>CM063501.1:91000334-91055334 GCA_032207245.1 Pardosa pseudoannulata
TGAAGAAGAGGGAAAAAAAAATATTCAATATCCCACCCCTTCCATTTTTACCCACCTATAATTTCCCTTCTCCCTTCAAGCGAGCTGTATGATAAATGAGAAAAGCGTAATGTAGCCCGCAATGAATTATCTGTATTCTGATTTTCGGAGATGCAGAGTCTTAATGTCACCAGAGCCCCTTCATCATTGGATTTTTTTTCACTTCTTTTAAACTCCCAATAATATTAAACTGGTGGACGGTTCGAGTTATTTTTTAGTTTAAAAAAAACTCGACTATGTTTTGTGACGATCCTTTAAGTTTGAGAGCTATCAGAGTGGAAAAACTGACGCGACAGGAAAAAAAGGAAATTAAAATCGAGGGATGATAAGAAAGTGTTTGAAAGGTTTGTACTGGATTTTTCAGCATTTATCCCATTTTTTAGAACTTTTCTTGCCTATTAAAGAAAACGTTTATAACCTACGGAGCTAGTTTGACCGAGGATTTTACCGAAATCCCTCTTTTGAGGTAGAAAGTAAAATGTAAAAATAAGGCGTGAAAACTGTATGTTTCGAGTGCAAAAATTACAAGAACATATAGGAACTGAAGTTACACCTATTTATGAGAACTCATATGGTAAACAGTTTTATGATTCTATTATTATTAATTTTGTTTCATCACTAAATCTAAATAATACCCGAGATGAGTCGGAATCAAATATAATATATTAAAATCAAATAAAATATGTTAAATCTAAATCACACTGTACCATTGGAATTTAGACTGCCATTTAGACACCATTTAAAAGAAATGAGTCACTTTTAGAAAAGTATAGCAATGAAAACCCTTTAAACTTCTCAAATTATTAAAATATTGTTATTATGGTATTACTTTTTACTGAGGTTTCTCGGACTATGATATTAGTATACTAATGAATGAAAATAGGCGATTGAGCCTCTTGTATTTTTCTTCTATCATACCAATATTAATGCTAGATGCATTTTCGGCAACATTGATTGTCATATGTATTATTTATTAGGTGCTTAAGTATGGAAAAGTACTTCTGAATATTGAACTAACATTTACACACTCACATTTATTAGGTAATTGTAGAGTTGTTATCAAATATAAGTATATTTAGGTAAGTCAAAGATAGCATTTAATATGGTATCACGTCTTAAACAACTGTTTCCGTCTCTACACATAAAAGCAAAGCAATACTTCTATTACCAATCTTTAATACAATAGGTGTGGCTTGATCACAGAATTTTTAAAAATGATTTCCGTCGGTAGTATCGAATTTTAGCTACAGCATCTATTATATAACATACATTTACTCCTAATGAACCTTTTAATCATGTACTGGATCACATCATATCTAAAGGTTAACGCATCTTGACATTAGAGTTTCGTAAAAAGACATGAAAAATATACAGCATTTAAACGGATATCGTCGAAGATCCACTTTCTACAGCATGTTCTTACCTGTTTAGTTTGGAGTGCTCCTGTCTACTTTTTTTTGTAACACGAAGGCTAAGGAGACCTACTTCTTAAAGCCGATTCCGAACGGCTTTGAACAACCCTGCTACAGTCAAATTCGAATCCACGGTACCGAAGATTAGCACTCTTACCATTCTTCCATCATTTGGCAACTTAACGGAAGGAACAATATTTCATGGTAATATAAAATATTAATAGCTGATTCATCTTGACACTTGTTTACGACAATATTATAAGAATTTGTAAAATGATATGGACACTCCAGTCAAACACTTAGCGCATGTATACTATATATCAATTATCTTTCTGCAAAATCATTTAAAGGACACGTTGATTAGAGCTCAACAACTTCCTATCAATACTATTCCTTAAATTTCTCAGAAAGTTCACTTCATAAAACGCAAAGAAAAAATTTTTTTTTATACCATAGCCAATTCACTCATAAAGAAAATATATAGCTATCGTGTGTGCATAATTATGTATTATCTCCGATAGTTCACAGGTGATAGTTTTCAAAATATTCCTTTAAGGATACCCTCTTGGTATATTGACTATTTTCCCTTTTATACCAGCAGATTTGCCAGTAGAGTGTAATATAAAGTGGAACAATTTAGTAAATCATTAAAGTTAGTGTGCATATTGTTTTTTTTTCCTTTCGCTGTATACTCTGGTCACCTGACTTAGAGTGCATGCCACGCGACACCACAAGGTAGTTGGTGATAACGGGAAAAATCTTTCTGAACTGAGCAGACGACCCCCTTAGCGACCATTTCAGCCCCACACCCCAAGCCAATTTCATTGGCTCATTACGAGAGAACGCAGGCGACCAGCTCCAAGTGACACTATCGCATTCATCGACAGGGCCGGCCTGATTTAGATTATGTTTCAGAAGATTCCCGGAAGCCATAATTTTTCTGGAGAGGACTAGAGTGTTCCCCACATGCCACACGAACAGACAATTTCCTCCCCTGCATCTTCTTAAATGTCTCTTTTACGGGTGAGATTAAACATGTCTTGAAACCGACGATAGCATCACAAGTTAAGAATGTCAACATCAAGAGCATTCAATTAAATCGAACAAATGTGAAAAGAATGACAAAAATAAGTTAATATAAAACGCTTTATGTTTCTAGCATGTATTTCTAGTTAATACAGCATTTGGGACTATGGAGTCTGATGGAGTGATGATGTTAAGATTAAAAACGACTTAAAAGCATCAATAACAAAAAACTCAACTGGTTTTTGAAAGATTATAAGACAATGAAACAAATCTACAAAGATTATAAAAATATAAATTCCTTCATTTTTTATTCCTCTAGCTTGCATATCAATTTAACACTAAACATACCATATAACGGGTCAAATGACAAATAAGGTTTATGTAAAAAATGCGATGGAAAATGAATTAAAAATTCTTATTCTTTGTGTTTGCAATACATAAAAATTGACAATATACAATTTTGTTTAATTATAATAGTTTGTCTATTTCTTTCCAATTTTCATATTTCATCCATTTATAATCAGAAAAAATAAAGTCCGGTCATTTGACCGGCTATTGTAGAAATAGGTATGTATTAAGTGTTGGTATGTTTAGTGTTAATGAAACATGCTAAATAACAGAACAGTTAGAGGTGTAGCGTAGATGAGGTTGAGGAACAAAGGAGGTTACCGCTCCTGAAGGCACATTGCTAAGGGTAGCAAAATCCTTATTGTTCAATAAATATTAAGGAAACTATAGACAATCCAATTCCACAACAACAGAGCAGTTAAAAACATCCGTTACAAAATATTACTCAATATCTACTTACTGTGCAAAGTGCCCTATTGTTCTCCATAAACACTTGTCTTAACAGCACGCGTCCAACTGCTTCTTAATATAAGAAATCCAAAACTTTTTTGCAATTGAATTTTGTATTCTAGTTTGTAAGAATTTTAAATTTTGGAGGGAACAATAACCTTTTTGCAGCTTAATATTTTCCTCGCTCTAGAAAATTTTATCCTTATAATAACACATTTTGTGGAGGGCGATGAATATCAGCTCTGGGCGGCAGAAACCTATTAAACGCCACTGGGACGACTGATTGCAGTATCTCTCCTTTCAAATTTTATCCACGTTCATTCACGCCTTACTCTGACGTACATTATTCAATCACAGACCCTTACCCATACACTAAAACTAATTTGTTTATCTACTAGAACAAATTTCGGAGAAAGTAACGAGAAATTAACAGCCCGTGGCCAAGAATATGGCTTACAACTATGCATTTCGTCTACCCCCCAGATTAATACAATTGTCAGTGAAAGAGAAATTCGAGTGCATGGCTAATTACATGACTCACAGCTATTTTACATCGCTTACTTACCACATCGCTACAAATGTGAGTGACATTAACCAGGAATTAGAGGGTAGAATTTGGATTATCTCCAGGATTGATATATATACCATAGTATCTACCAAACTTCTCTTCACACCGGTAAGCAATAAAGGAGTAAATAGTCAAGAATTCTCGTATCTCTTACGTACTGAAAGTATAGGAAAATGTTGAGGGCAAGCATAATATAATACATCAGTTTATGATGCAATATGTATATCAATCCAAATTTGCTATAATTGAAAATATACAATTATTTCGCCTACAACGATACTACGGAGTATGTACAAGATCATACATGGTAAGAGAAATGGTTCAATTTTGTACGGAAAAATTAAAAAAATATATAAAAAGAGTGGAAGATATCTCATATTTCATTTAGGTTTTATAAAAATATAAATCTCCGAAAGGAAAATTTGACAAGAGCGTAACAAAAATATCCAAGACGATTATATTTATGAAGGTGAGAAGGAAAAAGGCCAACAATCCAACACATGGAGAAGATGAAAAAATGAAACCTGAAACACACATTTAGAGAGAGAAAAGAGTAAATTACTTTAAAAGCCCTCCACGGCGATAAAATGACAAAAAAAAAGTAGATGAGAAGTGTCAAGACGCAGCCTACCGCTAATGATAACAATAAGACGTGTGACGGGGATAAAGGAGAAAAGATATGAGAATTTCCAGACACGATATATGGGGAGTAAGTACCACAGGCCCAATTGCATTAGCTTCATACCCCACAAAGGAGGGGAAATCGATAAATACGACGAAAATCTAAACAGACACCGTCTCCATGGAATACGATATTTACCGATAACCAAGAAAGGTAAAATGACTCACATTAAGCAGAAACATGGGCTATCACTTCAAATAAAGACCTGCCCGCTTACGCATTTTCACACTATTTTCCGTAATCCTGCGAATACATATTGCAAGCACATGTTTGTGGTGCATGTTTTATTAGATCTAATATACGCACTTTATCTACGTGTTGTATCTAATAAGCCAGAGAAAGAAAGGAATGGATTTTGGAAATTCGCTTGCATTTCTTGAACTTAGTATAATCAGACTTCGTATAGAAACTTCTACTTAAGGGCATGGCTCAGCCGAAAATATTTTTAGCGCAGTGAAAATACTGTCAGGATTTTTAGGGAATGGGATATAACTAAGTAAGAATCCCGTCCAATAAGATTTTACAAACTTTTGATACGTCAGAGATAGCTTGATTAATCTGAAATTCCCTATTCTATATCTGAAAATCCCTATTCTATAAAAACAGCATTAAATGAATTGAATTTTGGGACCGATTTTGG
Organism: Pardosa pseudoannulata; assembly: GCA_032207245.1. Classification (NCBI taxonomy): domain Eukaryota; kingdom Metazoa; phylum Arthropoda; class Arachnida; order Araneae; family Lycosidae; genus Pardosa; species Pardosa pseudoannulata. The sequence continues at coordinate 91,005,500 of CM063501.1, forward strand.
AGGGAGAGTTTGTGCGAGCTAGGCACTGTGACAAAACATTTATTATACCCCAAATCCCCCAAAGCAGACTAAAATACAATAGGTTTATTTGAAGACCCTAAAGCACATATAGTGAGAGTAAAGTATAAGGCAGGTAGATAAAGGATAACAGAAACCAGCTTATGCGATGTTGTTTTTGAATATACCTCCTCGTGTTATGACTATTGAATGATTTTCAATTGTGATTTGGCAAGGAAAAAATGAAAGAAAACATTTTCTTGTTCATTGTAATCAATAAATCTTTGGGTAATATAAAGCCTTGCATTTTTCATGTAATTTCCCTTTGGTACAAGCAACCACAAATGCGACATTAGCTTAACTCTTTAAAGACGACTGCGTGGACAATTTTACTACCTTCAAACCCTAACATTTTTAGCTGGTGAAAATGTAAAATGGACTGTTCCATTTTCCCCCTCCTTCTTCCTTGACAGAGATTATCGAAGTCTCGAATGAAGTAGGTGTGTGAGAAATGTCATCTTGAATTGATGTGTTTTTCTGCAATCCTACCTCAGAAAATTGGTGTAATAAGTAAAAGTTATTTGTAAACAAATCTATTGAAACTAAGTTTCTGATAAAACTACTTCTCGTATATATCAGTTTAATAACTTTCAGTAAGTGTTAAGTTGTAAATAACTTTAAGCACTGGGAAATTTTGACATTAATTTATAAGTTTATTATATTTGACATATTACATATTAAAACGAAAAATAGTTCAAATATTTCTTCACAATGGAGGGCATTTGCCGTTATTCATCATCTGCCTATACAACACTAGAGGATATTGACCATTTCATTATAGGTAAACAACATATGCTGTCAACATCAATCCCTATGAGGAAATTGGATAAATGCACATCGGAAGCACAACACGACAATCGCTTAATAGTATCGGCGACAGAAAAAAATATAATAGGTAAATTATTAAATACGTTAACACAATTATAAAACATTAAAATACACAAAAACCATGAAGCTCCGAAAATTCTAACTAATATGGTAGGATCGTATGTTACGACAGCCGAACAGAGTTCGAATCACGTTCAAGACATAGATAAATGTATCCGTCCGGAATCGTCTCCACAACATAGTTCCCATTCTAATATTGAGATAAACGATCTCTACGGGGACAAAGTGGTGTAATTATAAGGGTACTGGGTTATAATATCCGGGTGCCGATTTCGAGCAGTAGCAGACGCAAGAAACATTTCCCAGTACACCCAGGTTTGGTTGGGTTTCGAGCGCTACTTTCTACTGCTTTGCTCACGAGGGTTAATGAAACCGGTACCTACTGCTTAAAGCCGATTACGAACGGCTACGAACATCTATGCCAGCAGCGGGATTCGATTCAGCATACTGAAGTACCGAAGAAGAGCGCTCTAGCATTCGGTTATCATTCGGCGCCCTGGTTCACCCAGAGAACGTGCAGGATAAATCTGTGGGTCTGAATGTTCTCTCGCACATGCGAAAGAGGTAGGGAATCGGGAACAAAGATTCCCCACCCCCTGCGGGTGATCAAACTCAAGGGGAATCTCAAACAAGGTATAACGAACACCTTACACCCGTTGAGGTAAGCTGGCAGGCGGTCGCTACGAGTTATCACATCAAATCCGATGTAATTAGTCCTTGAATTTCAAAGAATCGAACGTAGCACAATAAACCAAACATTAAATTCACACATTGTGTGTGGATACATTTCGAAGTGGAATTGTACCAGGAGCGGGAGTTTTGCGCGTAAATTTAGTTATTTAGTTAAATATCAATAGATCGAAAATTATTTAATTTTCTAACCAACTTTTCGTATTTTATATTGAAATATATAAGCAAATATATAAATAGACAAATAAACAAATGTATATCAGTACATATATATACATATATATATATATATATATATATATATATATATATATATATATATATATATATATATATATATATATATATACACATACATATATAAATATATAAATATACATATATATAATTTTCGCAAGAATAAATAAAAAGTTAATTTTAAATCTAAATTTATATTTTTAATCAAACTTCCCGTTCTGTGGTTCCGCATCAACTGATGTAAAAACTAGTTTTTATTTGTCTAAATGTTTCCAGAATCCATGTCGTAGACAAGAACATTCGGCTCCGTTTTTCTGTATATACCATTATTTTTGCACCCACAGACAAACCATGTTGTTACACTAACCCGTACTAGTACGTAACCAGCGCTCAAATATCAATCGTCAGAAAACGTACTAGTACATATCCCGCGCTCAAGTATCAATCTTCAGAAAACGTACTAGTACGTGTTCTGCTCTCACGTATCAATCGACAGAAAACGGACTAGTACGTGTCCCGATCTCACGTATCAATCGACAGAAAACGGACTAGTACGTGTCCCGCGCTCAAGTGTCAGTCGTCAGAAAACGTACTAGTACGTGTCCCGCGCTCAAGTATCAATGGTCAGAAAAAACACTAGTACGTGTCCCGCTCTCAAATATCAATCATCATAAAACGTACTAGTACATGTCCCGCATACAAATGGAAAGTACGACGAAACACTAAATAAATATCCGACTAAAGAAACGAGATTTAAACCTTTCAAATCAAAGAGAGACTGATATTAAACTGCGTTACAAACTATTAAGCCGGAAACAGCTAAAATGACTTACAATTATTTACGCAGGATATTATGAATGAAGAACTTAATATCTGGTTTGAGCTATAATAAAACTCCTCGATCAATAACCCAAGCCAAGTATAGCCAGTCCGTTTATTATCACGGCCCATAATCGTAAACACCCTTAAACGACCACTAAAGTGTCGTTTGTGCAAGTATTGTGCCATTAGTGAAAGCGTTATAATTATTATTTTTAACGAGATAAATTATTCAAACGTTTGCAAATAGCAGCAGTAAAAATGAGCTGTATGCACCTCAGAAATATATTAAAAGTTTTGAACATAATTTATACTGAGACGCAATTTAAAAAGAATTGAAAGCTTTCAAACATTCTAATTAGAAAATCGAAATTATACGTTGGGAGAATAAAAAAAAGCCAATTTTATTCATCAGAAGAAAAGCTACAGTAAAATTCGTTCAACTTTTTTTAACCGAACTTTTATTGAATAGTTTCAAATTTTATTTTTTTTTAATTAGAATGTTAAAAATCTTTGGTCTCTCTCCCGGAAAAAAAGGTTTAATAAAAGAACATTTTCTGTGTAAAAATATTTTTCTTGTGTCATTAGCTTCGTAATAAGATTTCTAAGAATATTTTATCCTGTTCAGGCGGAAAAAAAATTAAGTCATTTAGTTTGTAAATACGAATTCCAAAATTCATTATCGGAAACGACAGGTTAATAGACTAGTTCGAAAGAAAATTACCTTAAGTCAAATTATTTGCATTTTGCTGGTCTTTATATCTAAAATTGTTTATGTTTTTGACAAATTTCAAATTTTTTGTTTAAAAATATTATCTCTAAAATAAGCAACTTGTTTACTGTTCAGAAATAAACTCGTAATGAAAATAAAGTGCTAATGAGCAACAACAACCGCGGTTAATAATTGTTAAAAATAATAACTCATGATGTGGAAACAATTTTAAAATCATTGAGTTTTTTCAGCAGAAAACGTTTCGGAAAAGAATTACATTTAACTGCTTCTGAAATCCGGGGGATTTGTTTAAAATAACATCTTAACATTTCAAAAGTAGTGGTGTACAATACAGGTGTTTCAGTTTCGAACCGATCACGAGTTTTTAAATACTTAACACATTGTGTGCGGGTGTTTTGAGCGTAAATTTCGTTATTCAGTTAAATCTCAATAGATCGAAATTTATTTAATTTTATAACCAACTTTTCGTATTTTATATTGAAATATATAAACATATATATATGCATTCATATATATATATATATATATATATATATATATATATATATATATATATATATATGTATGTATGTATATATATATGTGTGTGTATATATGTGTGTATATATATATGTATATATGTGTATATACATATATATGTGTATATATATATGTGTGTATATATATATATATATGTATATATATATATATGTATATATATATATATATATATGTATATATATATAAATAAATATATATATATATATATATATATATATATATATATATATATATGTATATATATGTATATATATGTATATATTTATATATATATATATATATATATATATATATATATATATGTATATATATATGTATATATATATATGTATATATACATACATAATTAACAACCATAAAATTTTTGTAAACAAAAAAAAAAAAATATTTTTTAGTGGATAAATTTATAATACTCTCGTAAATATGAAAAATCAAATAGGAATAGTAGTATACAGTTTTAATTTTTTCGAATTATGTTATATATAAACATTTTTACATTATAAAAAAATGAAAAGAGCAGTCATAAAACTAATAATGTTTCTCAGCGTGTTAACGTTCAAAGCATTTTTCTCTATGAAGAGGTACACGGCAAAACTTGCATATGTAAGATGTTTCACTCCGCACTTTTTTCACAGCACACACACGACATTGGCTTTGCAGTTTTTCTTCTTCCCAGTACTAAGAATTTTCTCTAAAATATGTTTCCACATATCCAATGATAATCTTCCAGGAGGGTCATATTTAGGTGCCCTTTGTGTACTAGATATGGGCGGCCCTGGATCTGGAAGGTTAGTTTCAAGTAATTGATCAGTTACCCATTCCAATGCGACATAATAAAAATTTCTTATATTTAATTTTTTTCGTCTTTGTGGAATTGTATACGAAGTCTAAATTTTTCCAGAATCTATGTAGTAGACAAGAACATTCGGCTTCATTTTCCTGTATATACCGTTATTTTTGTACCCACAAACAAACCATGTTGTTACACTAACCCGTACTAGTACGTGATCCGCGCTCAAGTATCAATCGTCAGAAAACGTACCAGTACGTGTTCCCCATACAATGTGTTAAATTAACAATTTATGAATTATTAATAGATAATACATTTAGAGCTATTATCCCTGCATTATTCGCTTTCCTACATTCATCATTCCATTCATCCGGTTCCGAATTTATTCCCATAGAATTGTTATTAACTACTTTTTTTTCCGACGAAAAGAATCTGTACAGTTGCTTTGTCTTCAGGGAAGTATCTTTTGGAGAAATTTAGGAGCGGGAGGTTAGTTGTTTCGAATGCTACAGTCTACTTTTTTGCTACGCAAGGGCTTAATAAGACCGAGACCTACTGCTTAAAGCCAATTTCAAACCGCTACGAACATCTGGTCTATGGGTGATTTTAAGTTATAAGAAATGTCAAAACTACTAGAGCTATATGATATTTTAATTTTAATATTGCGATTTGTTTACCAAATATCAATTTTTAACAAGCAAAATGAACCCGAAATATTTGTTTTATAAATAAATTCAGATAGCAACAATAATAAGGTGCAATGCGTATTTGTCTTTGCACATATCAGCTAGGAATCTAAATTAGTCCGAATATTATATGACAGGCTAAAAAGTTCTTCACAAAAAGAAATAAATTTTAAAAAATGAGCCCGAAATATTTATAGTACAAATACTTTTTTTTATAATATTACGGCAGATCGAAGATACGAATCAGAAAAATTTGATAATCTTCACATAACACATTATCCTCGCAAAAGTACAAATATGAAATGTGAAGTATCTTAATCGTTTCGTCAAACAATTTAACGTATTATAAATACCTTTTTACGATATTAGGAAGCAATGGAGTTCAGACTGAAGACACAGAAAAATTTGATAATCTCCAAATAACACATTATCTTTTAAAATGTACAAATGAGATGTTAAAGATTTTAATCGTCTCGGCATGATAATTAAACGTCCCTGCTCGGAATCCACACGTGACCAAGCACCAAAAGTTTCAGAAATCGCGAGACGCTCATCCATCAGTCGAGAATGAGAAATGGGATGTCCATGACACAAGAGAGATACATATGTCCCTATGCAAAAGAGAGCGATGTATTGTTATCAATAAAAGGATATTTCATAGTTTGTGCCCTCAAGCAACAATGTAATGATACCATGACGGGATATAAACAGCCATCCCCAATACAAAAGGCAACTTCCTTGCCAAGATGCTTTCGAGAAAAGGGGGAGGGAGTCATACGTTCGGAGACTCATTCTCTGCATTAGATCCAAAAACAGTACTCCCTTTTCAAAGGCTTGAATTTAAGATAACCCATGGGGCACTTTGCAGAAGTGAAATGTACTTTCTTCCCCCCTTTTCCCACGAGAACATGTCGGGACTGCTGGCGCACTTTTCATTCCGGGCTTTACCTCCCCTCTCTGTCTCTCCAGGCGGCATTGTTGCATTGGCTCGTTCGAAACTCTTATATTATTTTACTGTTGACGGGAAATTTCCTAAATGTAAATACTCAGGCATGGAAATAATCGATAAAAAGTATGAAGAGGTCCTTTTCATAGAGGAAATAATTACTTGGTGTTGAAAAGAATCCACTTTTCAACGACTGCCGAAATTCCACCGCAAAAATAAACTCTGTGCAAATTTACACACCGTGCTACACTTCTGACTACGAAATGCAAATATAATTATAGAAATATTGTTATCCAGCCTCCGCGTCCTTTCTTGTAAATATAATAGGGCTGACACGGAAAATCGAATTACATGAAAAGTCGACACAAAAATTGAAATATATTTTAGCACAATTATTATTATTATTATTAATATTATTATTATTATTATAAGAGGTAAGTTAAAACAAAGAATTTCCTATTTTCATGTTAATTTCGGCACATTCAGCGAAAGATAATTGTGCAATTTTTATTTTCTACACAATACTTCTAAAGAAATTTCACTTCTTTCATATTTCAGGGTTGAAAAAAAATCATTTCTTTTTAAATCAAAAAATCAGATTTATTTGATTTAAATCGGATTTTTTAAAATTTAAATCGGATTTCTTTGATTTTTTTTCTGAATACTAATTTTAATTGCTGTTTTTATGTTTTTTAGAATATACATTGAATAGTTTGTTATAAGAAGTACCATCTTATCTATCTAGTATATTCTACACACTGATTAACTAAAATTAAATATATAAATTTTAATCTAAATATATTCCATTATTTTGTAATTGGATAGTGTAAATTAAATAAGATTAAATTTAAAGAACAGAATAAATATTCTTTTAATGCAAACTTTATTTAAAAAAACAAATCACAATTACTTCAATATTTTTTAAGCAGCGAATTATAGATTTGTTTCTATAAAAACACTAGCTTTTATGCTTTATCCACTCCTAATTAATTATGAAGACTAGAATGAACAATATCAAAAGAAGAAAACTGTCTTCCCATTCCAGCAGATGAAGCCATGGTTGTTGTTATTTGGTACACAAACTGGATTTCAAGTTCTGTAATACACACTTTACCTCCCTTTACATAAAATGAATTCCACTAGTCATAATCATAGTCATAATTGTATTCCCCCTACTACATACTTTCTGATAACAACCCCTAAATTCTTGGAAAGCACATGCTATCTATTTACACTTATTTACTTATTGGTATTACTGTGCTGATTGACTCCCAATTCTCCTGTCTTTGGAATATAGGTTTTAAAAGAAGTGAAAAAAAGATTTAAATCAATGATTTTTTTTTTCAAAAAAATCAACTGATTTAAATCATGCCAAATCTGATTTATTTAATATAAATACGGAGAATTTAGATCAACAAAGTATATATCTTAGAATAGCCAAACACATACCTTAATGAATCTAGGAAGATATTTGGTAGAATATTGCTCTACATAAAAAGTTTTCACAGAAAACGAATTAAGTTTTTTCGATATTATTAAATTAGTCTCGAGCTAAATTAATATATCAGGAATAAAAATATTTTCCCGAGGAAAAAAAATATACTCCTAAGATTATTTTTTTTAACATTTCATCAGTCGTGCGATGAATATTAACACAGTTAATTTTCTTTTCTTCTAAGTAGCAGCTGTCAATTGATAAGCAATTTCAAACTTTCAGATTAAGCAAAATCACAGGATAATTAAATTAACTACTTAATCAAAATCCTTAAGTTATCTTGCAATATTTTCAAAATCCACGCTTCAGTGAATAAATAAAAATGTATTGATCTAGGATGGCTAAACATTTTCTCCTCAGCTGAAATAAAATATAAATTTTAAATAATGGTCCAGGAAAAAAAAAACAATTTTAATTTGTGCATACATCCGCTTCGAAGGAAACTTTTTTAAAACAAAATAATAAAAATTAAACAGTTGCCGATCTTTCCAGAAAAATTTCTCTCAAATTCTCGGGCTTTCGGGAGCTTCTAATTTTATGTCGATCAGTCTTAACAAAGGCTCTTGACCTTTAGTTTTTCTCCGGCGTTTAATTAGACCTCGCTAAGTTGAGTTCTGCTATTATATTTTTATTAGCCTGTTAATAAATGAATCATTTTTTCAGAATATATATATTGATGAATATTTTAAGCCTAGTTCAGGAGGGGTCAAAAGACCGCCCGAGATCCACATGCGGCCGTTTGGTTAAATTTTGCGGCTCTTGTCGGAATTCACGAAACAGATAACTTAAACAAATATCACATTTATTAATAACTATGCACATTCATAGGTGCCAAATTCCAAAAGAGAAAAATATGTAGTTTATCGTTGTTATATGTAATTTAATGCAGTAACGGCAATTTTTAGCACATAGATAAAAATATAAATTTTAACAGAAAAAAAATAGGGGAAAATGGCAAGGTTTGTTTAATTTATGAAAGATATATTAATTTAGTATTCACAAATGCTTTAAAAGTAAAAAAAAAAAAAAATCTGTAGTTTATTGAAATAACATTTTTTAGTGTATATATAAAACATAATTAAAAAGTGAAAAATGGTAATAAAGTTTCTCCAATATATAAAACAAACATATTAGCCTTTAGCATTTACAAATGTTGTTGTACTAGTTTTGATTTTTTTCAAAAATTTTTTGTTAAACTTATTTTGTAAACATTTTAAATTTTTACCACATTTCACAATAACTGTTCTAATGTTTCATTAAACAGAGACTGTCTAAAATCAGTTCTGATTTTTTTTTTTTTTTGCCTGAATTTGCCTAAATACTCGCTCATTACTCGCGTTTTACTTCTTGCTGGAATACATAATTATCAATAGAGTGAAGAACAAAGCTAGAATGGGATTTGTAGGGAATTTTTAGGGATTTTAGAGTATACTGCTGAAAATCGAAATAATAAATTTTCCGATGGGAAGATCGGAAACCCTCCGAAAAATCGGAAAACTTTTGAGTATATCGGAAGCATTAGCAGCTATGCACATTTATAAATTATTAACAGTGCTATTGAAATTTATGAATGTAGGGAATTTTTAGGGATTTAAGAATATATTGTTTAAAATCGAGAGAATAAGTTTTCCAATGGGAAGATCGGAAACCCACCCAAAAAATCGGAAAACTTTTGGGTACATCGGAAGCATTGACACCTATGCACATTTATAAATTATTAACAGTGCTATTGAAATTTATGAATGTAGGGAATTTTTAGGGATTTTAGAATATATTGCTGAAAATCGAAAGAATAAATTTTCCAATAGAAAAATCGAAAACCCACCGAAAAATCGGAAAACTTGAGTATATCGGAAGCATTGGCAACTATGCACATCTATAAATTATTAACAGTGCTATTGAAATTTATGAATAATATATATTTCTATGTAACTATAGTTTCCTAATATATCCCGAGGTGCATACTTTATTAATCTAAATTTCCTGAATTTTTATTAACAGAAAAAAAATGAAATTTCTTAAGAATTATTCAGTAAAAAAATAAAATTTATCAAGACTGTTTTGTACATGATTAAAATTTTTTTTAAATAACAAGAAGGAAATTCTTTAATGCCTCCCCCTCAAATATTTTAAAAGAGGAAAAGATAGAGAAGGAAAGAAATGCGAGATTTTTTATAGTACAATTTTTAACCTATAAGCATGTTGTATCCTGAGAGTTTACGGTTGAATTATTTGCATACCCTATGCTTATAAAGGAATTTAAACGATACTAAAATAAATAAAAGAAACAATGATTATAAAATCAAAAACTGAAATTTAAACAATTTTGGACATTAAAGTCTGTTTTATTAGGGATGAGATGCAATTTTAAACATACCATGAATGTCATTTATAAAAAAAGAACAATTCAAAGTAAGGGATTTATTTATTACACGAAAATCAAATACTCTAAAAGTGATATTTTAGACTATACACAAATACTGAAGTACCTGAGGAAAATAAATTTCTATGTGAGTCCAAGTGACAAAAATTAATAAGATATATAAAAAATGGCAAATATCTGAAAATATGGGGATCGTTTATAGAATTTTCTTAATCTACCTTTACAAAAGAAAAAAAAATGAAGAAAATTGTTTTAAGAAAAATGTAAATTATGCAAACTACGTTTAGGGTGTCCTCAAATAAGAATTATATGCATTGATGGGCTAATATAAAAAGAATATACTTGAGAAGGTACGAACTTATTTTAATTATACCAGACATTTTATTTTAGCATTGCGACCAAGAAAAATAGGCTAGGAATTACTTAGCCTAAAATTCACATATTACCATAGAAAAATATTCATCGATTCATCAAAATTTAAGACAATATGTCATCCATGTACCTACGTCTGAAAAAGATGGGATGACGGAACATCAAGAGAAATGTTTTAATAAAAAGTTAAGTAGATACAACCGAAATAATAGTATAATAAAAGAACGATAATCTTTAATTCTAAAATATAGATATATTTGACATACCTGGACGTTACATTACTTTCACTGGCTTTGCAAACAATATCAGGAATCTATAGCTTACCTACAAAAAGAAAAAATACATAAATAAGTAACAATAAAATGCACATAAAGTTATCTACTGTATTAACATACACATATCAGTCAGGTTACGTTAAGATTTACACAGACAAATAATGCAATCCCTCTTGATCACCTGACCCTCACATTAATCTTTTATTTAGAGAAAACAGAAGATATTTTTACCAGATGAAAGAGTTTAACCTAAGACGAAAACTGAGTTTTTGGTTACGCGGTTATATCTATCGGATTAACCAAATGCCTCGTGCTACATAGCGCAAAATATCTAGAATATATAACATGAGGTTATTGGCTAATTATACGCAATTAGAATGAGACGGTTCAATAAGTTTCAATCTAATTAATAGTTCAGGTTACCTGGGCGTATTAAGTACAAAACTCTATATGGACATAATACAGAACTTGTCTGTAACAGCAATTCCTACTGAATGCTCTGAGGGCCGATGAAGAACTACTTAGTACAAAATGAATTGGCACGATTTGGATCTAAATTAGAATGAGTAATAAGCATCGCATATCTCTGCAACCGTAAATCATTATGATAGACTGTCTCCGTTCCAATATTAAAACTGAGTGAAATAAGTCTACCAGAACAACTCCATTTAAAGTTACGGAAGTTGCATTAAAGAACTCAATGGTCTACCACCGACTTTCTTATATTATTTCATAAGGATGTCATATTAAAATATTTGTTAAGGAACCTTTTCTTTTTGACGTTGATACTGATTTGCAATTTTGGTATTTATGCAACATTTTCACTTATGGAGCTTCGTGCTTTATTTTAAGTATTCACAATCACACAAAGACAAAAATAAAGTGACTGATGAACTTATTAAATTTGTTATTTCGAGTAGTGTAAACTGGCCTTCCTAGTCGCTAGACATTGATCTCCACCAGCTTTGATACCTGGCAACTCCACCAGTTTTAACGCATCTTGTTTGGCGCAGTTTATCCCAAGAGGATTTAGCGCCATTAAACTTCAATCAACCAACCAACCACCAGTTTTAATATACCACCTACCAGTATAGGTAGGTGTAAGAAGTTCATGAAGTCATTCGGGAGAATTATCTCAATTTTTATCATCCGCCAGGAAGGATTTTGTTCCTGATTACATACGTAATCTCCTATCTGCTGATCTCCTAGCAAGAGGACATCCAGATCTGTAGTACAGGGATATATTTTACTGCACAAGTCAGACTTGAAGCCTGTACCCCGATATTCTAATCGCGCTAACAGGTAAGCCCTCTCGACAATCCCTAATTTTTTTTTCAAATTTAGTGTAAATATTTATTTTATTTCTTCAACCTTTTGACATAAAATGACGTCTGGGAGACTTCAGTCATCTCATGTGCCAAAGTAGACTTTGACGTCGCCGAGAAGTCAATAGCTGTCTCCGACAGACGTCGTGCAGCGATATATTAAATCATAATTTTATACCGTTACTTAATTATTGTCCATTAGCATCCTATACAAACCTCATTCAATGTTCCATAGTAATGTCAATTTCAAAATACGTCTCCCTCTTTCTCAATTTGCACGAAATTGTTTAAATAAGCCAGAACTAAATGGTATTTTTCGAACACATCAGATTCAATTTTACTTGCAAGTCAAATGGGTTAAATTTCTGCCATGTTTTTTCCATTGTTAATTCGTTTGCTAGTTTGGGTTTATGTGTACCGTTTTTCCATCATTATAAATTTTAAATTGTAAAACACACTGTATAACTTTATATGATGGAGAATGCTGAAATACGGTTAATTTAAAAGAAGGCATTAAAAAGAGAAAAATCCCTAAGAACGTGTTTTACAAGGTTTGGTTTAGGTTTGGAGTGCTACGGTCTACTTTTTGCAACAGGAGGGCTAATGAGACCGGGACAAACAGCTTAAAGCCGATTCCGAACGGCTACGAACATCCATGCCTCAGTGGGATTCGAACCCACGAATTCTGGTTCCGAGGGCCAGCACCCTAATCAATCAGCCATCGTTCGGCTCATTTACAGTTCTTTTATTTTATGCATAAAAAATATAAAAATTATTATTAGTATTTAAGTATGGAATTAATTGTTAGAATTGTTTACTATTTTAATACTGATATTTTAAATTATAAATCCTTACAAATAATAAATTAGAAGCGCAATATTATACAATTACGACTAAACATCCTTTTGTAAAATGACACACCAGATATTAAAACTTAAAAAAAGTGTATGAAAGATTTAAAAAAATTAAACAGGGAGGTATTACTTAAGTTCATGTTTAGTGCCATCTTTAGTTAAATGTCTACTAAACATTTTATCCTTGTGTAGCAGCGCGCAACGGCCATCTGCGCGCGCACCTTTCTGTTTTAGCCGTAAAGAAAAGACTGTTAGAGAGTTCGTGTGTGTGGTGTGTTAACGTGCGAGGGCCTCCTGCTCTCTGCATTCTCTACTATGTTAATTGTTAAGTAACTTGTAAATATGTGTAAATATATTAATAATTAAACGTAATTTGTTAAATGTAGACATTGCATACTCACTAGCGAACTAATTTTAAAACGCTATTATTTCACGTTAATTACAGCCTCAAAATAATTTAGTTAATACTATGAGATGATATATCTATATCTAGTATTATAAGAAACACATAGTTAAGAGGAGATAATAGAAAGTTTATTTTAAAATAATGAACATATTTACTCCGCACGTAAACAACCGCGTTTGCTCGCTTATACACACAAACATATACGTACAACAGCGCTGTTTAATCTTCCTTTTCATAAACAAACACAAAAGCTAAATATTTGTGTCTCTTAAAATTCCCGGATACAATAATTTAAGAGGTTGCAACAACCAAAGAACTAACATAAAAACCAGAATACAAAATAAAAAATTTAAAAATTCGATCTTTTTTTTAATTTTTCTCACGTGAATTACCGACGACCGTGTAGGCATTAGAAATCAAATACGGTATTTTCTAATTATGTTAATTTTTTCCTTATAAAACTAAAGAAAACTAATAAAAGCCTTAACTATGATGCCAATAAATATCAATCTTGGTTTTTAACTTTCATGTATTTAGAATGGGTATCAAACTGTAGCAGGTTCTAAGAATATGGAATAAAGATCATAAAGTAAAAATATTTACAGAAGTGTTATGAACAGACAACCGTCTGTAAGTAAACCAACAAATATAGATTTGGGTACAAAAACCAGGGCTTCGAACCGGAACTGAACCGAAAACCGGAAAAAACAGTTATTTTGGTCGGAACGAAAACCGGAACTGAACCGAAAAAAATATCGGTTTATTTCGGTTCGATATATCTTTCAGTCATTTTGTTACTGTAACCAACTTATCAATATTTTCTAATTTAACGTCAACTTTATAATTACATATCCGCACTTGTATAAGATTGCAATGGTGGTTTTGGCAGCTCCAGCTACACAAGTTACTGTTGAAAGAGCATTTTCAGGTTTGAAATTTATTCTCCGAGACAACAGAAGTAATCTCAGTGAAACCACGTTAGAAGATATATTAATAATTAGAGGCAATTTTCATATGTTAAATAAATAATATATTTTTTACATAATTATTGCAAGGCCAAGTGCACGATGTGAGAGTCAAACGACGAATGTGGGTAATCATAAACCTAGTTGTCAAATGCGATTTTGATAATGGATAACAATGCCAATGCTCGCCGCTCTTATCGTACCTGCTGTTTGTATCAATTCACATAGTGTACCAACTAAAAAAAGAATAAAATCTTCTAAATTTTGATAGAATTACATTTTTTTTATGATAGAATTATATTTTTAGTACAAATAAGAATATACATAAAATGAAATTATTCATTTGGAACTGAAACGAAAACAGTTATTTTTGGCGGAGCGAAAACCGGAACTGAACCGATATTAATTTTTTAGTTGAACCGGAACGAAAACCGGAACAAAAAAAATTACGGTTCGAAGCCCTGACCAAAACCTTTTCTCTTATTTGTCATTCAAATTTCAAAATCGAAAATTCTTAATGTGAATAGTCTTGCTCATTGTGCAAATTCTGGCAAACCCTTTCACAACGTCCCCATGTGATACCGTCATTTACTTTTGGACATTTTACTAAAAAGCAGGTTTCAGCCAACCACATTCAATGTAAATACTAAGATCACCAGAATGGATAGTTCTCAACTACAAGTACAGTTAAGATATCAGCCTAAGAAAAACATTTGACTGTGTTATTCTCTGCAACCATGTACGTCTGAGCCAAAATGCTACCAGCAATTATCAAGAATAGCAAAATAAATGAAGAGGGTATATGTGCCTGCAAAAAAAAAATCCATAGAATAGAAAAATAACGATAGATATTAGATGGCAAATATAGTAGATCGGAAAAGAGAAAAAAAAGAGAGAACAGGAAGAGTGGTGCGGACACATAGCGGTGGGGTAGAGAGAAGTAAATTGCAGAAGAATGTAACCAGAAAGTATTACACGACGGGAGGAGATTGGATGCGATAAAAAGAGCAGCTGGCAAAGAAACAGAGGCGGGCCCGAAGAAATAATCTACGGATGGAAGGATTCCTAAGACGTGGAATGCGGGGAAACCGTTTTCGGAGGGATAATTCAAGTAAATACGGGAGGGTGAATAAAATTTAAAGCGTCCCCAGTGTCAGGGGAAAATTGCGGGAATAAAAGACGCAGAGTCAATACCCGTAGGCAACAAAAACGTCGCTCTAAGACGCCATGACGGAAAATTCGCTCAATATATAGATCTCAGAACGAAAAACAACACATTAATGAGTAGAATCAACTGGATTCCCAAATTTTGTTCAGAAAAATCAACGGTGAAATATATTTTTAAAGTTAAAAAAAAGAAGCTGTTACTATACCATCTTACCATGAGCTTATGAATTTTAACAGAAAACATAAGCACTAAGAACTAAACAAACCAAGCAGCTTTCTCCCATACACGTAACTCAGGACAGGATGTAGAAGTAACAGTACTTGAAGAGGAAAAAAAGAGAGAGAGAGAGAGAGAGACCATTGACAAGGTTGTTGAAACTTTCTGGCAACTTCATTAATCGGGAAAATCGAACAAATAAAACTGCAAAGACAGTATCTTCACGAGTGCTGATGGACGTTTTCCCCAATTTTAAAGTTATAAACAATTTAACAATTTCATTTTTTCCCAGAATTCAGTCAAAAAATTTCACATTTTTTATTTCATTTTTTTGTTGTTGTTCATTTTACATTTTTAAATAAAGATATGTTATTAAATTAACATTTCTAATATTTTTAAGCATTTATTACAACTTTTTTTCTTTTTATGAAAGCATCATAGAACTGAAGTTTACCTTTAGTCTCATCGATATCCAAGTTAATTTTTGGATTTCAGGTGAAAGCAAATCTAGGAGGCGGATCCTAAGGAATATCACAATTTCAAAAAATTCTCGTGGTTGACTGATTCCATCTGTACTACTATCAGAGTCACTACTATCCAGGTCATCTAGTAAACTTTCGCTACTATCATTTACAGATAATTCAGTTTCTGATTCCGAGTCACAGTTCCAATCACAAGAAATTAGCTCTATACACTCTGAATTATACATTATTTAAAAAGAAAAATATATTATTCAACTCTTACATCAATAAAATTATCCGGCGGTTAGTAAAATATAACCAGAAAGCTATACACTGAAAGATAACAATTCGTCTTCTGATACAAAACATGCGAAAAAACAGTTTATTGTATTTTCTACAAATACAATAAACTGCAAACTATTATTTACTGGAAGCCATCTATACGAATAATTTATTACTAAAATTGGAAAAAATACGCCCAACTAGTGCAAGCGAAAGAGAAATCAGATTGCCCGTACGGGCAAATCAGTAAAGGCCCGAAAGCTGTGCCCGTACTTAAAAACAGGGAAGGAGTTAAAAATTAATCCGGCACCGCTAATCAAAGGGTTATTTTTGACCTGCTCGCCTTAATGCATACAGCTTTTAAGTTTATAGGATAAGCGTTCAACGAAAATGCCGAACCATGCTTAAAATTTTCAACCGATTCATACTTTTGGAAACTTAAATTTAAATACAATATCCCATTTTAATCTCCTATTTTACATTTTATCACATTATTCTTTTATTTTACAAAACAAAGCAATAGAGAACATAAGCATACTTTCTTAAAATACTGATAAGAGAAATATCTAAAACAAGAAAACACACATTTATTAGTGTCATAGTCAGGGATACACGGCTCTCTAAAAATCAGCTTTGTTACATCTACCGGATACGTGAACGATAAAACAGCAACAAAGTTTTCAGTACTTGTAATACGACGGCAGCGAAGTCTCAGACAAATATTTGATACTACATTTAAGTTGGTATATAACTACCCTCCTATTACAAAAAATACAGCATATCAGTTTCAAAATAGTTTCTTGGTGTAAGTTTTCTTGTACTTTCATAAAGTAAAAAAAAATATATAAAATAATAAACTATTTTTTTTAATATCATAGAAACTTTCATGAAAGGCAAAAAAAAAAAAAACCCACGTTTTGCGAAACACGTCATAATAACAATCACGATACAGACGTCAGGGCAAAGAGATTGAATAAAAATTCTAAAAATTCATTCGTTCCTGAAAAATATCCAAGTTCAATACCCGTCTTCCTTAATGCTTTCCATTATATATTTCCAGGCTCGACGAAAAAACACTTTTTGTAAATCCCACAAAAGAAGCAAAATAAGAAAAGAAAAGTATAATAAATGTGCAGTTCTGCATATAGCCTCTCACTCCAACACAAAATTGAGTCTATATTTTTCGTCGAAAACTACCCCCCCCTCCTCACCCCCAATATAGAATGTTCCTGTAACGCCTCATATGCAAAAGCCATTTCTTCTCCTTTCGAACTAAACTTTATTTTTAGTTTCTGCAGTAAACGACACAACTTGGAGCGGACATCAAAGTGGAAAATGCATGTGCCGATTTTCAATCGATACGGAATTATCGATCACGGATGGTAAGGAAAAAGGCCGAGCCTATGCGAAATGTTGTGCATCCAATCGTGGCACGATAGTCTTTGTTTTAAACAGACATTTTTATGGCTGCGGGACCTATTGGAAGCCATATTTTGTCGTGTACCTGTAAGTGAGAAAGCGCGCGATTATATAAAGGCATGTGTGAATCCACTCTTACGTGGTGTGGAATTGGAGCAAAGCATTTCCTCATTCTATGGAATTTACGCATACGTTTTATTTACGTCTTTATCTATTTGTAACAGCTAATTATGTCAAAGCTACAATAACTAAAACAAAATATAAATCAACACAACATATAACAACAACAAAAAAAAACTTTAATGGAGCTACAAGCAAGTATTTACAATGAACTACATACAAAATTAAAATTTCAGAGGACGTATGGTCTGAAAACAACGAAAGCAGGGAGAAAGGATGCTAACTCCCGAACTTCTCTCCATCGAATACTCCTATAAATACTCCCATAAATTTTAAAATAAAATCGAAGTTCTGGATCAGCCAGACGGTACTCCATTTTGCATTGGTCACCAAGTCGTCCTCGTGCCTTCGCTCCTCAAAAAATCCTTTTCTATAGTTTTAAAAACTTAATTGAAGGGGCGTTTCTTATAGAGATCTAAGCCGGTGATATATCCAGAGATGGGTCTTGGTTCAGAACCATTACATCCGAATGAACAAGCAACTGGCGTCAGCTTAGGCGAATCTGTCCTATGTGAAAATGCCAATTACCAATATCAAAGGAGGTCGGAATACCTTTAAACCTCCGTCCTGTCCAAGTTTGTGTGACACGAAGTTTAAAAAACAAGGATGTGTCAATTGGGCTGTTTCATAAACTATACTCCCTTCTTTGTCATCTCATTGGAGAAACAGGGAGTACTCTTAACGCCTCCTAGAGACAGACTAGGAGGTCTATTTATAGCAACTGTTGGTAATGCTCCTCTGTATATCAATTCCATGGAAAAAATCGCAAAGGGACAATGCTGCGACGTTAAAGTATTATGCATGTATAACATCTGAAAGTTAGTATCATTAGCTACAAAACCTGCCGGATTTCCAGATACATCAGTGGTGGTGAATCCATTATTAGCGGGTTCGACACTGATTCACTAAAGCTTTTTAAATGACCTATAAGTTTATTTGTAATAAACTTATTTTATGATAGAAAATTATAATCAAGCCTTCTTTAAATGTGTACCGTTTCACGCATCCGAGGTATTGGATTGATCTTTACATCCTTCCTGGTAGACCGTTACTCTACATCCGTCCTTTCACCATTTTTGTTCATTTTCTATAGTTCCGGCACATCCCTAACAAATGCTAGAGACATCCAGTTTAAGAGCTCCAGGTCTAGATAATATATGTAAGCTTTAAAAAAATCCTCCCTTTTTGAGGCGTCTGGCAGTAAGGTGGTAACAAAACCCATGCTAGCTTAAGGTTGAAAAAAAAGAGGGGGGGGGCATCATTAAAAAGTGTAACATTAAAAAGTGTATCATTAAAAAGTGTAACTATTCTATGATTAGGTTAGAAATAGAGAGTAAAGTCATATGATATTGTATGTTGTTTCTTATAAATACTTTGATATTATGTATTAACCTATGTAAACGGTGAAAAAATTTTAAACTAAGTAATCCCCCCCCCCAAAAAAAAAACTATATTGGGATAAACTCTAGGACTACGGGAGTGATTCTTAGAAATTCAGATTATCTGTGAAATATACGTTTTAGTATACTGTAAATCATAGGACGGTGCTTTCAGTATTAAAATCTACGGTATTTGAGGTAGGGGGGGGAGATTTGGGTTATTATCAGTATTGGATTACAAGCCTATATTCATTCAAACCTCTTATTGCAAATCGAATTAAAATATATAATTAATGACAGGAACCGTGAATAATTCACTTTAATTACAACGTATAAAAATATTCAGTTTTCTCTCAAAATCAAATCGATTTCAGACAGGTTATAAAAAGGATACACAGAAATTAAAATGAGAAGTGAAAAGTAAATGTGAAAAGATGTAAGAAAAACCAAGGCTAAGAAACAGAATGTGTAACGTTCACCATTATGCAGCTCTTATTGCTTATGTGCATGTTATATACGCAGATAAAACAGATCATACCACTGACTTATCCATAGAGTATACATCATCGGTAAAACTCAGACAACACGAAGAATGAGAATAAATGAGAGAAATAATGTCATTCGCTTTTATGACTTATTCTTCAGTTACTTTTATCATTTTTTCTTCGGAACATTTAAAACCTGAATGTTGGATAAATATAAAACTGCTAGCTAGCAGAGTTATTTTCAAAATACAAGAATAAACTCATTGGAGTACACGATTTACTGACGCACTACACAGATTTCTAGTAAGACTTTACGATCTTATAAAGTAAAATTAAGAATCATGAAAGAGTATAAAGATATTTACAAGAAAATAGCTCATACTTTTTCACACTAATTTAAAAGTTAGTGTCACTTATTACTGGATTATTTTTAACACAGTGTGTAGCAAATCTATATCTATTAACACTTCGCGTGTGAGCAACGTATTTTGACGTTTCTTTGCAGTCTGTCACTGGAGCGCGGGTTACGTAAAAAATACGTATTTAGTAGATCTGTGGTGGATACCCGCTAACCACTACAAATCTACTAAATACGTATAATTATAAGTATGTGTGACATTATATACCTGTTGTTTGCGTTTCTATGCAACACTTTGCATTTTTTTCTTTTCTCTAGTTATGATTGTCGAGTTACTCGGTCTTTGGTTGCGTTATTTCGTCTTCAATCGAATTCCTAGCTCCAGAACGTACAATGTTTCGTCCGTTTGAAACTTGGTTTTTTATTGTTGAATACAAAATTGATATAAGAGATTTGAAAAAAATTTTTCAATTTTACAACTCCTCTTCAACCTCCACTCAAAATACAGTTTCTTTTAAGTCAAAGAGTTTTTTGCTGGATGAGATCCCGCCTACCCTCCCTCATCCCTTTGGACTAATTTTACAAGCCCTTTAAATTAATTTTACAATTTACACTAAATCACAAATTTGTGATGAAAATCACACTCAGTTTATTTAATTTGTGATTAAGTGAATGTTTCAGTCTATTTAGTATGAATGTTATGTGTTTCCTTTGTGTTTTCTTTGTTAATTCAATTAGATTTTAAATATTCAATTTTTGTAAAGTTTTTCCTCAAAATGTTGTTTTTGTTTATGTATCAATTTGTTGAGTTACGATCCCCTCGCCAGATTTCAAACGCCACGCTGCAAGCACGCCACGCACGCAAGCTGCAAGCACGCCAATTTCGCCAAATGTGGTTGAAGCACCAACAAGATCCATGATTAGAAACAGGAGAGTGGGCTAAGAAGAGGAGTTGAATGAGCCGTTGTGACAAAGATAGTGATGAAGAAATATGCGATGACAGATTATCTTACTTTAATTTTAAAAATCGTTTATTTTTGTGATTTCGTAAAAATATTGTTTATTTTTTTGTTAAATAATAATACAGTATATATTAAAATGTAAAATAAAAAAAAAAATTCATACATAGCAAAGTTTTCGATTTACTGTGATTTTTCTGAATGATTAAATTTTCGCGCTATTCACGAAAAAACGCCCGCTGCACGCGTAAGTTGGCGATGAAGTATACCCGCATGCCAAGTGTTAATAAAAAGAGAATAAAATAAGAAAAAATCTTTTAAGATGCGTCAAAGACAATTCCAACATGTCAAGACCTACAAAACCTCATACGGTAAACTATTTTAAACTACCTATTTTCTTAAAAATAACAAAAACTACTACATAGAAAATCAACAATTATAGATGAAATGCAGAACCGTAAAATTAAAAATTACCATTTAACTTTACTCCCATCTATGAATAATCATTTACTCACTTAACTTGCCATCATGGAAGTTTGCACAATTGCTTATGACAACAAAGAACAAAACTAAAAAAATTGAAAAAAATAAGAAAAAACTTAAAAAGACGCCTCTTGGGCATTTACCCTCAACATTTATTATGACATAGCAAAGTATTCTGACATTTAATTAGGAATAGTCTGGCGGAAAGGGAACTAGAATAATATAACCTAATACATTTGCATCCATCACCAGTCTGGTGGCATTAGCATAAAAGGTTATTTACCATATGAGCGTTTAGATATTTCTAGTTTAATATCCAGAAATAATCTGATAATAGTAACAAAGGACTGGTCGATAAATAGTTTATCTAAATAGATATATATATATAATAGATATTTTCTTTGATGAAGCTAATAAATAAATATTATAAAAATATTTAATTGTATTATTTATCTAGGTTGTGTATACGAAATTAAAAAAAGAATTCATTTTATATGCAACGCTCATGATTCGTATGTTTAACCCTTTGACTTACTAGTAAAACGGAATCTGATGTGCCCAAAAAATACTATTTAGTTCTTGCTCATCTGAACAATTTTGAAAATTTGAGAAAGAGACCGTTTTACTTATATTTATATTTCTATGTAGCATTTAATGAGGTGTATATATGATGCTAATGTACAATAAGTAACAGTATAAAATTGTGATTTAATATAATGCCGCACTACGTCTGTCGGAGACAGCTATCGACGTTTCGGAGACGTCAAATTTTTCTTTGGCACATAAGAAAACTTACGTCTCTCAGACGTCATTGTATGTCAAGGGGTTAAACTGCACTAATTCCAAATTTACATGATAATTTTTCTTACTCATCTGTTTGCCATTAATAAAATTTTTCACTTTAGTTCAGCTGAATTTTTACCAATTTCAAGAACATGTTGTGTGAAATTGTACGGCGTCTACAAGCAATACTGTGGATTTGTATTAATCCACATAAAGCACACCTGCATTAGGAAAATGAATGAGGTAACGAAATTGAGTAACTAAGTTTTTACCCATACACATATTTCCTTTAAAATAGCCCAGCCGATTAAAAACCTTTCATTTAGAAAAAAAAAAAAAAAATCTGAGGAAAGGTTTAGGAAGCTTTCCAACGACTAAACACGCAGAATAAAGTATGCACATATGAGCTCGCGTACGAATACAGACATATGCATGCATACATACATACGAAAACAGTTCGATTACGAATGCTAGAGATTTCATTCTACTAAAGGGGTAAAAATGAGCAAAACTGAAATGAATAGCAAATAACTCCCCCGATGCATTTTGTAGAATCTCCTACTGATTCAATTTATTTCAATTGGTTCTTTTATAAATTAGTACTTTTCACGCTTTTTAATGTTCTAGTAGTAAAAGAAATTAATTTTTAGTGCAATCTAATGTTTCATTAAATATTATATCCGCCACAGAACCCCGCGACTCCGAATAGTTTATATGCAAACTCAGCCTGAGAAATTAACTTTCTTATTATCTACCCTCCCTGTCACAAACTTTTTCCAAACAAGTGCAGGTTTGTCGTGGTCCGTAAGAGAACTATAATTAGAATTTTAAAAAAAAGTTTAATAAAAGACAATAGATGCCCTTACAAATTTATTGAATCATTCCAACTTCCCCATTACCTCTGCAAATTAATTTCCCCACCCATACAAAGAATTATTACCCGCCTGACAAATTTAGCAATTGTCTGCCCCATATCTAAAAAAAAAGAAGAAAGAAAAGAACTCAATTCCTTTTCGCCCATTCTCAATCAGTTATTAATATTTCCCGTTCCTCCGACCGTCTCATACTCTAAATCACGTCATACATCAAATGGGGTGAAAGAATTGATGCTATTTGAAGACAATAACGTCATTTGGGGAGCTAAACACCAAACATCTATCACACATTCCCCTATGCGAAGGAGGGGGAGTCGCACAGTTTTTAATAAACCAAGTAAATAGGCAGAAGAGCTATCATTTTTTTCTCTTTTTTTCTGCATCATTTTCAGATAAGTTAAATAGGTCAAGAGCAATTCATCATGCAGTTTTTAAGATGCAATCTGTTACACCCTTCCCCCGTCTCCTCAAATTTGAATAGAAAAGCAAATAAGCAAAAAGGGACATAAAAATGTCATTGATGGAACACATCAAGACGGGAGTAAAGAAAAATGGTCGCTACAATTAAACTTTTTTAATAATTGAAAGCCAACGCTCAACATTCTATCTAATCTATAGGAAGAAAAGAAAAAAATTCCTTATTAAATTTTGCGCAGTTAGCAATATATTAAATTATTTTTAATTGTAACATGTCTTGAGTTATAATAATAATAAAACTAATTCACACAACTTGAATTCTATTTATAATTAAATTGCAAAACAATTTAAAGTTTAATTTAGTTTTTTTTAGCACTGGCATATCATACGAGTCTTAACGGTAAAGAATAAAAATGGGGCGTGGAAAATGTGCCTCCCAGACAATGCAATCCACCAGCAAAAATTTCTTTTTAAGTCGTGGTTAACTTCTTAACATCCAAATCTTTTGTTGGAAAATGAAAGTTTCATTTTTCATCAAGTATTTTTCTTTCTCAGACGCACAAAAATTGCGGGGTCAATGTATCAGTAGGTTCAACAATAATGTGCAATTATAACCAGCAGATGAAAGAATAATGTAATAATCCCACCACATTCCACTTTGCAGCCGATATTGTGTCTACACTACAATTGCTTGAACGGTACTACATGATAAAAATGGATGGAATCAAGCAGTCGAAGCACTAAAACTCTTGAGGTAATCACTCATTATCACTTCTTTTCTGATTTCTTTCATGTATTAATAACAGTCGCTCCTGCTATATGAAAATCAGATTAGATTTTGAACAATTAGTACATATATTGATGAAAGATTATAGAGATAGATTGATACCGTAATATTTTTTTGTTAAGTCAACATTCTCAGAGCAAAAAAAGTACGTCATAGCCTCTTTCCCCATTCAATACCTCCTTTCTTTTCCCAATAAGGGGGAACTATACCGTATCGTAACCTATTGTGATTATTTCCTAATGTGTATACCTAACTTTAGTATAATCTTGTCAACATCAACTTTATTATGTGTTTTTCTTGCCTTCACTGAACTCGTGAACCTTAGCTTGTACTGTAAACTTAACTTTAATTTTTATATCTCCTAACATTAATTAGATTCTTGGTCCCCATTATCGTGTTGTAATATCTCCGTTACTTCTCATACCATGCAATTACAGTACTTCTGAGTTAGAGGGCTTGGCCCAGGGAAGTCAGACAAGAGAGCTCCAGTGCGATGGGGAACTTGTCTTTATTAACATTGATCGCTACAACGACTCGGAGTTTGTGAACCATTTTATTACGGGAGCACCATATAGTAGCCAACATTACAACACAATTGCAAAGCTTTTCTTGAGAAGCTCAAAGCCCATGGGGTAGAAGCCCAATACTTTAACCACTGTGCATTATTAGGCTGCATTCAGGCTAATAAACAAGGTTCGTAGGTTGGTAGCATTAAGGTTAATTTTTTTTCTACTTAAAGACTCTTTATACCCGAATAAAAACTAATCCTCCATTCAATTTTGCTCCAGTCACTTAGTCTCACTCTAAGTACCTCCAAATAGGCTGGGAATCAACTATGTTCTTTTAATCTCTACTAAATTTGTATCCTTGCGCAAGTATGCTGTACTTCCATTTTTTTATATTAAAAGTCAAATCCAGGAAGTAGAGCTGGAGAAGATCCCTAGCGACTGGACCAACTATTCCTTAATTACCTTTTCAGTCTGAGCTGTCCGCCCCGTTCAATAGTTCATTATAAAAGAATGCCTCGCAGGAAACTCTAACTGACACACACATTTTCCGCAAAAGCTGTCCTGCTTTAAATAATGCTTCAAAAGTTTCCGAAAGCCATTTCTTTTCGGGAGGGATAAACACATCTCTCTCTTTCACACAAATCACTTCTTCTCCCCCTTCTGTTCTCCGAAACGCCTCTCTTCGGGAGAACATAAAACGCAACTTGATACATGGAGAACATATATAAAACTAGAAACATTTTTTTAAACTACATTTCGAGAGTTTTAAAATACATCAAATAATATACCATGAATGCAGGGGAAAATAAGTTTCTCTCTTTTTTTTTAACCCTCTCTTACTATGTATGGTACAATATGTATAAATTACTTTTTCAATATTTCCGCCTTCACTTAAACTGAAATTTCTGAAAGTTGAAAGTATGTCTCGAGGAAGTTTTGAAATATATAAAATGTAGTAGAGTGGTATGAAGATATATACGAACAGACATACAGCAAATTTAGCATCACCTTCACATTGTCGCAGCTCTATTTCATAATTGAGGAAATAAAAACTTTTAATAAGTATCATTTAACGTCATTATTCTGCAGAGCGTTTATAGCTTGTGTCAGGACTAAATGATATAACCATTCAAGAGCAATAGTTAATGTAAATTAAAATATACTATGGTGATTAGGATAGCTAGGATTTGACGAGCCTATTAAATTGTAGCTGCTACGAAAAATAAATTCCGATAGGGAAATTCGATTAGTCAATAACAATGTACAGGGCATCTGCCAAAATAAAATTTTTTAAATACATGACTTTTCATGACTTTCCTTGATTTAGCAGATCATTTTCCATGACTTTAAAAAGCTTTCTTTAAAAGTATATATGAATAAGACTTCTGATGTACATACAAATAAAATATATGCTTTTAGAGAAATTACAAGAATTTTATCATAAAAAAACTATAAACTTACTTTATAAGTGTTAATAAACTCACATAAAAATAAAGTGCTGTATCTACATACCTAAGTTTAATCATATAGCAATTTTTCAATCAAAATGTTTCCAATTTGAATTCAGGGTACTTTGGTATTATCCAGGTGACCATGAATAATAGCCAAATGTAACCCTATAATGTTTATATACAATATCCCTATTGATAATCTTATATTTTGTGCAAAAATCTTAACTAATTTTTATTAAAAAATAATTATTATATTGATAAAATTTTAATCTACAATTTAAGAAAAAAAAAACAGAATAATATACATTTACCCACCCATTAAGCTTTCTTGTTTTGAGTTTCCTTGGTGAACAAAGTTTACTTGGCAATATGGTCAATAGGATAATACATAAATACCAAACTGAGTAACTTCAGTCAAATGACAAGTAAAAATAGAATTAAACAATTCAATGCATTTTTTTAATCCGTAGTTTAGAGGATCCATGACTTTCCATGACAAAATTAATCCATTGTTTAAATCCATGATTTTCCATGACTTTCCAGGTGCGCGGAAACCATGAATGTAGGTATAATTCATAACTATAAAATGCATTCAAGTAATTAGAGACATCCTTTTAACTAAGTTAAAAAGCCCCGTGTGGGACATCTGCATTGGGTTATTACAGCCTTTTGACAATTGTGCCATGAACGCAAAATTTCATCTCTTATTAATCTTCTGAGGAAACAAACTATGATTTCGGCAAACACAACAGCCTTTTTCTCCCCCTTCTTGATTTACTAGCGACCTCACTTACAGTTTCATTCAGATGATGGTTAACACTACAGTTGCTACTGTTGCAAATTTGCGAAAACTTTAACTGCATATTTTCATTATAAATCTTTTTTTTCTATTTCGCTTTTAGTCTTCCCAGCGAATAGATATTTCGCTAATTTAAACCAGAACCCCTACCATTAAATTTGTATAACACAAGAAGTGCATTTGCTGAATGACAAATATGCCACAGATGGGGAAACAAAAATTCTTTAAAAAGATCTCTAATAACCGCGTCCGGGAAAAAAGAACTGTAAGTAACAATCGAATTTAAAATCCCCGAATTTAGAAAATGGGGAAAGGGAAAGGGTAGAAAGAAAACCCCACTTAAAAGAGAAAGGAAATCAGACAAATCGGTTAAGATAAAGCGTCTTTCTCAAATTATTCTGGAAGCTGTGCACTTAAAAAGAGGAGAGAGAGACAGAGCACAGAAGAACAGAACTGCTGTCGAATCTTCCTGACAAGAGAGTGGCATTTCCCCGACAAATTACGAGGGGGGAGGACTATAATTCATCACTCCACTTCCAGGGAAAAAGCATTCATTACCGGGCATTTCAAAATCTCTTCCCTTACCCCGGCTTTTCAATAAACCTGCCATCTTCCACCTTTCGAGGTGAAAGTGATTACTTCAAAATGGTGACTTTTATTAGATTGGGTGGTGGGGAGGAATTCGAATGAAGTCCAGATCTTCATTTTTCACAAAAAGGGGGAGAGATGCAACTGTGGAAGGTTCCAACCGATATCGCGATCAAAACGTGATACTGGAGAGAAACTTATTTCGTAATAATTTTGGAAAAGTATTTGCAAGAACTTTTTGTAATCGCTTGCAACGCTGATGAAAATGGCACTTATTATAAATGGGTGTGCTTGTTTATGTTTATTACAGATTTTCAATCGAAATTATTTTCATACCTTGTTTGAGCGATACGGTATACTTTTTACAACTCGCGGGCTAATGAAACAGGGACCTACTACTTAAGCCAATTCAGAAAGGCTACAAACATATAGTGGGGTTTGAACCTACGAATTCCAGTGCTGAAGATCAGTACCCTGACCATTCGGCCATCGTTCGGAAATATACCTGGAAAGAAGGATTGTGTGTGGAACAGGTGTAAAGGCAGCCTGTTCCCTGACCTATTGCATAAAAGCGATTTCAAATGACTTAGAATGCCCATATTAACACATTGTCTGCGGGTCACGTACTAGCACGGGTTAGTGTAACAGCATGGTTTGTTAGTGGGAACCATAAAAAAAAAAAAAAAAAAAAAAAAAAAAAAAAAAAAAAAAAAAAAAAACTTAGACAAATTAAAAACTAGTTTTTACACTATTAGTTTTATGATTGCTCTTATCATTTTTTATAATGTAAAAATGTTTATATATAACATAATTCGAAAAAATTAGAACTATATACTACTATTTCTATTTGATTTTTCATATTTACGATATTATTATAAATTTATCCACTAAAAATATATTTTTGTTTACAAAAAATCTTATGGTTGTTATTTATATATTTCTATTTATGTATTTGTTTATAATTTCAAAATAATAAGAAAAGTTAGCTAAAATTAAATAATTTTCGATCTATTAATTTAACCGAATAACTAAATTTACGCGCAAAACGCCCGCTCCCGGTACAATTCCGCTGCGAAATGTACCCGCACACAATGTGTTAAATATAATTTCGCGATCAATTTTCATAAACAATGAAAAAAAAATTACAAATTTTTAAGACATTAATAAAGTTATATAATTTCTATACATTATTTTACGAAATAGCAGCTTAAATTCGTAAATGGGTGATAAGAAGGAAGCAATAAAATTTAGAGCACGTCACTGGTATTTATTCATTTCACACTACAGAAAAAAACTCGAAGAAACAAAATTTGAACGGACGTATTAAAGAACACACAGAAATCTGATACGATTAACAATTAATCACCGCGCTCAGTAAAAAATACCCCAAAAAATTTGAAACACAGGAGGTGAACTTTGATTTTTTTTCCTCCCCTTCCACAGGAAATAAAACATTTCCTGTGCCCGCAGAATAAAGAGAAAATGGCAATCCATCATTTAGAGGTTCGGGAAAAAATTCCCTAATAACAATTGTTTGAAATATTTCCACCTCGTGTAACACCCATTGATCTTTAGCTCTCTTTTGGTGGAAAAATACTGACGATGTCCCAAGTCGGACGTTTATTTTCATTTTTATACATTACGCGAGGATAAATTCAATGGAAAGAGTATACTTCACTATTCGGCCACGCGGAAAAATTTAAGGTCAAGTAAAGGTTACGGCAATCCAGCAACCCTAATACATTGTTTGATTTAAAACCTTACCAAGAAGAAAAATTCAAGGCAGTATCAGGAAATGGCATTTCAAGCAAGATTCTTTTGCCTTTTTAGTGGCGACTACAGAGTACTGGAATAAATGGAGAATCGGAAGGAGTCGTTATCTAGAATCAATCCCGTTAGGGAAGCTTGTTTTTTTAGTTTTTTTAAGACCCTTTTAGTCCCATATATTTTTAGAATCTGAAATCCGGTTTTGTGCTAGAATCAGCAGGTAGAAACTGTTTGAATAAAACGTCGACATTTTGATTTTAAATCGCCTCGTACAAGACGTAATTTTAACTGCTTTATACAGATTTAAATACAGATGTATCCCTATCGTCACAAGATTATTTTATTACAGCCAAATAAACTGTATTAAATTCAACTTACCCATAACAATAGTCTTTGAATATTTGCCAAGAAAGCTTCCAGATGGTTCACCTCCAAAAATTTTATTTTGTGAATTATATTCGTTACTATAACCCAAATCAAAACACGAATTATAAATACCAAAAAAGCAATATCACGGATAAAATCAAAGAGGATCTTGGTACTATGATGGTATATGTGTGAGAATGAGGATTAATCAATTTCATTAAAATAATTATAAAAAAACTGTTACAACTCTTGAAGTTCTGCCTTTTATATTACATTTGCATTTCAATAATGCAACCTATTATATTAATAAAAAATTATACACTGTTTTCAAAATTTGCTTTCGATTTGTGAATGACAGTATTAATTTCTTTGTTAGATGCTTCTTTGATTATTGGCATTTTTTATTCCAGTTGCTTTTTACAAAATTTTTGTTCTTTCTTTGGAGTTTCAGTTGCTTGAATTTTGAAGATTCCTCCTTTTTCGTCACTATCATTTAAAAACAAATAAACATTTAAAAAAAAAGCACAAAAGAAATAGTTTTAAAACTTTTTGACAGACTAAATTTGTTATTTTTCAAACTTGTTTTGACAGAAATGTTTCCAGATCATTTTTTTTTTGTCTTTTTAAATTTTACAACTTCCTTAACAATTCCACAATTGCCAGATAATTATCGGTATTCCCGGTCTCTGGATACCCTGAATGTGGCCAGTGATGTTTTCTACAAGGGTAAAAAAAAGTTTTTGTTCGGATGTCCACCAATTTCCTATGATTTTGGTTTGGTTTGGTCTGGTTTGGAGCGTTACGGTCTATTGTTAAACTACCTGAGAGTTAATAAGACCTGATTGACTCCTTATAGCTGATTCGAACAGATAAGAGCATTCATAACATCAGCGGGATTCGAACTCATTTCTTGCTTGTGCATTGGTCCTCCACTGCTACGATGCAACTAGTTGTGTAGGAAGGTTGGTTAGTTAATAAGACCGGATTGACTCTTCGATAGCCGATTCGAACAGATAAGAACATTCATGACATCAGAGGGATTCGTTCGATCAGCGGTCTATCGTTTAAATACCCGAGAGTTAATAAGACAGGATTGGCTCTTTATAGCCGATTCGAACAGATAAGAACATTCATGCCATCAGCGAGATTCAAAATCATTTCTTGTTTGTGCATTGTCCTCCATTGCTACGATCCAACTAGTTGTGTAGGAAGGTTGGTTAGTTAATAAGACCGGACTGACTCTCTATAGCCGATTCGAACAGATAAGAACATTCATGCCATCAGAGGGACTTGTTCGATCAGCGGTCTATCGTTTAAATACCCGAGAGTTAATAAGACAGGATTGGCTCTTTATAGCCGATTCGAACAGATAAGAACATTCATGCCATCAGCGAGATTCAAAATCATTTCTTGTTTGTGCATTGTCCTCCATTGCTATGATCTAACTACTTGTTTAGGTTACTATCCCTTTGATCGGTACGTTAGGTTCGATTAGGTTTGGTTTGAATTGAAGCACTACGGTCCTCTACTTTGCAATACGAAAGCCAATGAGACCGAGATCTACAGATGAAAGTCGAATCCGAAAGCCTATCCGTGCCTGCAGTGGTATTCGAACTCACGAACTGCGGCACCGAAGAACAGTGCTTAAGATATCACCTCATAAACCAAAAATATTTGATGTCCATTGTTGCCGTTTATGTAAAAACGTTCTTAACACAAAGAACTCAAATTTCTCAGCTTTACTTAATATCACATAAATGATATTTCCGGACAGACAAAGCAAAGTGACAACTTTCGGCACTGGACGCGGCCAAATGAAAAATCCGGGATTAAATAACATTAATTCTAAGGAGTTTAATATGGGAACAAACGCATCAACACAATCATTGCGGAAACGATAGATCGAGGTTCTACTGTATATGCTTAATAGTGTATTGTTACATTTAGTAAAATTTATATATCCAATTTTGGCAGAAAAGAAAGAAAACTTAAAATCCGCACACGATGCAAATATTTTTATTTAAAACATTTTGTAAACAGCAATTACCTAGTTTTAATAAAGCAAAAATACACCTTTTTTGTAGAAAAATGTTACATTACGCGAGTAAAAAACCCAAATACTATTCAATTCGACAATTTCAAAAACGAACAGAAATTAAATAATTTAACATGTTTCAATGTAACCCAAGGTTAATTAATACTCATACAAAATAGTAGGAAAAAATTTTGTGGTAAAGTATATTAGGATTTGCCTTTTAACTACCACTCAGAAATATTTTACACTAATTTTTGAGAATATTTTAAAGACTAAGAATATTTCATTAAAAATGCATTATTTCCGAAGAAAAGAAATCTACAGAACTAAAATAAGCTGTAACTACAAATTTCAAAAAAGTAAATAAAGTTCTA
Organism: Pardosa pseudoannulata; assembly: GCA_032207245.1. Taxonomy (NCBI): domain Eukaryota; kingdom Metazoa; phylum Arthropoda; class Arachnida; order Araneae; family Lycosidae; genus Pardosa; species Pardosa pseudoannulata. Next base: position 91,038,102 of record CM063501.1, read on the forward strand.
ATTAGTATTATAAAATTAAATACCCAAACCACAATTTATACGAAGCGAAAAATTCACTATCAACACAAAGGATAATTTTTAATGAATTATTAATGCATTCGCCGAATGTCAAGCGAACACGACTTTGGCAAGGTAACACCTGTTAATAAAATACACAAGATATTTGAGATCAGAAATATAAAATAAAAAGACCAAGGTTAAGATGCATAAACATAATAAAATAAGCGGGGCATATTCTTACGCACTTTCGAGAGCGGGTTTCAAGCTTTGCCACGCTCAAAACTAATTAAATTTTAAACAGCTGCTTTAATCGAGTCTCTTTTAAAAACTTGAATTTTAAATGTTTGTCTTAAATTTAAACACCTAGTTACTATTTGATTAATTTTTGCCGATATTAAAAATTAGAGGGACATTTATGAGAAATATGGTCTTACTGCTTTCATTGAGCAACTTCATATACTACTATTCTCAAGTAATGTGTGTGTGTGTGTGTGTGTGAAACAAAGGGAGTATGACTGTAGCAACGCTTTAATAGGTTAATTTTGTTTAAGGTTGATAGGTTAAGAAAAGCAATCAATGGTTTGCAACTCTAGAGTTGTGCGACGTGACAGGACATGCTTAACGCTTTGAATACTATGGGAGTCACTGGTGACCGGCGAAGCAATAATAACTAAAATCACATGAGTAAAATTTCATTTTTTTAAAAATTTGCTTAAATTTAAACCTTATTTTTAGTTGCACTCAATAAATATGAAAGTACGATAATATTAACATTAACACCTTCGAGACCAACGTCTCGTATACGCGACGTAGCGATTTCACTCTTATCAGTCCAGCGTCGCCTCCAAGCGATGATCTACGGTTGATATTGAGAGACTAACGTCGCGTATGCGTAATAGGAGATCTGAAATTTTAATTTTTAAATGCTAGATTTAATTACTAGATGGCATAAGCGGCAACGGTTTTCACAACGGTCAACTCTTATAGCATTTATATGCTGGTCCTGAAGGGGTTAAATAACACAAATAAAATAATAGTGGAAATAACTTACTATTGCAACAAGGATGAAAATGTAAAATATTGAACGACAATATTTCAGCGCCATGAGGTCATCAGTAACCTCAGTAAAACAAATGCATGACTAATGATTGCACAAACTAACATGTTAATAATATTTCATCAAAATATTCAATGCATGACGACAAATTCATGTTGACCAGATGAGCAAGCCATGTGAAAAGCGTGGTATTCAACTAGTTAAAGCATAAAAACGTTTGATTTGATAATTCGCAACGGGCTGTTTATCCCGACGGCTATGAAGAATTCTTTGTGCTATGCTAGCAATCATCTTCATTCTGATCATTCTCATGATGGGAGATGCAAGCTGCTAATTATGTACGTCTTTCTCACCTCCCGACCACTCACCAAGAAGACTTCCAGAGCTGAGGATTTAACCTGTTCTGCACGTTATCGGGGGAAAAAAGGGAGTTGTTTTAAGCGCATTCCAGTGCTCGAAACTTCTGGATTCTAGTTTTACACGCCAACCTTAAAGGCAGCAGCACTTAAATGTTTCACACCATGGCACCCCAGCTGTATTCAAGCCTAAGGAGCCGTTGTATCCAGTTTGAGAACCGATAAGTTAAAGGGTAGGCCATACCTTTAACTTGCACGAACTACTTAAGTGGTTATGCTGTTACAAAAACTCTGGCAAATACTGAAATTAAGGACAGGGGTGACCTTCGTTGAGGATTACTATTGAAACATGGGGCGCAGCGATTTATCACTTATCAATGGTTTCTACCAAGATTTGTTCCGGCTGTGTAACAATCATCGATTGATGGTAGCCTCCAATCCATAAAATAAGGGCTTATTGAGCAGTTCGACAAGGCACTAGGCGCCATTTTATCCATTTACGTTTAGTTTTGAGAACTACGGTCTACTTTTTGTATCTCGTGGTTTAATATCCGTCTACGTACACGAAGGACTAAAAAACTGGAACGAAATATTGCCGTTCGTGACAGTTGCTTACAATAGATAATATATAGCACTCACTCCCACGGCCAACCAAAAAGGTTTATAACCGCCGAAGCCAAAATGGGAGGGAGAGATTCATATCTACAATCAGCAAAAACAATAAATTATTTCAATAATATTATATAAGTCAAAAGGCTATATAATTTAGGCAAACAATAAAGTAAAGAAAACAATATTTTACAAATTATAAATTTTAGAAATAAAATATTTTACTTATTCTAATTGAAATGAGTTTCAGTAGTAAAATTAATTTTTAACTACATTATTACAGAAAATACTTATTAATTAATCTAGTTATTATTTGCAGTTTATATTTACTAAACATTAATTCATTAAATAGTTTTAAAATAATAACCAATCAAAAACTTGGAGTTAACAGATTAAATTCGCTTACAACACTGTCCTAACATGGAAAAGACTACACATATTAACATCTTGTCGTTATGGTGATAAAGGCCAAGCCTTTAATTAGTCTACAAACGTTTGGGGTACAAGAAAAGGGGCTTTCGTTGTTAAAACTCAAACCACAGGGTGGTATCCTACATACATCTAGATATTAAGAGTGGGTTTTCATACCTTTTCGGAAAGTAGGCCAAGTCCGACAAACTGCTTAAGAAATACGTCGGTCCATACAAGGTATTACGACGATTATCAGACGTTATCTACAACAAGCAGATCATGAACATACAAAAAACACCAAAAACTCAGAGAAATTGTTCACGTGTTTAGAAGGAAGGCATACAGCAACGCATACAAATACAACATCCATATGGCGACTTATGCAACATCTGAAAAGAGAAGAGGCCTGCCACTGGCAAAAATGGACTACGCTTGGTAACAGAAAAGTTCAATATTAAAGACTACGACTCAGGCAGAACTAAGTATTGATTCATTAGCGGCAAGGAACAAATTACTTTTAATCTGCAAGCCCAGCGAACGTATTAAAGGAAATTTCAAAAAGAACATAGAACAAACTAGGAAAAAAGTCCATCAAATAGAATAATGGATATCTTTCTTCTACTAATTGCTCCTCCAACACGCTTTTAAACGTTTGATGCCTTCTTTCGCCAAATTCACTCGGGTAGACAGTAAAATCACGCAATCCATCACTTCACGTTTTGCAAGTGTCTTAACTTCCAATCGAGAAATACTCCCACCTCGCTTTCCATGTACGATATTCGAAACCACAGACTGCGGTACTGAAATTGAGCACTCTACTTTATCGGACATCAGTCAACTAACGTTAAACAGGAGGCAAAGAAATAATTAGATAATACAAAAACATCTTTAAAACATGACGACCGAAAATGCAATATCAGAAAAATAGGTGACTTCAGATTTTTGCGTTGAAACGTTGGCAATATAGGAAAAACAGTGAAACTGAGTCGTTTTAACAGGTTCGGTTGTTCCAGTGTTCGCTAATCTATATCTCCCACCACCCTGGAAAGAAAAAAAAAAGGTGCAGAGCCCACTACTAATTCATTAGGGCCAGGAACGAATTAATTTTAAGCCACAGGCCCCGCGAACGCATTAAAAGGGGATTCCACAAAGAGCACTGAACAAACGAGGGAAAAATCCAAGTCCATCAAACAGAAGTACCCCTCTCCCTCTTTTACCAATCGCTTCTCCACCCACACCATCAAGCTTTTAAACGTTCCGAGCCCTTCCCCCCGTTCGAATTAGCACGGGTAGAGAGTAAAATCGCGTAATTCATCACCTCAGTTTTAGCAAAAGAGGTCCTTAATTACAATCGTTTGAGAATGTTCCCCCCTCGCTTTCAATATACACGACGCCTCCGACCAGCTAAGAAAATATTTAGAAGGAGGATTTGTAATAGGAGGAGGCTTTTATTGAGGGGGAAGGAATGCCAACGGAGGGAGATACTATTTTTCATGAATTTTTCGAAAGATTAAATTATAAGGGAGTAACAATCCAGGAAAATGAAGTGTCTACTGAGCCCCGTCTTCTCTCCCCTTTTCGAAATTAGCCCACAAGCATTTTTCAAGCAAACAGCAGAAAAGAATGTGCACACACATACACACAGCGGAGCGACCATGATAGATAACTCCGGGAAGACTCTCTCGCTTTATGTGGAAAAAAATGAAACGGGAGGCTATTATGTTAACATATCGCTAAAGAAATGACACGCTTTAAATATGTTTTTAAAACTACGTGCCGGGAGATAAGGGCCATTAATCGTTTATATGCGTACGTTAAGTGATTTTTCTTCGCAAACAATGCCATTGCGCTAAATGGCTTTCGAAAAATTAATTTTCCGTAGGAAATAATTCGCCAAACTTGAACATTTCCGCTCGACTTGCTATGTTTATCATTCTTAAGAAGTTATCTTAACAGGAATAGTTAATAAGTTTTACTTTTTTACGCTAAGTTTTCATGATGGCATGAAATTCAATAAACTCTGAAAATTATACTTTATTCAAGGTCTCCTTCTTGATACTGATTATGCACAAATATAAATTATATTAAGAGCTTGTAAACTATATAAAGAAGTCAAATCCTACTTTTTTTAAAAAAATCAGTTTAAGAGTTCATGCTCCGATATATCATCTTCCAAGTATTAAAGAAGTAGAGGTTAAATAAGAATAATTTACATAAAGTAATCTCCTCAACAGTGCAAACGCTCGCGTCTGTTTCCACTGCTCCAGTTTTCACTAGAGAAAAAACTTTTTATCCGCTTTTCGAATGTATGCTTTAGAAACTTAAACCTTTAAAATCGTTGATTTCGCATTTGAATCCACCTGAACTGTCTTTTTAAAATGTCAAGTCAGTTTGCATTAAAGCAGACAGTTTCCGGTTGAATTATATATATATATATATATATATATATATATATATATATATATATATATATATATATATATATATATATTTAAAATTAAGTTCTATTTTAACAGATAAATGCAGAACTGAGTATCATTTAAAAAAAAAATAGTTCTTTAAAATGTTTTAAGCTTAGACTATGACATTAGGAATAAGGTTAAGCATATATGAATATAAATTATCAGTAGGAACCCGATACGTGACAATTAAAAGCACTACAGCGTAAAGTAAGTATAGAATCAGTTATTGAACTTCATTGTAATAAAAAATGTCTGTAATAGTTATCTATAAATTATTTTATCAATACTGTTTGATTTCTATAAATACATTGGGAAATGTCTGGCAAGATGTAGAATAAATTAATGTAGAATTGATAGTGTAGATCTGATATTGCTTATGCACTAATAAAAATTATTTAAAGAGCTTGTAAACTATATAAAGTCAAAGAAGTCAAATCCAACTTTTTTTTAAAAATCAGTTCATGCATCGATATATCATATTCCAAGTGTTAAAGAAATAGAGGTTAGATAAGAATAATTTACATAAAGTAATCTCCTCAACAGCTGAAACACTCGAGTCTGTTTCCACTGCTCCAGTTTTCGCCGGAGAAAAAACTTTTTATCCGCTTTTCGAATGCATGCTTTAGAAACTTAAACCTTTAAACCGTTGATTTCGCATTTGAATCCACCTGAAAGGTTTACTATCTTTTTAAAATGTCAAGTCAGTTAGTTTGCATTAAAGCAGACAGTTTCCGGTCGAATTATATATCTTTTTTAAAAAATTAAGTTCTTTTTCAACAGATAAATGTAGAATTGAGTACCATTTAAAAAAAATAGTTCTTTACGATGTTTTAAGCTTCGATTATGCCATTAGGAATAAGGTTAGGCATATATAAATATAAATTATGAGTAGGAACCTTATACATGGCAATTAAAAGTACTACTGTGTAAACTAAGAGAATACAATCAGTTATTGAACTTCATTCTAATTAAGACGTCTGCAATTGTTTTCTATAAATTATGTTATCAATACTGTTTGATTTCTATAAATATATGGACAAACGTATTGCAAGATGTAGAATAAAAAGTGAAATAAATTTTTGTACTGTAACACTAGTCTGATGTGTGAAAAGTACCGAATTCAGGCAGTACATAACAGGAAAAAATTGTAATCAAATAAAACACTTTACTTTAAATGCAAATACAGTTTATTAAAAGTGCATAAACTAACGTTAACATAAGATATTCCTAAAATAAAACAACACATCTTCTAAACCACATATTGGGTTTTAGAATTTCAAGAAATTATTTTTAGAATGTTATTGGTTTTCGCCTGTTGCTACCTAGGTAGTTTTAAAAGTTTTTAGAATTAGTTTCAACAAATCCCGTCAGATATGTTCGCGAAGAAGAGAGATACTTTAGCTTTTGATATACAATTAAAATAAAGCCTGGAACAACTATTGATTCATATTCTTAGTTCAGTTAAAATTTAAGACTTCCGAAAAATACACTCTCAAAAGTAGCAAAAATTTTTCATGCGACCTGTATGAGCTTAAATACAACGAGTTACAGTCCAACTGCGGATGCTAGGGCCCGATAGGCAGAGTGCTAAGAGCATTTCATTGTGCTGTAAGGTACAAATTTAAAAAAACGAAGTCGAATAGCTTCTCCACTGCATTCTGTAGAATCCGCTTTTGATAGTATTTGTTTACCTTTATTAATTTACATGTATATTAGCACATTTTAATAATAATAGTAGTTAATGGACACAAATTAACCACGATTAATTTAATATAATATCCCACCAAAAATCACAGTACTCCTGGTATTGAAAAGAAGGAAACAAACTTATTTTCTAAACAGATTCGCATTTTTCAGACATATGCAGGTATGACAAAAGATCTCTAACACGTGGGCAGATTTTAAGGTTAAATATATCTAAACATAACCCAATGAAAAAGCAATGAATAAAATACATGGATATTGAGTTCAAACAAATGTAAGCTATTTCGAAAATATACACACAATAAATCTTCAACCTAAAACACCCCAATGTTACCATATGGGAACATACAATTTTTGTTTTAATTACATGAAATCATATCAGAACCTTTCAATTTAATATTACATTAATAGATGTATAGAGAATAATAATTTTTAAGGAAAGCAATCAGTATGTTCCTAAAAGAAAATGGCGTGTCTCACGGTACAAAATTACAAAGTTTTATTTTCTCAATAAAGCATAGTGTACTATATTAACACTAGATTTACGGATGTTGATCATATACCTATTTTTAATGAAGTGAGACAATTTGACTCATACAAGAAAATTGAAGTTTTTTGCAAAGAAAATAGTTCAATTCAAATAAAATGCTTATTATCAAAAAATTTATGGAAAACATTTTTTACAAATATAAGATCTGTTTTTGAACCTCATTTTCCGCAGACATTTCTATTAAATTTAGCACAGTAGTTTCTACATCTGTTTCTTTTGCATGATTGTTGTTGAACTTGACAATTCTTCCGTGTGTCAGTAGCATGAATTTCTCTCATTGGAATAGAAGTATTCTCGACTTCTTTTCTATATTTACTTTATACTATATTACTATATTTATTTTTATATACATTCTATGAGTCAAATTGGCTCACAACCGTGAAAATAGGTATACCCCATTTGATAATGCGAAATGAAGGGGTCTGCAGGGAAGAGGAATGAAAGTTTACAAATACTTTATTACTTAACTAAAAATCAACGTATGTTTTTGAAAAGTAATATCAATGTGTGTGTACATATATATATGGTGATAAAATTTTTAATGAGTAAAACTGGCTCGGTCCATAAATCTAGTGTTAAATATGGGAAAATACTGAAATTCTCAAACATTCCTTTTCTCTTAAAACAGTCTTTATAATTGCATCAAAACAAAATTTTAAAAGTAGTATTTCTTCCGGGATTTCTATCACAAAGCAGGGTTTAAGGGGTAAAAGATTAGTATTTTGTCGAATAATTTGTCTTCAGTGTAGCACTACACACCTTTGTTATTTAAGTGTTTTTATATATTACAAATCTATAAGAAATATATTCTCAAACGCTACTTCATTAATCATTCAGAGAATTTACAAAGAAGCCTGCCAGAAGCTGTTTATCCTCAGTTACTTCCAAAAATATTTCTTTTATGAAAAAAAAAAAATGGTTTGAGAAACATCTCACTCAAAGGAAACTGAACTCTTTAATCTTATAAGGTTCATCGCGAACGTTGATAACATACAGCTGCAAAAGAGAAGGTGAAGTATAGCATTCTAATCTAATCATTAATCTTTTATACGAAGGGAGAAAAACTAGGTCACTGTTTCTCTCGTTTGTCATATTTTGTTCACAGTTTCCGATCTAAACTATAAAAGTATCTGAAAAATGATGCTCTCCAAGGTGGTTTAAAATGAATAAATAAATAACCTGATGATGTAATGAGATATTTTTTTCCCTCCGAATTTATTGAATTTTAATCAATACACCGTAGACAAATCAAATGCTGAAAAATTCAACAAATGCACTTCAGCTTCCAAGCATTTGACTGAGGGTGGTGTAAAAGACTTTCTAAACTTTGCTGTTGAGGGGTAAATATTACCCCAGACACTTACAAATGATGACATTTAGCGAATTTTTTTAAAAACTGAACCTTCTGCAGAACTGTTGTAAAACTCCGATATATTTCAACCAGCTTCTTTAAGCTTGACGGCGTGTATAGACTTGTGCTTTCACTCCTGGAACATATATTTTCCCACTACACCTATCCATACACCTCTGGAAGATTAAAAGAGTTTAAGTTCCGTATTACATGTGCAGCAAAGGCACTTAAAAAATTAATTTAGGGCAAAAACTCAAGGAGTATTTTGTACAATACATAATTTTTACTTCTTCCTGTAATGCACTACCATTCATCCATCTTATTATCAATTTGTTACAAACCTTTTTTCTTATTGAATGAAGATGAATACAATAATCCATGGTATAAACCTATTAAAGGGGGGGGGGTAGAGGCGATGTACGACGTTGCAACAGCACTCTCATAATTATCGAAATACTCCCTCCCAGAAAAAGAGATTGAGACAAACAATAGATAACGAGCACGAAGGCTATCATTCGGAATTGAATCCTTTTTAGAATGACATTCAAAGAGTTCGATTTACTGGATCCAAGTAGCAATAATAGCTTACAATCTGGAAGTCACTACGTCAAATTTTACAACTAAGTACAAATAGTACACAAACACGAGATATAAATGTTCACAATTTTTCTTATAAAATACAGAGTGCACATTATGCACGAGTAAATAGGTATTCCTTCTAAGAAAGGCTGTCAGCTGCTCACATGTGATCCAATCGTTATTTTGTTGGTTAATGGTTCTAAAAGCTACAATTATTTTTTTCAAGATGGAAGTGGACTGAGTTGTCCAACACTTTATAGAAAAACCTAAATTTAACGAAAACCTGGTTTAACGAAGATATTTTTTACGAGGCTGAATTTAAAATCAAAAGGCTCATACTAAACTATTTTAATTCTAGTATAATCTCGATTTCGTAAAATTTATCATTTTTATCTTCCATCAAGCATCTTGAAAAAGCTTTTCTTTCTACTAGAAACTTTTAGGACGAAACAACGAGAAGAACCAGATATAGGTGACTCAAAATCTTTATGATAATATAGAACCGAATTCCAAGACTATGTTTTCATTGACGACAAATGGACGATTAACTCAGAAATCAGCAACTGAAGAGAGATTCGTTGCGAAAATAATGAGGTATCACTCAATGCAAAAGCTGAAAACGGTGATCAGGAAGAATTTCCAGGTACCATCTCCCAATAAGAATTTTTACTTTTGATAATTACGGTAGTCCCGATTTTCATGAACACTCGAATTTCAACATGGGAATAATCCAAATCCCCTCGTTAGAAACGAATTCAACTGTATATAAAACTTTTATATTAGAATTTTACCTTCCACGAATGAATTTTTTGAAAAATTAAACTTAATTGCTATCGTCTACTTGCGATGTTTAAAGTTTCAAAACACTGAAAACCGGCAAAATAGCTTTACACTCAAATAAAGAATTGGAAATGAAGAAAGTAAACAATTGAAAAAATTATTTAACAAATATACTTAAATTAATAATCGCATAAAAAATAACGTACTTAATTATAGAAATATTAATTACAAAGGTATCGTTAGTCTAAGAGTAGACATTCAAGAATGATCTAAACATGCTACCAATATATAGGGCAACTTGTCGGAACGTCATGAACTATTATAATGTTCTTCCAATTCATTTTCATGTTTACAAAGCCAATAGACAAAGAATAACCTGCCCTTCCATTTGAAATTAAAACCAGAATTGTCATAAGTTGAGATTGCCCTGCTGCGTGAAATAGCCTTATTAAAGAAAAAAAAATATAAAGTAAAACTAACATTCTCCGCCATAGGTTATTTATTAAAATATGCAACCACGCATGCTATAAACATGTATCAAATTCACATACTCGAAATTTTAAAGCTAAGTTATTAATCACACGTGAGTGTTTATTACATAATAAATTACCCTAAACTAGCGCCTGAATAAAAATATATTTCACAGGGTAAATCTAATAATCTCGAAATAAGAAGCAGTTTAATAAGGTAACATGACCTTTAAGAAACCGCCACGAGCTACAGATGAGTACCGCAAGGTTTTTCTTTAGTGCTCGATCACAAATCGATACTTAGGAAAGTCAAGTTGCGTTTATTTAGGGGTGAAATCAGTGATTGATGGCATTTTAATGTCTGCTGAAGGTCAGAGTTGGGCTGCTTTTTTATACATAAATTTTTTTTCACTTTTCTTAGGAACAACAAACGGAGAGACAAGACATTAATAAAGTTTATCACACTCATTAAGCATAAGTCAGGTCATTAATAGCTACCTTATATCTACTGAGGAGCATGCATGTTAAAATATATGAATTTACTACAACAAAATAATGAAAGCCCTCTAAATTACAAAAGAACTAAAGATTGCATTCTTCAGTTTTGCAACACTTAAACGGTATTAACTGGCATACTTAAATAACTGTAGTTTGTTTCACCCAGTCTTGCCATGTTAGAATGTTGTTTGCTTTAATAATCAAGTAGAAGGTTTTTTCACACTACTATGCAACAACCAGTGACAGAATTGGTTTGGTTTGGTTTGAAGAGCTACAGTCTACTGTTTTCCACACGAGGGATAATGAGACCGGAACCTACTGCTTAACCCCTTCCGGGTACGATTTAATAATGAAAAACTGTGCGTGAAGTAACCATTTATTTTTTATTTAAAAAACTTGTTTCATTTTACAATTCTTACATATTCCTAATTAAAATCCACTTTTTACATAGTGTTAAATAATATCAGAAAAGGTATAATTAAAATAATATCAAAGCAAAACATTAATAAGGTATACAGATAATAGTCTTCATGCTAGTGGTACTTTTCAAAACAAAGTGCAAAGGAATTCTTAATTGTTTACACCGCTAGGGAGTCTCACTTCTAATTTGATTCTTGTAACACACACGGCATTTCTTAGTAGGTTTTCTTTTATTCTGACTCATCAATTTGGCAGTGACTTGTACCAAGAAATTCTAAATAAACAGTATGTAATAGTGACCTAGTATTTCCACAAGTAACAAGTCTTGCTAAATTCAAACAATAAATAAAAACAATGAAGTTTCTTACATATAAAGTAGATTCTTAAAGTTTGAAAAAGAGACTTTCTCAGTAACTTTACATTGAGGAAGAAATCTACTCACAACACAGTCAAAAATACTGATTTCTTAAGTAAAAGGATAATAAAATATAGAAAAATATGAATGACCTTGGATTTACTGAAATAAAAATAAAAGGTCACACAATCAAAGAAACCGAATCGGTAAGCGCTTCTTTTTACCGATGTACCTGGAATGGAATCCCACTACTAACTAGAACGTGTACGACTATTCGGTATCAGCTCTAATTAACCCTCGCGAATAAAAAAAAAATAACGTCCTAAGCCAAACCAAACCTCCGAGGGGCTTCACAAAAGTCTCTACATTGAAACTTTAACCCCTTCCGGTAAAATGACGAGTCTAGCTCGTCATTAGTTTTTCATTCCATACCGCACAATGACGAGCTACACTCGTCATGCGATTAAAGTTACTGTTAAATATGATAATTAATTTAGTTTAAAATTTCTAGTGTACTGAATTTGGCAACACTTTTATCACTTGTGAAAATCACAAGTCACTATTGCATATTGTTTACTTGGTACAAGTCATTGCCAAATTAATGAGTCAGAATAAAAGAAAACCTACTAAGAAATGTCGTGTGTGTTACAAGAATCAAATTAAAAGTGAGACTACTTGGCGGTGTAAACAATTAAGAATTCCTTTGCACTTTGTTTTGAAAAGTACCACTAGCTTGAAGACTATTATCTGTACACCTTATTAATGTTTTGCTTTGATATTTTCTTAATTTTACTGTTTCTGATATTATTTAACACTATGTAAAAAGTGGATTTTAATTAAGAATATGTAAGAATTGTAAAATGAAACAAGTTTTTTAAATAAAAATTAAATGGTTATTTCATGCACAGTTTTTCATTATTAAATCATACCGGAAGGGGTTAAATAAATATTAACACATCATGTTCGGGTACAGGCGTTTTGCGCGTAAATTTAGTTAATCAGATAAATCTCAGTAGATCGAAAATTATTTAATTTTTTAACCAATTTTTCGTATTTTATATTGAAATATATAAACAAATATATAAATAGAAATATATAAATAACAACCATAAGATTTTTGTAAACAAAAATATATTTATTAGTAGATAAATTTATAATAGTATCGTAAATAGGAAAAATTTAAATAAAAATAATAGTGTATAGATTTAATTTTTCCCGTTCTGTGGTTCCGCATCGACTGATGTAAAAGTAGCTTTTGTCTAAATTTTTTCAGAAGTTTTAAAAAATAAAGTGCTTTTAAATTTTGACCGCTCTAGGGTAAATTTGGCATAATTTGGTCATAATTTGGCATAAATCGGTATAATTTGGCAGGTTACGTAATAGATGTGCGCAGCCGTAGCATATCTATTACGTAATATGCCGCGCACTTGTACTCTATACCAGTGGTTCTTAACCTTTTTTAAGCCGCGACCCAAATTTGAGAAATATGTTCATGTCGCGACCCAAAAAAAGTCAAAACTTTTTCATTGCTTTATTTTAGAGCGTATTTTTAAAAAATCTTCAATCCTACGATGATGATTTTTTTTTTAACTTTCAAATTTTTTATTTATTTTTTTTATTAATAAAGATAAACAAAAGTACTTTTCGATCCAAGGAAAATTTAATTAATAATCAAGTGTTTTTAATAATTTTTATTGACCAAATTAAAATATATTTATAACTTTTTGAAAATATTTGACATTTTAACTTATTCCTAAAAAAAAAAAGAAATATCGATACATATGTTAAGTTTTTTAAATTTTAAATGCAAGTCATACAGTTTTAATGAGAACCTTATGCTTGAATACATTTTGAAAGATCTTCAAACCTCGGTTGAATGCTTGTCAAGGAGCACCTTATATCTATTTCAGGATTTAACTTGTTCTAGGAGGTGTTGGTATTACTTATTATTTGGTGTATTACTAACTCTTTTGGTTCGACTCAGCGCGACCCAAGAAATATGCTTCGCGACCCAATTTTGGGTCGCGACCCATAGGTTAAGAACCGCTGCTGTATACTACTCTGAAAATCTGATGCAAGTGTATGTACCTGGACTTCTCATGGATCTTGTTCAAAATAAAACTGTTAGCAAGTTTTTTAAATAAAAATTAAATGGTTATTTCATGTACAGTTTTTCATTATTAAATCATACCAGAAGGGGTTAAGGAGTGATAGGTTAAGTATGTGCGAAAACATGGGCGGAGAATCTAACAATAGTATTTCCTAATTAAACTATATTTTATATCGCTTATATTACGAGTCTTGTAAAGTTGAAATGAGCGAGATAAAAAAAAAAGAATTATGGCACTAAATGAATGGGAAAATAGCTTGTAAAGGATTCGTGCATGTTGTAGTACAACCAACATTTGCCTCCTATTGTGTTTCACTCAGCAGGTGAAAATCTTCAAGTTTAGCACCCACTGATACTAAAGTAACTTGCTTCGTAACTTTAACTGATGAATCTCCTTCCCCACGGCTTGGCTTCATTTTTTACTGTCTGTCATTTGCGAAAAACTTCACCACTTGTAACTCGAGAACCAGCGAAAAAAAAAAAATATCCATCTCCAGATCCACACTATTTTCGACAAAATCTGGAGAGAAACCCCGCAGAAATATCTCCCCTGTCCCTTTTTCACGGTGAAGGGCAGCTCGGAAATGAAAGTCGCAGGAGCATGAAAAAGTGCGCGGATCAGGTGACAGACGCATGTTTACAAAAACCGACTGCGGGAGGATATATGGATTTATGGGAGCGGGGGATAAAAATCGAGAGGAGGATGTCCAGGAAATGTGAAGACGAGGAGTCATAACGATCGCATTTCACTCTTCGCTGGACGGCATCAATAATAAATGGACAAGAAAAGAAATAAAAATAAATGTTTTCACATAACGTACTTCACGAAAAGAAATAAATGTCGGTCAGAATATAGTGGCTGCTGCAGGAATGATCCTAGTGTAAGCAAAGACTGCTAAATTATTCTGAAATAACTTTTCCTTACACCCAAACAGAATATGGGCCAAAAGAAAAATATAAACCGGGAAAGCTTTTATTTACGGGAATTGCTTACGGGAACATCTCACTTTAAAATTTATTCTGGAAACATTGCGATGTGTTTTTCAACAGATCGCCTACTCATGCAGAAACATTAAATGACAATCGATAGTTTATGGCATTCATTTAAAAATTTGGCTTTATCCAGGCTGAAAATTGTGGATAAAATTGGCGAATTTTGATAAAATTTAAACAAAATGGTTCAATTTTTCTGCAAATACATAACGAAATGTATATAAAATACACCACGATTAATTTTGTTTCCCAAATTCATCTAAATACTAGCTTATAGCCCGTCATATGACGGGATCAGTAAATTTTTTAATTTTCCAGAATTGTAAAGTACTCCGAGGCTGGTAAAAAAAGTGGTTTGCTTTGTGGCTGAGAATATCTGGTACACGCTCAATAATTTGTTTATCTTCATACTCCTCTAAAGTCTCCCGATACTGTGAATGCAATTTAGAATCATGTTGAATTAATTTAGAAAGATAATTCAAAGTTTTCGTAGCTATGTCGAAATTATCGTTAAGTTCTTCCCAATTTTCTTCCACAGTAATTAATGGATATAAAGGAATGAAGCTATCATTTCCAATACACTCAGGAGGTAGGTAGAATTTGTTGTTAATACCGGTGATAAAATTTTCACTGAAACCTAAATAATCGATGATCAATTTAAAATTATCACATCTGTACCTAATCTATTATTTAGGCCAAATATAAAAGAAAATTATTTACGTAATATCTAAGTTCAGCGATAAAATGCTTGAAAGTAATGCAGATGATATTTAAATAATTTAAAATAAGAAATTATTATATGAGATGGTTAAAGGAATGACGTCATAATGCTAGAAAAAAAAATATATATATATATATATATTTACCTATTTATGATGTGATGAAGTGATAAATTTAATCGCCTGCACATAACAGGGGAAAATAGGGCTTGAAATAATGGCATTAAAGGCTAGAAAAGGGAGGAAAGGGGTGGATTTCGAACGTTGCTAAACCTAACTCAACAAAAATCCAATATGGATGCCTCTATCCATTCCAGGTACAACCGCTTCATAAATTCGTGGACAGACGGACAGATAGCTCAGGCTGTTATTATATAAGGGATTTTAAGGGAGGAGGTGATAGATGATAATTTTGTTTATATTTTGCATTAATTTTTATATAAAAGTAGTTATGCTGGCCATTATAAATTGTGAAGGAGAACACAACTGAATTGAGCCCTGGGCACAAGCGTGTCTTACACGGACCCTGCTTCAGCCTCACAAATAATCAGCTCCGTCGCTTTTATGCATTCCTCATATTAAACCTACAGGAATGAATGATGCGATAAATGTCACATGGCTCAGGTATTATCTGCATTAAGTCTAAGGACGCGTTTTATAAAAAGGGAAAAAAAGCATAAAGGAGCTGTTAAACTGATCCTAGCTTCCAACGTGCCCAAATTATCTCCAAATTGTGGGAAATAATTATGCTTTAGCAAGGGAGAAAAAAAGGATAAAATGTAATTTGAACATTACTACTTCAAACACATAGAATTATATCCTGGCAAGTTTTGTATAATTTCCTTTCATCTGCATTTAGCTCATGATTTCCCCTGCTAAATGTGTACTATATATGTAATATATCCAAAATTATTTTACTTTAATATTTCCTTAAAATCCTCCTCTCTCTCATCCTAATTCCTTAAAATCTTTTTCCCAGCCTCTCAATGTTAATCAAAGGAGTGTACTCGACTTAAAATTCTTTCGATACATTTTCCAAAGTTTTCTGTCCTATAGATGTAAATTTTCTGTCTGTTTAACACGTTTTCCAGCTGTCTTCAGCAAATGGCTCTAGGTTTTCCTGATCTTCACGCTTAAATTCGCTGAGTAAGTTTCTTGTCCCTTAGAAAAGTTCTTTCTGTCTTCGCTCTTCGTGCATCTCTGCTCGAGCAGAGGGTTTTTTGTGTCTTTCCTTTGTCTGTCGTTGACTAGTAAAGATGTTCGTTTTAGCAGATCTAAAATAAAGTTTTAATTAGACTTGTGCCGTTCTCTTCAATTTGGCCAGACTGCATTTTTTATTACTGAAAGCTGTTTAGTTTTTTTCCTTGTCCAACAGTTTTATAATTATTGGATTACATGTGTGTGTATACACACATACATTGGCGTATATTCTTAAATCTAAGTTGTATACAAAGTACAGAAAATATGAAATTTATGCAACTTTAAATACTACCGTCTGACCTCATTAGTGATGAGCTAACATTTTAAAAAAATATGATCTCATTTTCGAAAAAAAAAGAAAAAAAATGTTGGTAAGAGATATGCTATCTTATGTAAACACAGTACTGTGATTAGAAGTTTTATCAGACATATACCAATTCATCATGATTTCAGTTGATGTATCTGATTAAAATTGTAGATTCAGGTGCATGGCTAAAAGATTTCGTAAAATATAAATTGAAATGCTAAAATCAAAGAATAGTAAGTACTTGAAATTTAGAATGCTGATAGAATGCTTTTAATGTTACAACTTACTTTCGTTTAAAAGGG
>CM063501.1:91060334-91137834 GCA_032207245.1 Pardosa pseudoannulata
ACGAGAAGTCCCAGGATCGAATCCCCGTACAGGCGATAGGGAAATTTTAATTTAATTACGTTTGTGTAAACTGTAATCGTGGTGGCATGAAGTATTTTTAAAAGAAGTATTTTAAATTGTTTTCCTTACTTTTCTATCAAAACGGTCCAATTTATAATATATTTAAAAACATTTTACAGTTTTTAGATTTACAGCTTTAATACAGGACAACGTCTGTCGGGTTGTCTAGTATATAGTGTGATTACTCAAAGCAGAAAATGTATTCAATGTATATCAGATATTCCGAGTTTTCACCCAAATTACTGAAAACCGAAATGTACATTACATACCCATATATACTGTACTAATCAACCCTTAAAGTATTATCATACTTGACAAATTTAATACATTAGCAACAGTAAAAAAATTTTCAAATTATCAACAGGTTGGTTGGTTGATTTTTAGTAGAACAAGTAATTGTTATTAATAAAAGATAATTCTAATTTTTTCTTTCCTTTGAAAACCCTGATTAAAAGATAATTGCAATTAATAAAATCTTTGTGTTCATTTATCACATACAAAAATACTGCTAATTTTTCCATTTCAATTTCATTCTAGAAAAACACAAAATCAACCAAAATTTCGAACTTATTATCTATTTAAACAAAATGAATAAAATTATTAAATTATGATACATTATGCTTTAATTTAAATTGAAGCTGATCTCTCCCATATTCCAAATTTTTAAAAAGTCATACTGAACAAAATTTTTACAAAAACAATAAGCTATTCCAATGATGCCAATATTTATTTTTAGCAAATTAAAATACGAATTGAACATTTTAAAAACAGATTAAGCATAGTTACAACATTTTTAATCATTGATGTAAATTTCTGCTCCAGTGATGCGAATATTTATTTTTAGCAAGTTAATACTCGAACAGAACATTTTTAAAAGAGATAACGCAGTTACAGGATTTTTAATCATTGATGTAAATTTCTGCTCCAGTGATACGAATATTTTTAGTAAATACACGAATTGAACATTTTTAAAATAGATTAAGCATAGTTACAGGATTTTTAATCACTGATGTAAATTTCTGCTCCAGTGATACGAATATTTATTTTTGGCAAGTTAATACACAAATTGAACATTTTAAAGGCAGTTTAGGCATAGTTACAGGATTTTTAATCATTGATGTAAATTTCTGCTCCAGTGATACGAATATTTATTTTTAGCAAGTTAATACACGAATTGAACATTTTAAAACAGATTAAGCATAGTTACAGGATTTTTAATCATGAATGTACATTTATGCTCCAGTGATGCGAATATTTATTTTTAGCAAGTTAATACACGAATTGAACATTTTAAAACAGATTAATCATAGTTACAGGATTTTTAATCATTGATGTAAATTTCTGGTGAAACGAAATGAGATCTTTGAGTTTTTGAATATTATTAAGGCAAAAGATCAAATGTTCTTTATTCTTAATTTTCGATTTTATTTTCATAGCACCAAAAAACTATAAAAACTATCTGTCCATCCGTTAAATCAAGAGAACTATACCCAAAACCGTAAATTTTACAATAATCAATAAAAGTAGGCAAGTATGTAATGTATATATTTTTCATCCAAGAATAACACCTTCATGAAGAATACGTCCACTACACTAACGACATCAATGGACATTAGTGCTTCGCACACCATTACATTATTTTCTGCTACTAATAACACTGAGATATCACTTCTAAATCACCCTTTTCTGCCAGCCACTAAACATTACTGCTCTCTAATCCACAACAGATCGAAGAATTGCTGATTCGGAGAGAGGAAGGAAATAGCTGTGGCCATCGACAATCTAAACTAAGCTGCAGATAAGAAGCGAGATAATTATTGGTTGAGATCTCTCCACAGATGAAACTTCTTTAGTTATAATTTCGATACAACCAATGACGAGTCATCTAATGTTAAACCAGGTAATTCGTCCCTTTTTCCAACTGCCCAAAATTGGCACTTAAGAATGCAGGAGTAAAAATTTCATAGTACTTAAAATGTAATTCATAGGAATGAAGAATCTGCGCATTTGAGTTCTTTTGTAGAAACACTTTAAAATTTGAAGTCGTACGCAATATTGAATTAAAAATGAATCCACATCAAATACTGCGGCAAGGATCAGATCAAATGGCTAATTTTCCAAACACGGTATCATAGTTTCAGAAACATTTTAAAAGAATGTTGAAATTCGGGGGAAGGTATATTAACTGTGACCAGGGTTGGAAAAAATCATGATTTAATTTTAAAAAATAAAAAAAATCAGATTTATCTGATTTAAATCAGATTTTTTTATTTACATCGGATTTCTTTGATTTTTTTCTAAATACTAATTTTAATTGTTGCTTTTATGTTTTTCGCAATATACATAAAATAGTTCGTTATAAGAAGTATCATTTTATCTATCTAGTATATTCTACACACTAATTACCTAAAATTGAATATATAAATTTTTACCTAAATACATTCCATTATTTTGTAATTGGATAGTGCAAACTAAATAAAATGTAAATTTAAAGAACAAATTAAATATTCTCTTAATGCAAACTATTTATTTAAAAAACAAATCACAATTATTTCAATATTTTTTAAGCATCGAATTATGGATTTAATTGTTGCATTAAAAACACTAGCTTTAATGTTTTATCCACTCCAAATTGGTTATGAATGTTAGAATGAACAATACCAAAAGAAGAAAACTCCAGCAGATGAAGCCACGGCTGTTGTTATTTGGTAGACAAACTGGATTTCAAGTTCTGTAATACCCTCTTTACCCCCCATTACAAAAAATGAATTCCACCAGTCATAGTCAATCATTGTGCTACCCGTACTACATACTTTCTGATAAAACCCCCTAATTTTTTGGAAAGCACATGCTATCTATTTACACTTACTTATTGGTATTACTGTGCTGACTGATTCCCAATTTTCCTGTTTCTGGAATATAGGTTTTAAAAGAAATGAAAAAAGAATAATTTAAATCAATGATTTAAAAAAAAATTAATTGATTTAAATCATACCAACCCTGGCTGTGACTGAGCGAAAAATAGCAATTTGTCAAAAATCGAATTAATGGAAATTTACACATATCGGTTTTATTCTTCAGCTAAACATTTACAAATCCTATATCTATACACTGTTTAAAATTAAAAGTTTTTTCACAAACCCTAGTCCTAAAGAAAACAACTAAGAAAAGCTGTATGTTTTGTTAAATAACTCAAAAAGCTATACCAACGCACTACATACGTTTCAAGTGAGAATGGAAAATGTCGACATAACTTTTGTGAGTCTACTGATTTCACAATATTAAAAAATTCCAGGAACATTTTGGTTGTGCATTTGCTAGAAACATTGAAGTTTTAGAAGTTCGTATATATCAACAATTTAAATCTTACACCAACAATTTTTATGATGTAAGAGGGCGGCTGCATATACAATTTCAAAAAGAATTGCGCAAAACTGCTAAAGCTGGTCTTGTAGTAACACAAAAGCTATAGGGAAAAGTACCTTAATAACTATTATATGGAAAATAAAAAGCTTTCTTTTTCTTTTCGCACAGAAACGTGACCAATTTTTTAACATAGTTGACACCGACATTTGAGACATTTGTAACAGTTTAAAAAAACCACTCTGGTAAATGTCGGTGCTCTGCGAAGCAAGGACTATTTGCTAATCCTGTTCCACCTCCACATTGTTTGCAGTTTGGAAGTGACTTTCCGAGATTGTGGCTTTCAGCTCAAAGAGGTGAAAGTCAGATGGAGCAAGATCAGGAATATAAGGACGAGTTATCTCTCCCACCCGAAGGGACAAATCTGATCTTGCATCAAACTTGCTGTATATGGTTTCAAATAGCTGTCTAAGAGCACAATTCATACCGGATAACAGGAAGCACTTCCACTGAAAATCACGTTGTCAGTACAAGTATGTCTGCCATCATGATTTATACTCTAATAACGTCGGGCACGTTTGTCCGCTGCTATGGTTTCTTTTTCAACTTTAACGTATGTAACATTACTCCTCCGCTGACGTTATTTTTTTTCCGTTGATCCGACAATGGGTATGGATTCTTATAGCGATTGTTTCTTTCACCTGTTGTGCAATTTGCACTTAATAAAAACAAGAAGGGAAGCCCAGTGGCGTTGGTGTAGCGTTTTGCACTCCCACGACACGGGTCCGAGGTTCAATCCCCGGGCTGGGCAAGGTTGACTCAGCCTTTCATCCCTTCAGTAGGTAGATGAACTGAAGACCAAGCGTGCTTCGGAACTAAACACTGGGGATTCCGCGTAAGATTGACCACATAACCAGAATACGTTACTCAGGGCCCTGGTCACGTATTCTGGTTATGTGTCAATCTTACGCGTAGACTGTTACGTGACTAAGGATCTTGGGGCCCTTAGTCACGTAAACGGAGATTGGTCCCGTAGGTCCTGACCCCCTAGGGGCTGTGAGGAGTTTAGTTAAAAACAAGAAGGGATGCCTATTTTTAAACGTTCATCGTACTTTAGTAATATTTGTAATTTTAAGCAAACTACAAAATTGTTTAGATATCAATTCCTCTTCCATTTTTACCGCTTAAGATTCCTAAATTATTTAATTAATTTCAATAAAATTGTAAACTTACTAAGATTATAAAAATTGCAGTTCCATTATTTCACAACGATAGTTTAATAGAAACCACTGGCAAGAAAAAGTAAAGACTTTTTTTTCTCCTCCTTTCCCCAATGTAAAATAGAATTGATCTCTTTTATGCTAAAATAGAGTTTGAAAAGAAGTGCGTGCAAACACATCCAACTTTCATCAACATGAGGGACAAGTTATAATACCCTTTCGTTCTTTCTCATTACAGAGTTCAAATGGGGAGAGAATTAAAAATAAAAAAAGTGCTCTTAACGCTGGGCACACCCAAATGATCGAACTCTTAGGGGAAGGCCCATAGCGTGAGTCAAAACTGAATGCATAATTTCCGCAGTGTCAGGAGCAAGTATTAAGCTGTTCTAAATTTGAACCACGACGAAACCAAACGTGTGATTTGTAGACTACATGTCTGTCAAAACAATATAATGAAAACGTCATTATATATATATATATATATATATATATATATATATATATATATATATATATATATATATATATATATATATATATATATATATATATATATATATATATATATATATATATATATATATATATATATATATATATATATATATATATATATATATATATATATATTTATATATATATATATATATTTATATATATATATATATATATATATATATATATATATATATATATATATATATTATATTTATATATATATATATATATATATATATATATATATATATATATATATATATATATATATATATATATATATATATATATTTATATATATATATTATATATATATATATATTTATATATATATATATATATATATATATACACACACACACAGTGGACTCCGCTTAATGTGATCAGTTTGGGACACCGTGATTTTGATAATAAACGATATGCAAAATTAGATAAATTTACCCCCCCCCGTTTAATTTATACGTACTAAATTTCAAAGCAAAATGAAAAACACACCTTATATTTATGTACTGTATATTATCCTTTAAACAGAAGAATTGTATACATTGTTAAAAATTGATCAAATGTTGACTGTCTACAATTTTTTTTTCTAAGAAGCTCATTGATAAATTGTTCGTAATCAGTAATCATAATCAACCAGCCATAACGATGTGTAATTTCGATCTTTTGTTTTAACAATCGTTTCGCTTTTTGGCTTCCATATCGACAAGCTGCATGTAAGCGAGCAAGGCATAAAATGTGAATACACTCCTTCTTAGTTCCGATAATAATGTGTTGCCTTCTGCTGATCTGACAACCATTAAGCAGCAGCAAGGCGTGCGTATTTCTGAAAAATTCCAGGAACGTGTAATACCCCACTCCCTTGTTCATTCCCCAATTCATTACGTTGAAGAGGAAATTCTCGGAAATTCAGACAACAGTGAAGGGAAAGAAAAGATTGGGTTCCTTCTGAATGCAATGAGAATATTCCTTTGCCAATTAAAATGAGGTTCGAAAACTGATCCCATTAACCGATGTAACGATCTCATAAAGCGATCATTTTAACATACAAATGAATAGAGAAAATCGGGATCAAGAGATTTCGATAACAATAAGCGATTGATAACATTAACCGCGATCACATTAAGGAACACATAAAGGGACAATTCAGTTCTGGTGTGTTTTTGAATAGCTATAACATTAAGGCACAAATAGATTTTAAAAAATATTTAGATTAATAAAATTGTTGTAAATTAATTAAAAAGTATGTTTAGTAGGAATGACTTCGTAATTAACGTCAAAATTTCGCAATCTTATTCTGAAAAAGCTTTCACATCTTATTAATACTTAACACAGATCCTAGGATATTCATGTATGAGAATTTTAAATGATTATAAAATTATATAATAAAAAATAGATAATGCATACGAGTAAAAATTCTGATACTGTACGGGATTTATTGGATTGATACTATACTGCACAATATGAAAAATATATATATATATATCAGATCTGAATAAATCGTATAATAGAAACGTGCAGAAATTTTCTCAGAAGAAACAAGTGTTACACATGCAGCTGTAGAATACAACCACCCATAGACTAAATAACACGGGAGACCCCGTACTTCGGTGAATTATAAACTGATAAATTTGTATTATATATATTCTATATAAGCTAACTATATAGAATATATTAAAGATTTAAGACAGAACTACATAAAAGCATTCCAGAAAAGCAATTGTGATTTGTTTTGATTTTAATAGCTTAATTTATAAAATAAAAAAAAACTCAATAAAAACGTATAAATGTGCCCCTAAGCCAATGTTTTTTTTTTAAATAATTAAGAAAAAGTCGCCAAAAGAGCGATAAACATAAATATCTGGTAAGTTAGTTCCGATGGTTTGACACCGGGGGCGCCACTTTCTATGCGAGTCCCACGTGACAGAAGTGGCCTATGCGTTGGTTTGGTTTGGTTTAGTTTGGAGTGCTACGGTCTTCGTTTGTGTAACACGAGGGTTAATGAGATTGGGACCTACAGCTTAAAGCCGATTCCGAACGGCTACGAACATCCATGCCAAAGTGGGATTCGAACCCATGAACTCCGGTACGGCAGGTTAGCATTCTAACCAATCGGCCATCGTTCGGAAAGTGGCCTATGGGAGTAAGCTGTCTGAATGTATCTAGTCTGTGACAACCACCTTATATAGGAAGTAATTTTGCGGCAATCAAATTCATTAAATACGATTCTCTTCGTACATAAAAATATAAGGAAAAGAAAATAGCTTACAGAAATTTTTTCCAATGTATGTTTTCTTGTTTACTCTTAACCTTTAGAAACACTCTTTTTAATTCCATGATGAGAAATAAAAACTAAATTCAGAATTTCTTTTTCCTTTTAATTTTCGCACATTGTTTATGAACAATAAAATGTCGATATAAATATGTGTTTTGAATTCTAATCTTAATGCAGATCGCATAAAAAGTAACTGCATTAAATATTAAGAACAGTAAGTTACACTTTACAGGCCTTTACGAGCTCAATTTAACTGCGAGCTATATTTAATAGCTGAATTTAATTGCGATGATGCAGATCCACCTACTTCTTATCAATTAACAGAAACACCAGAGAAAGTTGAATTCAATTTACGAACGAACAGCATGCCATGAAAGGCCAATTACAATTTATCTCCAGATCGCTTTATCTCTTTTTCATTTCTTTCGAAGTTCCTTTAATGTTTTGCGAACACTGCACTATTCAGTAACGGAATTAAATGTAATTTATAGGGTAGAAAAAACTTTCATTATAATATTTTAACAGAAATAGCTATCAGAAGTGCTTTGTTTGTAGCAGGATATTTGGATGTGAAGAATGTGATGACTAAAATTTTCGCGAGTCGTTAAAATGTACCAACCAACATAGTCGACAAAAATATATAATTTGAGCTTACAGCTGCTAAAGAATAGAATTTATTTTTAAAAAATCTCATGTTACAGTAACATAACTTAAATATTAAATATATAAAACATTAAATAATTATATATATTAAATATATATTAAATAATTATATTAAAATATTAGCAGATAGCCCGTCATATGACGGGGCCAGTAAAATTTTTAATTTTCCAGAATTGTAAAGTACCCTATGAGGCAGGTAAAAAAAATGGATTGTTTTTTGGCTGAGAATTATCTGGTACACGCTCAATAATGTGTTTATCTTCATACTCCTCTAAAGTCTCCCGATACTGTGAAAGCAATTTAGAATCACGTTGATTGGTTTGGTTTGGAGTGCTACGGTCTACTTTTTGCAACACAAGGGCTAATGAGACCGGTAACTACAGCTTAAATCCAATTCCGAACGGCTACGAACATCCATGCCGCTGTGGTATTCGAACCCACGAACTCGGGTACCGAAGGCGAGCATTCTAACTAATCGGCCATCGTTCCGGCTAGAATCACGTTGAATTCATTTAGAAAGATAATTCAAAGTTTGCTTAGCGACGTAGAAATTATCATTAAGTGCTTCCCCAATTTTTTTGTCACAATAATTAGTGGAAGTAAAGAATGAAACTATCATTTCCAATACACCCAGGAGGTAGAAAGAATTTGTTGTAAATACCGGTGATAAATTTTAATTGCAACAAGAAATAATCGATGATTAAATTTAAAATTATCACATCTGTACCTAATCTATTATTTAAGCCAAATATAAAAGAAAATTATTGACGTAGTATCTAAGTTCAGTGATAAAAGTATGGAAAAAATGCAGACGATATTTAAATAATTTAAAATAAGAAATGATTAAATCACAAAAAGGAATGATGCCATAATTCTAGAAAAAAAAATGTTATGCTACTTATAATGTGATAAATTGATAAATTTAATCGTCTGCTCTTAACCAGGGAAAATAGGGCCAAAAATTAGAGAGAGATTAAGAAAATCGTTAAACACAAAAGATTTCGAAGTCACTTATAAAGATTAAATGAAAAAAAAAAGTTTCAAGTATTAAAAACGAGAATATACCCTGTTCACTGAAACATGTCAATATGAATTTAGTTATGAACGAAATGAGTATTTCCATTGAAATTTGAAGACCGAAAGTTTTGGTGCCTACAATATTTACTTTTACTTCGTACAAAGGAGTAAAAAGAAAAATTACTTTATTGGGAAAAATTGTATTTTTCTTTAAGAAGACAGCAATGTAGACGGTAAAACGCGACGAAAAGAAAATAATGGTCGTTCCCTTCTCTTAGTATCTCATAACTTTATGCTTTCCCCATCAAGGGTCATTCCCCGAAAGCTATGTTTCTATTACGCCCCATAATGAACGGTATGTGCTTTCCAGTCATCTCTGCTGACGATATGGGATTTCCACGCATCTTTCAATACAATATCCCATAAAACCGGAGAGCAGCGGATTATGTTCCTTACCCCACAGGGAAGATTCATTATTCCCAATCCCCTAGGGAGCTTTTCGGAGGCAATTTACCAGAGGCACTGACTATGCAACCCCGCTCCCCGGATATCTTGTACAACTACTATATTATGATTGAAGAGAAAGAATCGCACTGTAGGAAGTATGGATAACTAAAAATTGAAAATAACGCCGTTTCCATAACTGCACGATATCGATTTTTGTTGATCCTTAGTTGTCGTCGCGTGCCTCACACGTAGGGCGTTTTTTGAGAGCTATTGTGGACAAGCTATATGGCGCAGAAAGAGACTTCTGATTACCGCATGACTTCCTTAGAAGCCTATTACATTACGCACACTTTCTATTTAATAAAGCACAAAACTACCATATTTTTAAATTTGAAATATCTAAAATTTTAATCTCCACACAGACATGTCAACTACTCCGGATTCTCCCCAGATTGCTCCAGAAAATAACAAAACTTTTGAACAGCTAAAAGATAATTCAGCCAAAAAATACAAAGTTTTGCAAAAAAAATACTGCTGAATATTACTCTTTCCACACAGTAATGCTGAATGTTAAATAGTTTTCAGTACTGTGTGGAAGAACCAAACTGAATTTAGATAAAATGTTGATAGAAAAATTCTAGAACCCCTGATGATAGAAAAATGGAAATATTTTAATCAGGATCAGTGTCGCTATAAGAGACACTGTTCTGACAAATAAGTTGTTGAAACTAAAAAAAGATACTCATAAATTTTAATTTACCTTTTACAATTTACTACTATGTAAATATTTTAAATCTAATTTTAATTTAGAAACCAGTAAGGTATGTACTTATGTATAATCTGTAATTAGCATGTTAAAATTTCAAACCACTCTGTTGCTATGGGCACAAGTGCCTGAATGTTTACATATCTGTTTACATGGGCAAATTTAAACTGGCTTAATTTTGGTAAATTCCCCGATTTGGGCAGAATTTTGATGTGTGCCCTTTCATTTTTCAGAACTATCCTGACAAGTATCCTGACAATTCCCTGATTTGCGGATTTTTCCTGACGTGTGGTCACACTGTAGACTCTCTCATATTCATATATCAGAATGCCTAGAATTTTCAAGAAAGACTTTCAGAAGGTGCAAATACAGGGTATCTGCCAAAATAAATTTTTTTAAATCCATGACTTTTCATGGCTTTCCCTGATTCAGCAGTTCATTTTCCATGACATTAAAAAGTTTTCGTTAAAGTATATATAGATAAAACTTCTGATGTACATACAAAAAAAAAATATATGCTTTTAGAGAAATTACAGGAATTTTATCATAAACTATAAACTTACTTGATAAGTGTTAATAAACTCACATAAAAATAAATTGTATCTACATACCTAAGTTTACTCATATAGCAATTTTTCAATCAAAATGTTTCCAATTTGAATTCAGGGTACTTTGGTATTATTCAGGTGACTATGAATAATAGCCAAATATAACCCTATAATGATTATATACAATATCCCTACAGATAAACTTAATTTTGTGCAAAAATCTTAACGAATTTTTATTAAAAAATAATTATTATATTAATAAAATTTTAATCTACAATTTAAGAAAAAACCAGAATAATATATATTTACCCACCCATTAAGCTTTCTTGCTTTGAGTTTCCTTGGCGAACAAATTTTACTTGGCAATATGGTCAATAGGATAATACATAAATACCAAACTCAGTAACTTCAGCTAAATGACAAATAAAAATAGAATTAAACAATTCAATGCATTTTTTTTAATCGGTAGTTTAGCGGATCCATGACTTTCCATGACTTTTACTCATTTTACTTGAAAAACCAAGACTTTCCATGACAATTAATCCATTGTCTAAATCCATGATTTTCCATGACTTCCCCTGACTTTCCAGGTGCGCGGAAACCATGCAAATAACCTCGCCAAGAAGGGCAATTCAGCGATGGAAATGATGTTCGATACCGTGTAATGTATTTTTTACGATCCCTTTTGTTTAAAGTGACACAGTCAATTAAAATCCTTCATTCTATACACAGAAAAAACTTGCTCTAGGAAATTCCGGAGAGCTTGCCCCAACCTCTACCACCGAACGCGACCGAAGACGCGCAGAACCAACTATACCATATATATCGGGATTCTTTGCAAAAACTTTTAAGGTAGCATCAATCATAATTATGTGCATTTGTAACCTTACTTTGCTATTTATCAAAAACAATACTTTTTCCCCTTTAAAAATCAATAATACTGATATTTTTTTTCAGTATTTAATTGAAAATCCAAAAAAAATAACGATGCCTTTCAAAATATCTTAAAATAAAAAAATAGTTATATCGCAGTAAATTTACAGTTTATATGAGGCGAGAAATATTTTATAGCACTTTTAAAGTGAAAAATAAATTTTAAATCTTAATTTTTTTTTCTCGTTTCATCTTTTTCTCTTAACTTTCCTTTCAACTTCAGTTTTTCTTCTTTTGTTGACGTCCGTCGAAATCTATTTGGAATATGACACGACATTTTCTTGACATATGTGCTTTAAAAAATAAAAAAATCACGGGAGAATGAAATCGAAAGAGACATCCCACAGCTCACGCTTAGAAAATGAAATAAAAATTGAAACAAATCCCATTAATAAAAAAAATTTAAAAGAAAACATTTCCTCGTAACGATAACGAAGTACAGTTATTCTAGGCTATTAAAAATAAGAATCCATAAAAGAATTACGGAAACTGAAGACATTAAAGGCACATCCCCGAGATTTTGCTTTTAAATCAGAAAGTTAAAGAAGTGAGTCAAGATCAATTTATTTATGCTGCCGAAAAGGAAGAGGTACCCATTAAAAAACGTCAATCCAAAATTTGACATTTCCCCTATTTAAACACATTTACTTAGAAAAAAATAAAAAAAGGGGTAATATTTCTAAAGAGACAAGAGTAAAATAATTTTAGATAAAAAAAAAATAACTAATTCGATACTTAATTTTTTTACGTACCAATAAGATCACATAGAACTATTTTAACCAACTATTCTGATGCTCACACCTACAAACACCCCCAGAATGGTTTAAGCTACCCGGAGGCCCAGAAAAACTATTGGCAGCCCGAGGCATGTATGCAGTCCTTCAGAGTTCCATCTTTATGTATTGTACGAACAGCAAGAAATACATATAAATGGCTGTCTGATAGCTGTGCTTTCTTATTTTGTTGACAATTTCTCTTTTCTCTCCCGAAACTCTGCCAGGGCGTAGAGAAAAATTTTCAATGGAGGTGTCCCGACTTTCGTTTCTTTCTAACGAGGTATTTTTTTTCTCCTCCCCTCATTCCGATAGAGAGAAAATTATTATTATTATTTTTTAATTATGTGATGAACGTGTTGATAGTTGTGGATCCATCACGATGAAACATCAGTGTTTCTTTTTTTGTTGTTGTTAATTTGTTTACGTGTGGTGTTTGTGAATAAAAAAATGTGAAAAAGGAATATCCGACTGGTTACTGGACAGGTATTGGACTTTAAATTTACGCACTAGGATTTCTACCCCTCCAACTCACATCAACACTAAAACAACACCCTCATATAATATGTATACAGCAAATCTTATGAGTAGCCTACATACCCCTACCCCCCTTCATTACATCGCTGCTGCCAATCACTGACCTAAGCAAAAGGAGAAAATCCCGACCTGCAACGAAATCCCATCCAAGTGATTCTACCTTTGAGGATATTCGTAGCAGACAGGTGAGGCTGTCAACAACTTCTTTCAGATTATACTACCTGAAGACATTGTAGGAAGGCTGTACGAACTACTTTCACTGTTAAAGAAAATTGGATTTACTCGCCTAATAAACGTCCCCAACTCTACTATCAGCACGTGTATCAGTATAAGCTAAGGTCAAGCTAATATTTTCTGTTCAATTTTGTAAATGCAATTGAGGAATTAGGGTTTAATTTAGAGCATACATTTTCACCCAAATTTTCTTTCTTTTTTGTAGGCAGCTCGCCATGAGTCCACGTCACCATGAAAAAATACAAATTTTAATTCAGGATTGTAGAAAGGACAGCTACACATGATACAGGGTTGCCAACCTCCAACCAATGGAATCAGGAATCAGCAATGATGAACCTACCCCCCCCCTCTCCAGTACTTTTCACTATCTCATAAAAAAAATAAAAAAAATAAAAAACACGAAAAATATATATATAAAAATTTTAAGCAATTTACAGTGCACCAGATGAAAAATATATAATTTTCAAAATTAAGAATTTAAAACTTAGCAAATAAATTTCAATTTTAACCTTCACGAAACTTAGTAATACATATACAGGGGTCTGTTCAGAGAAAAAACTGAGTCCACTTTTGGACTCTTCAGAAAAAATCAATATGAAAAAAAAATGGACCCTTAACAAAAATCTATGTTCAAAAGTGTTTTAGTAAACAAATTTTTACAAAAATATCATAATTTGAAAGCATTTTCATAAAAATAGAAATTAAAAAAAAAAAACAAAAAAAACTGGACACTGGACATGTAGTATACCTAAAGTTACGATTTTATGTAGACAAATATTTTTTTTATTACATATAAGCTAATCTTTTTTTTTTTAAACTTCAATATGATGTTAAAATAAAAACTAAATTTTTCTTTCAATTAAATTTTTGACATAATCTTAACAATTGCATATTACTTAATCAAAATTTTCGATTTTTCCGTAAATTTTGCAGCAACGTCCGTAATTCCGTAATCATTAGCTAAAATGCGGAATAATTCCGCAGAAACCGGAATCGTTGGTAACTCTCATGATACATACCTTACACCTGATAACAACATGATAAAATAACCACAACGGTAAAAAATAGTGTAGAAACCCCCTCAGTAATATTCTATACTATAGATTTTTTTTAAGTACTGGGCATGCAAGCACTTTCTCTTTCAGCTAAACAATCCTTACTACCAAATTATTTAATCGCGTGGATGTAATCACGTTTACAGGAATTGTTATTCACGTAACATCCCGTTATGCCCTTGTGCACATATCTGGTTACCTGTGATGACTCACATAGCAAGTGTGATCATTATTATTGGTATCAAACTGCTGCTACCATCGCACTCTTGCGTAATTTAATAGGAGTTTTATCATCATCACCATGATGATCAGCCCCACCCTAAAATGGTATTTGAACACCACACATCTCCTTGCACAAATCGAGCTATTATTTTAAGTATATATGCTCAAACACACACATACTATAATGATAGGGTATTTAGTAATATAGCACATTTTATCAGCGAAATACACTATCCATAAATAACTAAGCTTTTATACCCCGTAATAAAGATTTATTAACGTTTTACACCAATAACTCCCTAAAGCTGATAAAACTGCTTATCTTTTCTAATATTAGAAACTATTAAACACTTTGTAATGCTAAATAAACCAATAAAATGATTTAGTTACACACAAAGGGCTTATTCGCTATCTAATAAGCATTAGGAAACTGAACAATAGTATTTGTAAAATGACTCTAAATATTTTCAAATGAATCGATTATAATGAATTTTGGCTTTCTCCATATTACCATAGATGTTCCTACTGCATTCGAGAAGTTCATTTAAAATCGCATTCATATATTTCGGACGTTGTCTAGACATTTTAAATTACGATTTTAAGTATGAATATAAATTTTCCTAAAATTCAAACCGAAATGTTCTTCTGTATGTATTACACAAGCAACAAAACTGTGTATCCTATTTTCAATTATAATGCGTAAGAATTTACTGCTGGAATTTTGGCTACATAAAAATGAAATAAAATACTTAATTTGGAATTACATATTCAATGTTCTCGGCTTGATAGCGATTATGCTATTTTCAATTTCAATTATAATATTTTAATAGTGACAATTATATTGCCCATTTGTCTGAATATAATCAAATGCTTTAGTTTCTCTTTCATTATGTTAGTGTCTCTATGTCTAGCGTATGTCTCTTTCATTATGCAGAGCGTATTATTTTTTACCTTCCTTTCGAAATTACTTGCTATTAGTAATAAACTACCTACCAGTCAATAACGTCATATATAATAATCTACTTTATAATTATTTCAGGAACTATCTTTTGCATTTGTAGCCTGAATTACCATATTAACTGACAATGATCATAACATTAAAAACTGTATATTTCCTTTTTTCTATATATTTCGTTCAGAGATGATTTTTTAACGTTTTAAGATTTCTTTGTGATATCTGAAGCAAATTTTATAATGAAAATTATTTATTGCTGCAACTAATGAAAAATAACTTGTATAAGTAACTTACCTAGAATTAAAAATAATTTATACGTGTTCTACCACAATTTTCCCAAGAAAAGCCGAGCTGGTTCTATACAGTGGAACCTCAATCCATCGTTTTTCAAGGGGACGGAAATGAAAAACGATCAATACGGGAAGTGGATATAAAAACTGGGTTAAAAAATGTGATTGTGAAAAAATAATTTACACCACTAATAAGGTTTGGTTTGGTTTGGAGCGCTACGGTCTACTGTTTTGCACACGAGGGCTAATGAGACCGGGACCTACTGCTTAAAGCCGATTCCGAACGGCTACGAACATCCATGCTATAGTGGGATTCGAACCCACGAACTCTGGTACCAATGATCAACGCCCTAACCAATTGGCCAGCTTTCGGCCCACTAATAAGGAGCATTTTATATTTCATAAAGATAATTTATGTTTACAATCATACTTAACACTCCAAAATATTTAATGTAATTGGTACTTGCTTTGTACACGTTGATCGTTCAAAAGAAAGAGCAATTTATTAACTCTACATCTAAAATTACACTATCGCTGTCAGAGTATATAAAAGATTTTAAGTCAGACACAGTTTGATCTGCTTTAGAAAAACTCAAACGATTCAGATTCGTTTCCGTCTCATTCTTACAATATTGGTTCAGGTTTATGGTAAGGTCTTCCACTGTTGTAACTACAATAGTTGTTAGCCTATTAACTTTCTGTCTTCTGGTGATCTAGGAATTTCTTGATGATCCCGAAATATTTTTGCTGTCTACGGGACCTTAAAACATTCATATTAACACTTTGAGTGCGAGCAACGTATTTTTACGTTTTTTGCAGTCTGTGACTGGAGCGCGGGTCGCGTAAAAATACGTATTTTGTAGATTTGTAGTAGATACCTGGTAACCACCATAAATCTACTAAATAGATATAATTATAAGGATGTGTGACATTATATGTCTGTTGTTTGCGTCGCTATGCAACGCTTTGTATTTTTTCTTTCCACAAGTTATGATTGTCGAGTTACTCTGTCTTTTGTTGTGTTATTTCGTCTTCAATCGAATTCCTAACTTCAGAACGTACAAGTCGTGTTTTGTCAATTTGAAGATTGGTTTTTTATTGTTAAATACGAAATTGATAAATTGAGCCGTTGTGACAAAGATAATGATGAAGAAATATGCGCTGACAGATTATCGGACTTTATGAACGAAACTTTTTTTTATTTTACACATCAATACATATTGTATAATTATTTAACAAACAAAGTTGATTTCGATTTACTGGGATTTTTCTGAATAACTAAACTTTCGCGCGATTCACGACAAAACGCCAGTTGCACGCGTAAGTTGGAGGTGAAGTATACTCGCATGACAAGTGTTAACAGACACACACAAAGCGATCAAACTGTAATTCTATATCATATCGATAGATGCGAGTAAACTTAGAATCTGGAAATTACGAATGCTCGAAAAGTAACACTAGTTTTATGGAGAAATACTGGACCAAACAATCAATGAAAGAAAGGTAGATCGAGGTTCCATTCTACATGTAAGGTTCCCATCATGGGTGATTCTAAGCAGGGCTTCGAACCGTAATTTTTTTTGTTCCGGTTTTCGTTCCGGTTCAACTAAAAAATTAATATCGGTTCAGTTCCGGTTTTCGCTCCGCCAAAAATAACGGTTTTCGGTTCAGTTCCGGTTTTTGCTCCGCCAAAAATAACTGTTTTCGTTTCAGTTCCAAATGAATAATTTCATTTTATGTATATTCTTATTTGTACTAAAAATATAATTCTATCATAAACAAAAAATGTAATTCTATCAAAATTTAGAAGATTTTATTCTTTTTTTAATTGGTACACTATGTGAATTGATACAAACAGCAGGTACGATAAGAGCGGCGAGCATTGGCATTGTTATCCATTATCAAAATCGCATTTGACAACTAGGTTCATGATTACCCACATTCGTCGTTTGACTCTCACATCGTGCACTTGGCCTTGCAATAATTATGTAAAAAATATATTATTTATTTAACATATGAAAATTGCCTCTAATTATTAATATATCTTCTAACGTGGTTTCACTGAGATTACTTCTGTTGTCTCGGAGAATAAATTTCAAACCTGAAAACGCTCTTTCAACAAATATCAAAATAGGAAATCGAGAAGCAGTATACATGTAATGATAATTATAAAGTTGACGTTAAATTAGAAAATATTGATAAGTTGGTAACAGTAACAAAATGACTGAAAGATATATCGAACCGAAATAAACCGATATTTTTGGTTCAGTTCCGGTTTTCGTTCCGACCAAAATAACGGTTTTTTCCGGTTTTCGGTTCAGTTCGGGTTCGAAGCCCTGATTCTAAGTGAGAAAATATTTTCTGAACATTCTACAAAATTTTCTAAAAAAGTATACACTACTAATATAAAACAAGAACTATATTAAGGTTAATTTCTGGATGCCAAAACTAAAGCTGGATGATATCTGAATTTTAACATTGTAATTTATCCTATACCAAATATCCCTATATTAATAGGTTTCCATCATGGGTGATTCTAAGTGAGAAAATATTTTCTGAACATTCTAAAAATTTTCTGAAAAAGTATACGCTACTAATTTAAAACAAGAACTATATTAAGGTTAATTTCTGGATGCCAAAACTAGAGCTGGATGATATCTGAATTTCAACATTGTAATTTATCCTTTACGAAATATCCATATATTAATATGTTCTAATAAATATCACCTTATTATAGAGTTGAAAATATAAGTGTGTTCTGCATAAAATAATACAAACAAGCACATATCAATGTGTGTGTTGGTTATCTAGAAAATAAAAAAAATTAATTTTTTAATCTGAATACACAAATTTAAATTTTAACATGTTGATTGCTTTAAAAAATAAAAATCACATAACATTATATTATTACTGTTTTTCGGTACAAAAAGAT
This sequence comes from Pardosa pseudoannulata, assembly GCA_032207245.1. Classification (NCBI taxonomy): domain Eukaryota; kingdom Metazoa; phylum Arthropoda; class Arachnida; order Araneae; family Lycosidae; genus Pardosa; species Pardosa pseudoannulata. The sequence continues at coordinate 91,079,123 of CM063501.1, forward strand.
TTGTGGGCTCGTCAAAAAATAAAGAAATAAAAAAAAGAGGAGAAGAGATATAAAACTTTCTAATTATCTTTAAAATTCATTTATATATTTTTTATTTGAAGTGGAAGATGGTTTAAAAATATTTTTTTTTAATTTTCAAAAAAAAGTTTTTCCGGGGAAAAAAAAATCTGTTCTTTATAATTTTCGGAAGTCTTACACAAATTTTCGGAAAATTCGGAAATTTTCAGATTAGAATCACCTCTAGTTCACATCTATAGTAGGACAAACTCGAAAATCCATTTAAATAATAATAATAAATTGAATAACTAATACCGAAAGGAAAATTCTTAGCGATGATGAAAGAGAATCTCATGCAGGTTTTCCACATTTAACGCAGAGCATTACCTGGTGAAGAACGCACAAAGTATTCGAACGTAAGCAGCGAGCAGAATGGAACACTAAGGAACGAAAATTTCACCCGCAGTAAATTTCATGCTGTGTGCACTCTCCAGTGCTCGAGTTTATTTTGCGTCTTGTCAGTGCACCACTGAAGGAGGGCTTAGACTAACAGACAGTCCCCCGGAAAACTGCTTTGCGTGATATAAGCTCGATTAAGCTTATTGACGGGAGGCCGATCATGTGAACTTAAATCGAATATCCCAGCAGCAACTCCCCCGCAGGAAGAAGGGGGAAAACCTGTCTTCCATCTCACCGCTGCAGGTCCAATCCCATAACCGAAAGAGAAGATTTTGATTTTATTGCTCACCCCACCGAGAAGATCGGAGCATCCCCTTTAATATTTCTCCCCGAGGAATACTCATATAAAGCCCTCTTTTCCGACTCGGGGGGCAGCATTTCCATCTAGAAACAGCGGTGAAACACTAAGGCGGCCTCCCTTAAGTAAGACAGATGGCGGCCTACCCGATACAGGTCAAAGTAATGAATTATTTAGCTTTGTATGTCGCGTACAGGCGATAAATCTGCCTTAGGTCAGATGACAATGTTGAAAGAAAGAAAGAAAGGAAAGGGGAAAAATGATCCAAAACGTCACGAACACTTTTTAGCTATGACTGTGATCGAGATCATCTCTTTACCACCTACATAAAACTTCCTTTATTACTACTTTTATTATTTCAGAAACGGCTAATAACTATGGTTATAATCTCACATCTGGAGGTATAACATTTTAGAAACTGATAATTTTTCAATACATGAACAAGTATACATATATAGAGATAATTTTGTTCTCCCTACATGTAGTTTCCTTACACCTAATTAGTCATATTGATAGTCACAAGACGATCATAACCTCTTGATTACTTTATAAGACCTCCAGTTAAACCAGTGGGGCATACTGTTTTTCATTTAGGCATTTCGTTTTACAAATTTTTAACCCTTTCAAGCCAGGAGGAATGATATATGTAGAATTTGAGTATTGTCCGTTAATGCGTGGTAGTTAGTTCATAACATAAATTACTTATAAAAATAGTTATATTTAATTGCTCCGTAGCACAGAAACGTTAAAACAATACAGAAGAGAGCATCATGTCTTGATCAGCTGGGGTCGTTGTCTACAGTCAGCTAAAATCATTTTGGGTCAATTATGTTGTGTAAAATGATCCATCAAAATCGGTATGAGTGTAGCCTCTCTGGGTTCAATTCTTGAAATCTCCATTTATTAACTATGTTCTTCATGGGAGGATATAAGATACTTAGAATGGGGAAACCAACTGTTTGAATCATTTATTAATGTTTTGTATTTTGTTTTGTTGTTTATCCTCGAACTCAATGTTTTACATTTTGTACTGTTGTTTTATGCTCAGTGTGCTGTGTTTTGTTTTGTAGTATAATTTAGCTGCATTTTTGAGGCAACACTTTTTTGTAGCAAAGGAGAACTATTTGCGAGTGATGGCCGCACGTTGCTGCTGGCATTATGATTATTAAAATAAGTTTAAAGACAAATGTTATTGCCTACGTTTTGTGTTTGTGTTATTGGTCCGCGTCGACATCAACCATCTATTAATATAACAATTATCAATAGATGTTGGTAATGGTAATGACATTATTAATCAACATCTTAATATAAAAAAAGTAAGATTGTAAGATGGAATATCTACGGTCAATGCTTGGCTGAACACAAACGGTCATTTAACATGTAGATTTCCATCCACCAAATTAATCATTCTAATAAACACAGGGAGTCCATAACCTCTTCACTTTAAAAAAAGCACACCTGTCTTATTGAGCAACATCCCTTTACATCAAATAAAATACAGACAGTTAGTTGGTGGGATGGCATAGCTATATTCAATGTTTAGCTGAACAAATGTTGATCGAACTTGTAGTTTTCCGATAAATACACCAAATAAGTCAAACTGGAAATCACAAGATTAGAATCATTTGACCACTTCCTAATATCTTAAAAGAACAAATTTACTGCATATAAAAAGAAATACAGTTGGTAAGTTGCATGCTAGCACTACGAAGAAAGTGTTGCGAAACAAATGTTTATCATAAAAGAACCTAATTCATTTTGGAGGCATTTAATAGCAGAATGTGCATGCTAATAAGAACAATTTAAAATACAACCTACTTCCGTACAAAAGCAATCTACTTATCTGGTACAGAAAACATGCAAAGAAAAATGCCTTTCAAACTAAGTAACATAGACACTCAATTAGTAAAGCAGTAAGTAACAAAAGTATTATAAAAAAGTAAAACTATTTTTCAAGTTGTGTTAAAAATTGTACAGCTTGATGAATGGCCGAGAAACTGGGATAACTTTTCCAAGTTTAAACTTTTAAAATAAATAAACAGTAAAATACGAATAGCTTGTTACAGCATTTAAAGTAAGCAACCGCGTTAAATACATTGCTCTGTCAAAAGATTATCTATAATCCTTAGAGAAAAGATATCATGTGGAAATAACAAGCGGCTAATGCCTGATGCCATGTTTGAAAAAGGAAAAGAAAGAAAAAGCTGATTGAAAATTTCTTTAATGAAACGTAAAATGAAACTGCCCAGCGTGCAAAAAAGTTACTGGAGGGTTAAAAATGGCTTCTAAAAGTTCAAACTGTTTAGTTAAACTATTAAAAATGTTATAAAGTGTTTAACTAAGATTAACGAGCCAAGTACTTATTTTTTACTGCTAAAATAATTTTTTTCTTTTACACCAGTCGTTATAGATATGTTAGTGTTAAATATAAACGAATGTCAAATATAAGTATCGTTACAAATAAATATTCTCGAAATCCAATATTTAATTGGAAAAACACTCTCCTGACTAACAATTTTTGGGGAGGTATAACTCTTAAATTTACACTTTCGAGTACCATTTTAAAGGAAATTAAAAAAAATAGCAATTATTAGACTGTCAGATAAGGAATTCAAGACCTGTATACATTCTGTTACAGAAACTCTTTAGCCGGAGGAAAAACTAAAAATTATTGTCAATACCAAATAATTTTCCAAGATTCTACTCTGTTGGCAAAGGCAAATAAATTTCGTACCACCAAATATCGCATTGGAATGTGTGTCGCGTACTCACACAGAGATGATATTTATAAAATAAATTGAAATAAACAATATCCGATGTCTCCCCGAAGCTAGCAAATAAACCTTGGGTATTCAACTCCCTTGGAGGAAATCCACCAATCGAAGAGGTGGATTTTATTGCTCACCCACCAAGAAAGATAGTCTCTACAGCCTCCCCAGGGTGCATTTCTAAAGCTATCTTCCCAATCAGCAGTAAATTCCAAACCAGGAAAAACGTCAATACTAAAATGGTGCGGTAAGGTGAAGGACTCCTGCGTTTTATCTGGAGGAAATATAATTTTCCGATAGCGGAGGGCCGTTTCTACAAAGAAGATGGTACCATCATCTCAGAATACGAATTAAATTTGATAGAAACTACGCCTTTTGAAGAGATCGATAAGACTTTACGATGAATTTTCTTTTTGCCCGATTCTACTCTTTTCCAGTTATTTTGATCATTTAAGTTTAAATAAATGTTCGCAGTGGAGTATGATCACGTTGTTGGCCGATGAAAAGATCGGGAAAATTCTGACTTAGTTTTACAAGGGCATGATCTAACATTTTCACTTTTTATTCCACAAACAATTACAGTAAATAGTTCAGAAATCTTCTATAAATAGCACACAGGAATAAACTGTTTTATTTCTTTTATTTTTTGGATTGGGAGTATCAAATATGGCAGTAGGCACGTCACAATTAATAAAGTGTATTCGAGGGAATGTTTCTTCCTTATGCAATGTTTAATGAACTACAATTTTTAAAAAAATACATAACCTTTAAAAAAACATTTTAGGTAATATATCATATCCACATACATACGTATGTATGTGTAGGTGTTTAAGTGTTCATTATTAGGCAACTGAAATTCATAGTTTAAAGAGAGAAAAAAATGAATATAAAATACTTCTAAACTATAGAAATAAAACGATTACAGCTAAGACCTTCCGCATGAAATCAATCTTATTTTTTTAAAAACTGAGTGCGAAACAGAAAATAAAATTAGTACATTTAAGAACTCATGGAAGAACATTCAACTTTATCTATGGCCTCGATACATTTAAATTCAACGTAAAACAGTCGCAGGTGTGTTCGCAACAACTTACGATTACCATACCTTCAAACATTTAAGGAAAAAAATACACATACCGATGTAATATACCGTTGTTATTAGTCGTTTAAAAAGACTCGGGGAAGAATTTTGCTTATATCATATAGTAGTCCCCATATCATATAGTAGCTTATGGAAATACTGCAAGTAGTGTTTGTTTATACATGTATTCACATAAATATGAACATGAATACTATAATGAAGTTTGAAATATGTAGGAGAAATTAGTAACTTAATTTCTTCCCTATTATCTTCAGAATTCATTTTACATATACATATATAAGTAAAAAATATTTCCTCTAGTCACCATAATTATGTAGCCCCTATTGTTTTTACTTGCCCGGGCTACTGGCCAAGAAGAAGCTTGATCAGCTAGCAGTAATAACGAACGATGAAGTCTGTCCACATTGAAGAGAACGGAACAAGTCTAATTAAAACTTTATTTTAGAGCTGCTAAAACGGACATCTTTACTAGAACAGAGGTACACCCAATAGCGAAGACTGAAAGAATTTTCCCAAGGGACCAGAAACTTCCCCAACCAATTTAAGTGTTAAGATCAGGAAAAACGCTGAGCCATTTCCCGGGAACAGCTGGAAAATGTGTTGAATAGATAGAAAATTGACATATATAGGACAGAAAACTTTGCGAAATGTATCGAAAGAATTTTAAGTCAAGAACGCTCCTTTGATTAAGACATTTAGAGGCTGAGAAAAAGGTTTTAAGGAATTAGAATGGGAGAGAGGAGGTTTTTAAGGAAATATAAAATTAAATAATTTTGATATATTACGTATATGTCAGGTCTAAAGAAGGGGTAGTTGGAAATTACGTGAGTTATACGCGATTTAAAAAAGGAAACTCTTATAATAATAAAATAAATGAAAAAGACCCACGCTCGCGTAAGCTATTGGGATCATCCAGGTCAAGCAGAAAGATTTTTGAAAAAGTTTGATGATTAAGCGAACCGATATGAGTCAGTTAAGCACGTGGACATGGAGCTGTCAACATACCATACACGTGTCTTTGACAAATAAATGAAAATGGCGCAAGTTTTGCTTTAAATGAAACGATGATTTAATAAACTTATTATCAAGAAAGACTGTTTTCCATTCGCCTTAACACTGGATCACGATATGTGTGTGTGTAAGTAATTTCAATTTAACACAAACCGGGAGAAGCATAAAAAAAATCTGGAGGCAGATAAAAATACTAAAAATTCAAAAGTTTCGGAAATTCTACTTCTAGGAAATAAAACTGGCAGCTACGGATTACATGCTTAAAGAAACCAAAATAAAAGAAACTATACAGGGTTAACATTTTCAATTTCATTACACAAGTCACAGAACTTGTCAAGACGTTTCCTCCTCCTACTTCCAAATTAAAATACAGCTAATGTATGAAGAAATAAAAAAAAGGATAGAATTAATTATTTAATACTAAGTCTAAACAGGTGTTTCCTTGAAAACAGAAGTTGCCTCAAGACTGTGACGCTATCCGAATACACACACGGATGTTTTTTATGACGTAAACGGCCATTCGACTTTCATTTCTGACGCAGCCTAAATTGTCTGCGATTCTTATCTTTTAGAAAAGGCAACTTCCTTTTAAAGGTAACCACACCATTGCTGGGAAAAAAAAAACGAGTACCTATTGCATAATCTACAAAACCACCATTTTATACCTTCCTACATTCTTTTCAGGCGTAAGTTTCCTTTTTACACATTGATAAGAAGAGCGTAAACTCTAAAAACGTCGTAAATATACATATTCAAAATTGAAAAATGCACTTTCCTATTCAGCTTCTTATGCTGCGAGTTTAAAAATACATTATTTCCATTTTCTACAAAACTGGATTTTCAGAATATGGAATACTTAGCGTAAAAAGAAGATTAAGTTTAGAAAAGATATAAAAATGTTAACTTGAAAGCATAGTTTAAAAAGCAAGCAAATAAATTTATATCAAAGGCATAAAATCTCCAGAGTATGAGTAAGATATGTTTAAGAACAAACACTAATTTACAGGTACACTGTTAAATAAATCGTTTCCTCAAGATAAATACACCCACGAAAAATTCTCTTTCACAATGAACAGTGCCAATGTAATGCCACGGAGGTGTTTCCCCAAGCGATTGTTATCAGATAAGAAAGCCGCTGGAATTCAGCTCTTCTCAGCTGGAATCTCCAACCGTATTTTTAGGTTGCCATTTGAAGCTCCTAAACGACATTAATAAAACAAGTAACGGACACGGCTGAAGGAGCTGTTAAAGCAACGCAATTAACAACTACGCGATGTAGGAAAAGTTCACAGAAAAATCTTTTCTCGAGTGTTAGCGAGGGACTAAATAGAAACGGTTGTTAAAGTATAACGTACAATTAGCGCAAACCGTCTTGTATTTATTCTGAAACAAAACGTATTTGAAACTGTAAGAGGATTAGCCACGGGAACACAAGATATTCATAGTTTTTTAAAGATGAGAGGTTATCAAAGAATTACGTATCTATTTACATGCTATAGAATTTCACGCGCTGGAAGGATACATCTAATATTTAGACTGAAAATATATTTGCAGATTTATATACATTACATAACACTTCGACAGTTTAGTTTTGTTTGAAGAGTTGTAGTATTTTAATCCAAAACAAGGGTTAAGGAGTTTGGAATCTATTGTTTAAATTGGATTCCGAATAGCCACAAACATGCATGTTAGTAGTGGGATACGAACCCGTAAAGTGCGGTATCTAAAAGCACTGCTAACTCATACGGCTACCTTCCGGCACACTTCAATTTCAAATGTGAGCGCATATGCAGAAAATGATTAGGATTTGAATTGTTTACTCTCTTTATGCATATGAAGCATAAATATACACGTAAATACTTTCATTCCATAGTCACTAATTCAAGTTTCCTTTTTCTAATTACGATAGAAATTTACTTCGCATATTTTGAATGAAAAAATCAATTTCAAAATCGTTTGAAATAGCTCAAAATTATTACTATACTTGTACAATGTACTATTACTATACTGTAATATAATTGTATAATGCGGTTTAAATCAGTACAAGGTAAAGCCAAAATGCACAAGTAAGAAAGTACATAACTGCATACACTCCGCATAAAATGCCATCCCAAAATTGGAAAATTTTGTCAAAAAAAATTAACAACAATAAAAGCCACTTTTTTTTAAAAAACAAAGCCGGACTTTTGAAATATTAAAAAAGATTACTAGAAAAAATTAACACCAAACTAATTATACATAAATAAATAACATAATTCTAAGGAGATCTGCTAGGAAACCTAAATGTTTATACCTATAAATAATGTGTTAAATTTGAAAAGATAGTAATGTTACGCTAAGCAGTTACAAAAGTGATATTTTATTTTCACCAACAGTAAGTACAGTAGCCTGGCCAATATTGTACGGCCATTAGGGTTGGCACGTTTTTGCCAAAGGTGGAAAAAAAACCATGGAAAAAACCGGTAAAAACCGTCCTGGAAAAAATACATTTTCGCCACTTTTTGCCAAGTGGCAAAAATGGATATATTTTATTTACGGGGATGTAACTATTTTAACTTTTACTAATTTTAACTCTAATCTAAATATACATAATGTTTTTTTTTAACATAGAATATTCAATGCGTTATTGAAACAGTAATCTAAATCTAAAGTTATACTATCTAGAGATAAAAAAAAAAAAAAAAGATAAAATGAAGATTAATTTTGCAAGTTTTTATGTGCAATGTTGTTTTTAATGTAATTATTAGCTTATTTTCCCTACAAACTGTAGCTTTAAATGTTTTTAGTACTTGTATAATATATATCTTATATAATATATGTATATATAACATTACAATTAAAGACAACATTACTATATTAAATTGATAAATAAAGAAAACATTTTTTATCCCATGCCTCCATCATACAAATTTATTTACAAAAATAGAATATTGTATTTTCATTGCTAACATCAATGAAAATTATTTTAAAGTGTTTAAATTATCAAATTAATACTAATGAAATACCTAATTAATATTCTGATTTAAGTGTCAATTGTATTATGTACAAAATTATTATTTTGTTATTTATTAATTAATTATTTTGAACATTTTTAAAATCCAGCCAAATTTTCTAGATTTTGCCGGTTTTTACCAGGTTTTTTTTCCAGTTTTTGCCACTGTCCTGGCAAATATACCATTTTACCGGCAAAATGACCAACCCTAACGGCCGTCATTTGCTACCATTTATCACAGTAAATTATATATTTTTAAAATGCTCCTGAAATTAAAGAAAATAGAAGTGACGAAATGGGATAATAAAGATAGTACGCCACCCAATTTTATTACTTAGTTTAAGAGTGTTATTATCCTTTGAAATAATTTGGGAAAGTAACTCTGGAAAATTCAGCAATTCTTATTCCAAAGTAGACGGAGGGATATAGAGTCGGAGGGAGGGGGTGGCAGAGTAATGAATTCTTTATTTTCCGCCCACAGCAAATTGTGATGGGCGTGATGCGTTCTAACTTCTTCCCGTAGGAAACCCCCGCACCTATACAATCACAGAAACGGATTTTTATTTAGTATCCCCTCAATCCAACATCATGAATTTCCCCTTCCTCCGCGGGGAGGATTTCGAAAGCAATCTTCCACGGTGGCAGTGAGAACGAAAAAGAAAAAAAAAAGAACTCTCAGAAAAGGAAGGCATGTACCGGGGGTGTTTCTTTAAAATGGACCTCAACACCGTAGATGCTGGCGATAGAAAGATTCCGGTCACGGTTTCTCCTTATTCGAAATAAAAACATCTCGGAGAAGGATTGACTGCGCCTCTAACATTTAATCGGTGTCCACGAGATGACTAAATAAAAAAAAATATCGTTAAAGAAGTTCACTTTCCTAAGAAATAAAATTTTCCATTGCTAAACACCTTTGACAGTCTGCTGTTTCTTCAAATAATTGATTGTCGCGAAAAATTGCCTTAATATTTTGTCCTTACTGTCTTTACGACAAGAATACACAACTGATTGCTGATAGTTAATTTTTCATTATAAGAGTTTAACTATTTACAAAAATAAGGACAAATAAAGAGAGTAAAAAGAAAAGGTAGGAAGATGGGAAAAAAGACCCTCCCCCTCCAAAAGAAGGAAGCTACTAAGCGGAGGTATTTTTCAAAAGTGGACTTCGATGTCATAGAAGCTGAGGATGGACTTATGACACAAGTCCTCTGAAAGATTTCTTTGACTATCAACTCTTTATTCCCACGGTTTTTAAATCAGCAAGAACAAAAGAGATTGTAATATTCTCATTAAAGTGGCTTTGCAATGACAATATTTCATTGTTGATCTGGCACAAATTAAAGACGGTTGAGCAGAGTTGGTACAATTGTTAACCCCGACATTGCTTAGGACATTCCTAAATAAGTACATTAGTTGTTCTTTTCTCTCTATCCCTGTGTGCGCACATTTTTATTTAAAGTGTATACTTTTTGCAACTGAATTACTGAAGGTAAACCGAGAATATCTTGCACAATTTTAAGATCAGAAAATAAATTAAAAAGTTGACTTAAAGCAATCTGGAAGCGGAAGTTGATCTGGAGCTGACGGAGAACAATTTCTGAAGTGATCCCGACAGTTTAAATCGATTGAATGCTAATTTTTTAGTTAAAATACATCATAAAACAATATTAATATTAAATAAATGTACTCCATAGGTCAGTGCTATTAAAGTTTTAAAGGAAACTATTCAAAACACAGTATCAACATCCAGGTAATAAATGAAAATATCTACAGTCAACATGTTAACAGACTAGTATAAAAATAAAATAAACTAACAAAGTGTTTTAAAAAATTACCGAAATCTCAGGGATTGGAAAATATGACAGAATCATATCGTAATTTATAATACCTTAAAAATACAAATAAAGACAATTCTGAACTACCTTTTTACCTTTTGAAATTACTTTAAACGCAGTATAACAAATTTGGACATAAGACCTCACAGCCCTCATAAAATAACGCTTCTGTCACCTTCCAAAACAATTTTTAGTAGGCGTGTGTATACCATTGCCACGCTCTCAAAAAGGAAACTTTTCCAAGGCCTCTCTTTCATAAATGGGTAAGCCACGCCAAGTTACATATTTAATTATCATATTTATTCGCATAATAAACAAGAAGCTTAATCTATTTGAGTATGACGCCAAGTCGAAGAATGCCAAGTTTGAAGGAGTTCGTGGCAAACCTCCAAAACTATGGCTTAGCTAGCTGTCGAATTCACTGTGCATCTGGAGATGACCACATTCTCGGAGAATTTCATTGTTTTCTTTGCAGAGGCTCAGTTACGTCACAATATAATTGAACTCTCCCAATCATTTGAACTTCATTGCTGGTTGCTAATTTAAGAAATAAAATTTTTTTAAATAATTTTTCGACAAACTTTTATTTTCAGTGACACTTTAGACATGTAGGTCTCAAATGCGGCTTCAAATATGAAATTTCGATAACAGTTTGTAACACAAGATCGAAAAGTTGATATCTCAGATATGTTTAAGAGACTCGAGTACAGAAACAAAATTTTCTCTATGTTCAATTTTTTTCTATTAATAGTAATTTTTCAAAATACCAATTAAAATAATCTCAAATGTTAACAAATATAAAATTTACCATCTAAATGTACTACCTTTTTCTTCTAATCTTTTAAATATGCATCCATTTGCAGTCTTCAGCAAGTTGAGCTTCATACCCCCTTGAAATTTATGTAATGCAGTCAAGAGAAAAACTTTTTCTACATTATCTAAAATACCATTTAAAGGATATCAAAATTATTTTCTTCTGTCATTTTCATAAAAAAACGAGGAAGATGGTTAAAAACTTCAGCATTTTGGTACCCTGTATGTCAATACTTCAACCATGCTCCCCACTTTTAGTACCGTATTGTGAAGATTTAAATTTCAATTCAGAAGGGATTGTTAGGAAGTATACCTATGTCAAGGTCAAGAAAAAAAAATAAGTTTTTTTAAAACGTGAAACAGATCAATTAGTAGAGAAACATGTAATTTTAATTTCCAATCGCAGAGGTAAACGTTCTCATGTATTCTGCATTGTAGAGGGGAATAGTAGCTAAGTTGAGATAAAATTTTTTTGCAATTAATCTATGTAGTAAAAGCAGTGAACAATGCTAAGATTTCATTTAACAAAAGAAAAGAAAGTTGGGTAAAACCATTTGGAAATTGTGGACGTTTACTGAAGAGACTCTATTGACTGAACCAATAGGGAAGATGGGACAAATAGTTTACAAGCGGGTGAACCTCAAACGAACAGTGCGACAGTGGCTTTACTCATAGTCGGACATTATGATACCGGAATTTTCAAACGGACCTGACCTAAACGAACAATGTAACAATGGCTCACTCACAGCCGGAGTTCTTTCACACCGTATCATGTTAATTCTCAATAACATGTTTTCACTGTAGCCAAATTTCATGCTGTTGATTTATGGTATTCAACTTTCTTCCTCCGTGAACTAGCTTATACTATTTCTAACAGTAACAATGTAGGTTAGACGGGAAATTTGAGACAGGTGGTAGTACGCTGGGTATTGCATAGGCGATGTATGACTTGGTCTGAGGGGCACGAATTTGGTAATGATATATCTGTGTAGAAAGAGTAAACGAGAAAATGATCTCAAAAGTATTTTTAAAGAACAACGGACCCATAGTTCATATAATAAAAATCATTATTTGTGAAATATGTTTTTTTCCTGATTTAAATCTAGTGTTGGTATCCAGTGGCTCCCACTGTAGCAGGAAATATCAACTTAGTAAATTTCATCTATACGTCAGGATAGACCGAAATTTTCAAACCCAACCTCAAACGAACTGTGGGACAGTGGCTTTACTCGGAGCTCTATGGGATCGAGATTTACAAACAGCTCCAAGGCTGGGACTCAACACGAATAGCACTTTTGTCTATAAGTAATAAATTTGTAATACTTTTTATTTTAGTTTCGTATTATCATTAATTGCATCCTTTATAACTGGATTAAAATTATGTGCGATATTTAATACCCCTTTATATATTGATAGATGTTTACTACGCGTGAAAATTAAATAGGGCCAAGTAGGGGAAATTCAAAAATTACGGCGGGATGGAGCTTAAGTTGTTTCTTCTAGAATACAAAAAGCATAAAAATTTGGTAAAAGATAATGCTTACATAATAAAAAGCTATTGTTAATGCTACTTTAAATCCAGCTATAAAATTTAGAGTAATGTACGGTGAACGTTTTACTACGTAATGTAGTACTTAAAGTTTTGAAACGTGTATTAGTGGAGATATTTAAAAATTTTAGTACATTTTTCATAAAAATTAAAGAACAGATTAAAGGCTTTTTCCCTACGACTCGTCAAATATCCTTATCAAAATTATGATACTACTTTTGCTTAATAATAACAATAAAAAAGTTATATTCACGGCGGAAGGAATAGAGAAAAATAATTCCCACAGAACAATAATTCATAATAAGCAAATTTTTTAAAACGGAAACAATTCTGAAAATGGAACATCTTAACGCATCAAAGCAAAATTAAGAATTTGCCATTACTTTGTATTACACTGCACGCGAGCTGTTTTAATACCGACTATGAAATTGGAAGAGGACTCTGAAAAGAATAATAAAAATTAAAAAAAGAGGAGACACCCTAATGATAGTCATTAAAAAAAAACAGTAAAAGTTCGAAATACGCAAAACATTTACGAGCTTTCAAAGAAAAATGTTCCAATTGCTGCAAGAAAGAATCCCCCTCTGCTATAGTCCTCAAAAGTATACGATTTTCTTTTACCGCAGTACTACTCCTTATTTTTTATTTTGAAAGAATTTGGCAAAAGATGTTACGTTTTATTTCTTACTACTCCAGATATAGAACTCCGGGAAAAAGAAAAAAAAATACTGAATTTGCAGGTGCGGTTACGGGCAAAAGGATCAGTGGAGTGACTGACAATTGTTTTTTTTTTTCCCTTTTGCTTTATAGGAGGTTGTATTTCAGATATGAAGAGGTTTTGACAGTCGGAAAAGATACGAAATATTTATAAACAAACTATCTCTTTTTCTCTAGTTTTCTATTCTTGCTTTTAAGAACTCGAAATGGTGGAAAGAAATATTTCCTCTAAATCTTTCTTAAGGTTTCTTCTTTCGCAAAGAGGATAGCTTCTCCGGACAGACTGTTCCGTAAAGTTTCGTAACATTGCTTTGTAAGACATGAACAGGGAAAATGTTTAATATAAACAAATATAAGGTCGAAAGTACTGGGCTGGAATAAACGCAAACTATGAATACTACAAATAACGAGTGCTCTACAGCCAGGGTTGGTATGATTTAGATCATTTTTATTTTTTTCAAATTTCTTTTCAAACCTATATTCCAAAGATAGGAGAATTTGGAATCAGTCAGCACAGTAATACCAATAACTAAATAAGTCTAAATAGATAGCATGTGCTTTCCAAGAATTTAGGGGTTGTTGTCAGAAAGTATATAGTAGGGGTAGTACAATGATTGATTATGACTAGTGGAATTCCTTTTATGTAATGGGAGGTAAAGAGAGTATTACAGAACTTGAAATCCAGTTTGTCTACCAAATAACAACAACCGTAGCTTCATCTGCAGGAATAGAAAGACTGTTTTCTTCTTTTGGTATTGTTCATTCTAACCTTCATAACCAATTAAGCATCAAAGCTAGTGTTTTTATTGAAAGAATTAAATCCATAATTCAATGCAGAAAAAATATTTAAATAATTGGGATTTGTTTTTTTAAATAAATAGTTTGAATTAAGAGAATATTTAATTTATTCTTTAAATTTACTTCTTATTTAGTTTTCACTATCCAATTACAAAATAATGAAATGTATTTAAATTAGAATTTATATATTTAATTTTAGGTAATTAGTGTGTAAAATATACTAGATAGATAAGATGTCACTTCCTATAACAAACTATTCTATGTATATTGCAAAAAACAAAAACAACAATTAAAATTAGTATTAAAATATAAAAAATCCGATTTATATAAAAAATAATCTGATTTTAAATCAGATTTTTTTAAAAATATAAATCGGATATTTTTTTATTTTTTAAAAACAAGCATGATTTTTTTCTAACCCTGTATACAGTATAAGTCTAATAAAAGTATAATAATGCTAAAACACACAAACAAATAATGGCTCAAACAGTCGTTGCATGCATTTAGGATAGATATTTATTTACAATTCTTTACACTTAAAAAGAATTTCGTACATAGCAGTATACGGTACACCAGAGCGGCATTCTACCATGCCGGTTTGTACTCATCATGCGAGATCCTACAAACTGGATAACGGAAGCTTATTTGACATTCCAAGAAATATAAATATAAAAACATTTAGATTTAATGAGTCTATCAGGGACGCCAGGATTTTAGGTCAGGAAATTAACATAAAAAACCAAATAAATGAATATGGTTCCTAAAGAAAGTGGTAAAGATACTAAACTAGAGTTAAATGGGGAAAGAAAATTTGGATATCCGACAATATTAGGTCGTAGATAAACAAGGGCTAAATACAGGAAATCCCTGCTCTTTTGCATATAAAAAATTAATAGAATCTAAAGTGGTAATCTGTAAAACTTAACTCTTAACATATAAAACTGTAATAAGAACAACAGTTATTTACGGGTGAGAGACCTGAACTTTAACTCAAAAGCAGGAGAAGATATTCATAACGTAAGAAAGATCTTGAAAGCCGTATTTGGAGAGGGGGTGATATTTAGAGAAGATGTCAGAACTATGAAGTCCAAGAACTGATCAAACAAAATGGTAATTACATAAAATCAAAGACACTGCAATGGTGCGATATGTTAGGAGAATGGACGACAGTCGAGGCAACAATATCTAAAAAGAGCAATGCTAAGGTAAAGGAAACGGAGACGAACAAGAAAAAGATTGATTGATGAGGTTTAGAAAGACCTGAATGCTTTGAAAATAAACTGGAGAAAAAAAGACAAAAGACAGACAACTTTGCAGTCACATTGTTCAAGGGGCCATGTTCCGACACGGACTGTAGTGGCAGGGAATTAGTAAAATTTAGATAACTTTGTCAGACAACTTTACCACTTGAGTGACTCTCACAAAATCCACCTCATTCGATTCCATGATATAATAGGAGTCAAAGTTTAGGTCCACCTGCAATTTGAAGCTAAGAAGCCGGTTATTAACATTGTAAAACTTCTTCAAGCCTTAGAAGATAAAGCCAAAGCAGAGCAACCATTTCAGAGATGAGAGATAATAGATACAGAGTGAGAATCTAGGTGTTTGCAAGAGAACATTTGGCGTAAGTCATTTTATTTACCATATTTCACATGTAAAGCACTATGTTAAACTTTTTTATTCTTGTCTTTCCGTATTAAGTAAGTGTAACGTCCATTTAATGTTTGATGTCTACACTACATTCTATTTTTCTAAGTCTGTTTTCACTCCACTACGCAACAGCGTTAATTGTGGGGACATACCAAGCCTTCCATAACAGTACGATTCACGGGTCTGCCCCACGTACTCGATTAAGTCGATTAACTAAAAATTAAAGAATTACTTTAAATGTTTAAGAAAACATAGTCATCTTTTCTTACTCCTTATACATATTAATGATTGTTATTTTTAGGCCTGGCTTAGATCGCTGCAGTACTATTTGGCTACACGAGGTCATATTTAGGCTTATCTACATTAGTAAAATGACAAAAATCAGTGACAAAATTTTATACGAATCGTGTAACAAAATTCTTATCATTTACGTACATTATTAAGAGGCGAGAATTAAAATTATTAATTTCCGCATTTCATTTACAACGACTAAGAAAGAAATTAGAAGACTACTGCAAAAGCGACCGGCAGGTGAAAAAGTAGGAAAAAAATTCAAATGCTACACTAATCCTTACCTAATAAACAAATCCTTTCAAAGCGAGACATTCTAAGAACGAAACATATAAACGAAGAGAAAAATTAAGAATTTAACTATTACTTTAAATTACTCGGAATGCGAGCTATTTTAATACCGACAAAGAAATTAAAAGAAGACTTAAAGAAAATAACGATAATAAAAAAGACATACTAATGATAGTCATTAAAAAACAGTAAAAGTTCGAAACACACGGAGCATTTTTACGAGCTTTCAAAGAAAAATGTTCCTATTGCTCCAAGAAGGAATTCCACCCTGTTCCAGTCGTCAAAAGTATACGATTTCTTTTACCGTAGTACTAGTCTTTTTTTCCCATGAAAGAATTTGGCAAAAGATGTTACGTTTTATTTCTCAGTACTCCAGATAAATACGGAACGTATGGAAAAGGAAAAATACTGAAATTGCAGGTGCGGTTACAGGCAAAAGGATCAGTGGAGTGACTGACAATAGCTCACATTTTTATGGGAGTTGTATTTCAGATATGAAGAGGTTTTGACTGTCGGAAAAGATACGAAATATTAAACAAACTATCTCTGTTCTTCTATTTTTCCATTCTTGCATGACTTCACTAATAATAATAATAAAAAAAAAGAACTCGAAATAGTGGATAGCATTTTTTCTTTAAAACG
Organism: Pardosa pseudoannulata; assembly: GCA_032207245.1. Taxonomy (NCBI): domain Eukaryota; kingdom Metazoa; phylum Arthropoda; class Arachnida; order Araneae; family Lycosidae; genus Pardosa; species Pardosa pseudoannulata. The sequence goes on from CM063501.1 coordinate 91,096,336, forward strand.
TTTTTTGAAAGTTCTCTTTTAGCGAAGAACGATGGATGGCTTATTCGAGAGTTGGAGTATATAGAAAGACATTTTCGAAACAGCTCCGGAACATCGCTTCGTGATATATGAAACGGGAATTTTTTTTAAAGTAAACGTCAGGAAAAGAGTACCTGGCTTCAAGGAACGTTGCAAAGCATAAATACTGTAAATAACAGGTATGTCTTGTACAATATAATAAAAATATGTTTTCAACATACACATCTGCATGTCTAATATATATACAAAATGCTTCTACGGAATATATGTAAACGATTGTATGCAAATGGTACAACTTACAGGTATAAAATCTAGAGTCATTCGTGACCCTTTTTTTAATTTCGAACTAGTTTGTAATTTATTAATTTATGTTAAACTGATTACATATATTTTTTACCAATAATTTGTCTTGTCTTATCAGTGGGGCTTTCTAGATTCCTACATTTTGGCAACATTTTTTGTGGGCTACATAATTTGTGATCGCCATTACTTTACATAAGCCTCTTGAGTATAGAGTATGCTGTTTGTTGCGAGTGGAGAACCTGTAAATTTAGTATCTAGTAATATATTAAAATTTTCAGTATATTTTACTTTGTATTGCAGGTTCTCTCGGAGAAAAAAAATTTACTTTTTTATTTATGCTAGGTTCTGTATCCTAAATTCCTATGTATTTTCCAGAATTTTTTTCATAATTTATTATTATAATTTACTGCTTTACATAATTGACTGAATCCTACTACAGAAATGGATGTCCATATCCTTTAGAAATCGACTTAAGCCGCAGGTCCCTGCCTTGTACCTTGTGTTACCAAAAAAATTTACTACAACGCTCCAAGCAAGTACAATTCTAATAGCAGGTGCCTTTGTCTTCAATAACTGAGAGAAATTTTTTATGTATGCAACAAATATAATAAAGATTTCAAAATTAAAATATTTCACACTTCGTACAGTTTTTTTTAATTTTTTAAAATTTTTATTTTATACTATTTTATTCTTTATTTATTTATTTTGTGTGTGTGTAGTCATACTATCACAATTTTAAGTACAAACCATTAATACGATGGCGTAAGAAAATACTGTAATAATGAGAGTAAAAGAGTTGAAACTCTTTCACTATCTCTGACATGTTAGTTAGAACAGAATTTTTTCCTAAAACTGTAATAAACTAGGTTTTTTACCGTCCGAGAAATTTATGTTACAAAATTACGTGGACAAAATACAAGGCATGCTTGGACATTTTAAAAGAATTTTTCTAAAGAAAACATAAATATAAAAGAATGTAAAAGAATTATATGACGTCAAAAAAATTCCACTAAAACTAAATTATTACCTGCTACATTTTGGAGTAGCTCCTATTAAAATTGGCATATGTAAATATATTTTCATATCGAAATTTAAGTTGTTCCTATAAAGATTTACTCCTTAATGTCTTTCTTACTTTTAAGGGATTTTTATTGCTGTTTAGGGAGGGAAGGCTTTTTCTGTAATCAAATAAATCCTAAAAAATCGTACAACCTGGATATTTAAATGAAATATAAATAAAAGTGGTGTTCTTAAAAAACCAGGAAAAAAATTAAGCATGGATTTAACAGTTAAAGAGGGAGATGGATACGATACGAGTGTGCTTAATATCAAACCTAATTTTTAAAAGTAACTTTCTTCCGAAAAAAAACTTTAATGACAGTCGGAGTGACTTTTGTATCGACCGCAAATAAAGTATTACAAATAGGTTTAGATTTTTCAAAATGAAAAAGAAAACACAGTTTATTTCAACCCCATAACTGTATATTACAGTACTCGCTGAAAGGTTGTAGTTTCTGATGCCACTTGGACAAACCAAACACGATGCAGCCATATGCTACTCGACTCGTATAAAGGCAAGGAGTGCACCTTTCATTTTAATGCGCCCCGAAAGAACGATTTTGCTCAAGTGGGTCATCGTAATATTGAAGCAGGGACCAAGTAGAATACCCATAGACTTGGCCAGCCACCCCAGTGGTATTTATTGAGAACTTGGAGGCCATTGTGAACATGCAACTCGCTGAAACACATTGTGACAACTCATTAAGCACTGAGCGTGCATGCACATACATGCATACACACACCGGCAACACAGATTAAAATTAGTCTCTGATGATACCTCGGGTTTGAATAAATTATCTGGAACGGACTTCCACAAAAGTGCAAGGGCTTGGCGATCAACAACTACATTGCATAAGCTCAAATATCTCCCCGGAAATCTGAACAATTTCCACCAGAACACACGGGCTCTGCAAAAGTAGATGAAACATCGTTAAGAGATTGCTCTAAATCAGTCGGTGTCTCTTTCAATCGATCCTAGACAAATTAAGGATTTCCCGGAACGAAACTGGTCCCTTTGAAATACATTTCGGGCTTCCAATCTCCGATTTCTCAATCATTCCAGAAACAAATCGCGTTAAGGGCAAATTACAGGGCAAACGTTCCAAATATTACATTGGATAGACCACGGGCGTAATTTGGGAGGGGTAAAGGGGGTCAAATAACTTCCTAGAGTTTTAAAAGTAAGATTAATTTGGCTATATTGCCCCCCCCCAATTTTTAAGGTTTTATTATTGTAAATTTTTGATTCGATGTTGGCCCCCTCAGTTGAAACGGCCAAATTCCGCCCTTGGGATAAACGTTTCCATAGAAATTCTCAAATTGGAAACTGCCATACACGTGGAATTAAAAAAGACCATATGTTTTTACTTTCACCCTAACCTGGTAAACTGCACCTTACTACAAAACCATTAGAGGGTTTCCAGTGGTCGTTTATGGCGAGCGCTAATAATCTCATCAAGGCCACAAATGACCAGATTTTAAATTAAACATCTACAATAAATACTATTCTCGACACGGTTACTCACTTCGTCAAAAAATAACTAATTAACTAACTAACTAACTAACTAACTAACTAACTAACTAACTAACTAAAACACACACACACACACATACATACATACATACATACATACATACATACCATTTATTTGACCACCAGCCACTTAAAATAGGTAATTAATTGTAAGCAGATGCTCAATAACGGAGTAAACTACCACTCCTACTTTGAGTAAACTTTTTTTTTTTTTTAATCTTCGAAATCTAAATGTTTCCTTCGATAATCTAAATGTTTTTATAAAATTATCAAATAGAATATCGATTTTTTTTAATATTAACAGCTAACTTAAAAATCTTAAAACATTTTCAAGTTATTGGGTATTTACTATCTAAAGTGAAATATCTATCATGCTACCGAACCATGCAAACAGGTCTTACCTTTCTGCAGTATTCGAGGATTTCGAGTTTATCCTTCGTGCAAATGGCCTTTGGATCATTGTCAGTCACCCATCGTCGGTTTTCGTCCAAATACTTGTTCAGAAGCTTTCCATGTCCACACAGCACAGCAACCATAGGCTGGAAATGGTTTGGTCCCGCATCCAAATTATCATTGGCATCCTCCTACAAAACAAAATAAGGTACATGAGCCAAGCTGCTGATATGCTTTTCACTTAATAATAACCAAACCATGAAACACAATGATTTTAATTACTTTATATTGTGAATTATTATTTGAACTTATGTTTATTAGATTGTTCAGAGATTCATGCTGTTGCTTCTGTAAAGCATCGGAGTTGGAAGGCGGAGTACATTAAAACATATTTTCCTGATAAAAAAGATTATGACATGGATACAACATGACTTCTTCGTATTACTATTAAATTATACACAGTCTTGACCGCACTTCATTTAAATTTATCTTATTTGGAAGTCAGATAAGATACTCCAATTCTTTAAGTGGACGCTTACACAATTGCTAAAATATAAAATTTTAATATCAAACATTCATAAGATATTAATTCAACAAGTAGAATTGAGTTCAACCATGAGAGGAGCTCAAGTACAGTCATCTGGAGGCAACCGACAGCGTTTAATATTTGCTAAAATTAAGATTTTCCGTTATATTAAGTGTAGAGAGCAGTTAAAATTGCAGGTAACTAGATGTTGCAACCGTTCTAAATACAAAATTTCAACAATGCTTGCCAAATCGTACAGATATTACCACGAAACTAGCAAGAATGTATTTCGTGATTGATAAAATGGATATTTAAAGTTCAAAGTTAAGTTCTCTTGTACATATTTACAGACGTAATATTTAAACAAGTCAAAATGAATTTAGGCTTCGCAGGAGCATAGCAAGAAATTTTTCATTTGTGGAGCGGAGAATTCTCCCCCTTCATCTCATATCTCAAAATTAATACAGAAAACCTAACTTATAGGTATACATCAATCCATATGAAGAATTACACCCGCTCTCCCACAATCACCCCATTCGGTATGCCATTGAGGCTTGATTAAAATGCATATTGCCGCTGAAATATGTGTAGATCGTAGAGCTCGCAAACCAAACGAAATCGTTCAAATTTGAAGACTGAAAGTTTTCGTGATTGCAATACTTTCTTTATTTCGAACAATATAAAAGAAAGAGGGGTGAATATCAATTATTTTAATACAGTTTAGGAGTGCTTTCAATCATTTTGACACGTCCAAACTTTACTTTGGAGGGAGAGACTTTGAATCAGTATTTTTTTTATTTACATCTTGAAACTTCACGCAGAGCTGTTTAAGTTAGAATGTTGATTTTGCCTAATTAGATGTTTGCGAATTCAGAAGCTTCATGCGTAGAAATATTTGAAATTCTTGTGATTTATGAGAGATGATAATTATTAGTGATGTAATGTTTGTGATAGGTTTGATGCCACTTGTGAACAAGAGTATAAAAATACTTGTTTCTGTGGCAAGAACTTTCTTAACAATACCCAGAACTACGATTTCAGTCGATTCTTGTGTTCTGTTTTAAATTAACACGGAAGTCTTTATTAGCTTATATTTTTATAACTTCGCATTAAAAACGCAGAAATCAAAATACACTTTTAAAGTCCGAGTAATTTAATAAATCCATTATATAGTCAAAAATTAAAAAACTTTTTTATTCTTTTTTTTTAGCGGAAATGATTTGAAGAGGAGGAAAAGTGACTTTTGATTCCACATTCCAAATTTTAATATTTTAAACCCTTCGACCCTTTTCGCCAATGAAAACTAACGATGAAAATTAATTTAATGCTAACACGGTTACAGAAGTGTAGTATCAGTTAACTTTTCGCGTTTCCTAGAGCTATGCTTTGACAATGTCCCCGTCTAAGATGTTATGATACTAACCTCATGCTTCATGTGGATTAATAACAAAAATAAATGAAAAGCATCAAATACTACGTTTTTACATGGCAGTTAAGTATGATATGCCGTACGACATACTGAAAATGTAATAAAAGTGGATTTTATCTACCCAATATGCTATGAAATCTAATATCTAGAGCACAAATGCCCATTTGGACTGAAAAATTTAAGGAAAAGTTTAGCAATATTTCAATCATGAAGGTCATTTCGTATATTGGTAAATACGCCTCGGGTAGATCTCATTTCATTGCGATAACCTAGCACCGATTTGTGCCTATATGTGCCATAAGGGCCCACCAGGCTTCTCCCGGTGGTAGTGGATAGATCGTAGGTAGTGGTATTGGGCCATCCCAAGCGGCCGGTCACCTTTGAAGTGCCCGAACCGCCGCAGGTACTACATGCGAGCGAACGCAGCAGATTTGCGGTCCAGGAGGTAATGTGGAAGACGACTGGATGCTCTAGTGGGCATTTTATTGTGACGTTTTTGGAGAAACAGGGGTGAAAAAAAATGTCTTCTATATGAAACTATAATTGCAGCATGCAAATATTAAACAAAACATTTTTAAAGTTAACAAAGTTTTTAAAAATTTAACAGTTAGCGAGCAGAAATATCTAAAACAATATGAATATTATATCTTTTAACGACCATCTTCCGAACAAATAAGAAATAATTCGTGAAATATTGAAATTTTTGGTTGATTGCTTTATTGCTTCCAGTAGTCCGATAATTGGATAAAAACAAGCTTTATTTAATAATCTGACTAACTGCATCTGTATTTAATGATTTCTTAAAAGTTTTTACTCCATTTTTTCTTTGCACATACACGTACAAAACAATCGTATATTAATAAATTTAATTCATGTTTTATAACTCAAATATACCTCATGTCACGTAAAAATAAGTTAGTCAAAATTCAAAATATCGACATTTTCACAGGGGGTTCGTAGTCCGTAGGTTGCTACCTAGCACTAAAATATCACACTTTTCTCAAAAGCCCAAACGTGTCTTAAAAAATTGAGGAAAATTTTTAAATGATATGTTCCTATTCAATTATTTTTTCTTGGAGTGAAGAGAGACTTTTAAGAGCATCTGTACAGTAATAAAATAAAATAATCAAAAACAAAATTGATATTGAAAATGGAAGTGCCTTCATTTGAACCGAATCCTACCACTTTTTTTTTTCACTATGCAATTGAAATACAAAAAGATTTGCCAAAATGCATTAAATCGCAAATGAATGTTCCGAATTCTTTCAAAAGGGAAAAAGACGTTGAATAATTCAAGTAGAAGTGGTTTTAAGATTCATGAATTTTAATTATTTCCAAAATTTTAAGTGCAGGAAACAGGCAGGAACATTTACCAAATGTACTTAAAACTAAGATAAATTAAATATGTATATGCGAATTCGTATAACTACATTACATCAATTGCTTTACGGCAAAAAATTTTTTCATAATTTTTAAAATCAGAATTTTTTTTTATTGCATTACATTTCAAAATATATTATCAAAAGTACATTTTCTAATCTGTAAAGACATTAAAGGAAGTCGTGTGGAGCGTCAGTAAAAATATATGCAACTGTTTCTACATACGCGTTGTCGTGAATTGACTGTTCTTATTCATTGTTGATACGTCGCCCAGCAAAAATACACGTCACTCCACAATTAACCCCTGCCGGTAAAATGACGAGTCTAGCTCGTCATTAGTTTTTCATTCCATACCGCACAATGACGATCTACACTCGTCATGCGATTAAAGTTACTGTTAAATATGATAATTTAGTTTAAAATTTCTAGTGCACTGAATTTGGCAACACTTTTATCACTTGTGAAAATCACAAGTCACTATTACATATTGTTTACTTAGAATTTCTTGGTACAAGTCATTGCCAAATTAATGAGTCAGAATAAAAGAAGACCTACTAAGAAATGTCGTGTGTGTTACAAGAATCAAATTAAAAGTGAGACTACTTGGCGGTGTAAACAATTAAGAATTCCTTTGCGCATTTGTTTTGAAAAGTACCACTGGCTTGAAGACTTATCTGTATACCTTATTAATGTTTTGCTTTGATATTTTCTTAATTTTACTGTTTCTGATATTATTTAACACTATGTAAAAAGTGGATTTTCATTAAGAATATGTAAGAATTGTAAAATGAAAAAAGTTTTTTAAATAAAAATTAAATGGTTATTTCATGCACAGTTTTTCATTATTAAATCATACCGGAAGGGGTTAATATTTTAAAACACTTTAACCCTTAATTTGGCTAAGCCCGCTACACCGGGTATTTATATTTATAACTACTATATAACATCATTGTCAGTGTTCGCCACAGCGGACATTAATTATCTCAAAAATGGAAAATGATATATTTTTTTGGTTTATTTTACAGAGAACCTAATGTCTATACAGACATGGGAAAATAACAGAAGTTAAAAAATATTTAAAAAACATCTTCTCAAATTGAGGGTTAAGCACAAATTTACATCAGCTCATCACAGAGTAGAGCAACGACTTAACACCACACGTATCAATCCGAAGGACTGTGGCGATTACTCAATAACAACTAAAATCGTTGTTTCGTTTTGATTCGCCGGAGATTGACGTCTTACGCATCATTTCTGATTAAGGCCGTTGGCGTAATGTTCAATCTTTGTAACTAGTGTCTCGTATCTATTACAAATATTATAATGTATTTTTATATATTATTGTAACATGAATTCATTGATCTGTATTGATATTTGTTATGATTAAAGGTTTATAGTTACCGTATTTTTATTTGTGGCAATACAGCATCTTTTTTAAATATGCAACTATCTGTAATGTATGTATATGTTGTCTGCTTAGATAAGAGTCAGTGTGACAGTAGCAGATTGCATCGAAGGTGCTGATGTTTATGTAATTTGCACGTACTTTTCAAACTTCTGTAACGCTAGTTCAGTTTGACATCCGGAGCTCTACGTCATTCATTAGACTATCTTAAATAAATGCCTGTTTCTAGATCTAGTTGTTTTATTTAACTGCATTGTGTGAATCCCTTCTGAGCATAGTTTTATATGTGATGTGAACCCTGCGGGAACTTGTTTAAGAATCGTCGAACCATAGCAGGGATCCCCATAGAGTTATATTCCTGATGTATTTTTCTGTTTTATTCTTCGAAAATTAGTTATGTTTCATAACTACCTAAATGAGAACACAAGTTTGGAAAATATTAAAGTAGGATGTGCTATAATTAAGCTTTGTAGTCGTTTCGCAACATACTGAAAACATACATCCAATTTAATAGTCAGTAAACCATTTCGCCATTAAAATATCACTCTTTAACGCCGTGAACGATTAATAATATTTTATAGCGATTTAATAATTTAATAAAGTGCAACATTGGTAGTTTTAATAGTTCGTTTTCTTTGTTCACGGAACAGCTTTTTTAATTAAAATACTCAAGAATTGTTTTCTATGCTTCCACCCACCCCCTCTCCAAATTCTCATATATATATATATATATATATATATATATATATATATATATATATATATAATATTCCCTGCTGAGCATGATTTCATATATATGATGTGATCCCTGTGGTTACTTCTTAAGAATCGTCGAGCCATAGTACATTCTACCAGCGTAGTAGAATTCGTAGTCAATTTTTTTTAGTCTCGTTAGAAGTTATATAGTCTAAATGAAGTAGTAATTCTTTACAGTGTGTGTTCAAATGGCATTCATGAGACCTAAAAACGATCGAACAACTAACAGACATTTTTGAACCATATTCTTTGATTTCATATCCTTCTCTATACGTATACAAGCATATAAATATATAGATCTGTCTAATCAAATATTCTAAAGTTCAGAATATGCGAAATATATTTCAACATTTAAAAAAGAATATTAACTATATAAACCACAAAGGCTCGGAAACATAGAAAATATTCGTGACTCGATAATGAAATTTGTGTGACAAATATTGTAAGGATTTTCTTCAATAAGTATTGGTTGATAATAAAATTGTGAAATAAAATATTGCTATAGGAAATACAACTATATTTTTCTCTAACAAGAGTATAGAATATAATTTCATACAAAAAGGGTTACAGCAAATTAAACTAGCTTTCAATCTATAGAACTAAAATGCAGTTGCACGTACAGCCTATGATTCATTACGTAACATTTTTTCCCAAAAATGAGTAAAACAAAACTATTATGCAGGAAAGGTCGAAGAGAATAAAAAAAAACCTACATTGTAGCAAAAGAAACATAAACCAGATTATTCATAGCTTTTCTTCATCGTCTCTTTAGAAATCGAATATAATGGAGCGCTAGCTTTTGATAAATGGAAACATAACATCATAGGTGACGAAATTTTAAAAGGATGGAATATCCATTAACCTTGAGACTACAAAACAACTCGATTACAGGAAGAAGAAAAAAGGATTTGAAAATCGATAAAGGCGAACAGAGAGCGGAAAGAACAAAATAGTTATGAATTTTGTTCCTGAATGTCATTAAACTAGCTAAGATAGTTACCAGGATGAAAGAGTCAATTTAAAAAAATTATAAAACATTATCATTTTTAAAACGAAAAAAATAAATTTGAAAAAAAAAATGTGAAAATTTAAATAAAAATTAAAAATCATTAAATGTTCATTATAAATGAATGGTATAAATAACTTTTGAATTTTTTCGTTACTTAACCTAAACAACAGTAAAAAAAAATTTTTAAACTTAAAACAGTACAATAGAAAACTAATGCAAGCATTAATATCTTTCAGAAATCCTAACTAAACTTTTATCAAACAGAAATTCATTATTTCTACACACATGGGCTTAAGTATGAATATTTACACAGATATTTGGTTATTACACATATATATGGATTTTAAAATTGAAAAGAAAAAGTCCTGTGCAATTGATACAATTCATAGAAAATTAAGGTCTGCCAACGATTATTCAAAGAGACGTTTGCAGATCGTTCCATGAGCAGCGGTTTGCTAACCCCTGATTGGTTTGGTTTGGAGCGCTACGGTCTATTTTTTGCAACACGAAGGCTAATGAGACCGGGACCTACTGCTTAAAGCCGATTCCGAACGGCTACGAACATCCATGACACTGTGGGATTCGAACCCACGAACTCCGGTTCCGAAGGCCAGCACCCTAACCATTCGGCCATCGTTCGGCTTGCTAACCCCCGAGGATGACGGTAAAGTGGAACCTCGATTCAAAGTTTTCCATGAGGACGGAAAGGAAAAACGATAAATGCGAAAAACAAGAATCCGGAAATTTAATGTGTAGGTTCTGTAAAATGTGTAACTATAAATAATTTACAAAACTGGATATGTATGACATTTTATAGGTTTGGTTTGGTTTTGGAGTGCTACGGTCTACTTTTTGCAACACGAGGGCTAAGGAGACCGGGACCTACTGCTTAAAGCCGATTCCGAACGGCTACGGACATCCATGCCATAGTGGGATTCGAACCCATGAACTCTGGTTCCGAAAGCCAGCACCCTAACCATTCGACCATCGTTCGGCATGACATTTTATAAAACATTAATTTACGTTGATTTTTAACATCTTTAAGTAATATTTAATATTTTAAAAATAATTTGCAACTGATACCTGTTTCGTGCAAGTGGGTCGCTTGCTTGCAAAGAATAACAAGTTCTATTTCTTCTACTTTTAGAATTATACTATTAATATCAAAGTAGATACATGATTTTAATTTTCCAAAGCTTCGCGCGCTCCACGTCCAGCGAATCTGTTATTTTGATTTCTAGCACTCCAACAAAGGAATGTCTGTACCCACCCTAAACAGCACACCAATTCAAAGTAACCCATATGAGACACCCATGATGAGCTGGAAATGTTTACGACGTTCACACAACCATGAAATATTTTACCAGTCACAAAATATTTCCATTCCTAATTCTAAATTTTACGAAAACGACTCTTCCGGGATAACAATTTAACGGAACTGAACATTTTTGACGATAGATGCGAGAAAACAAATATTCTCCGAATCCTGAAAAGAGGAAAAAAAATAACATTTGTTTTATGGGAAGAATTCTGGCATCAAATTAATTAAACGATCAATGCGGGAAATATAGATCAAGGTGTCATTGCTTCACTTAAAAAAAATTACAAATATGAATAAATATTCAAACAAAATAATTTTAGTGTAAAAATAAGTCAAAGCTCGAACGCATCCTGTAGGTTATTCCTGAAACTGAAATGTCACACGAGACACGCGGGAGTAATGAATCGGGACTAACCCATCCCATACACAAAAGAAGTGAATATCGTAAGAAGCACACAAATTCAGAAGTAATTACCGTCACTTCTCATGCATATTTTAGCCGTGCAGATGAAGAAAGAAGATCCTTAATGGACACGGCAAAGCCGCAGAAAACGCAAAGGGCAAAGTATCTTCCGTATAAGGTAATGGGAGTATGAAGGGGAGGGGGGAGTCTTAACGGTGTATAATCATAATTTCTCATTAGGATAGCGCCAAAATTGTACGCTAGAAAAGATTATGCAAAGACTTTTCATAAGGTTTGCCGCATATTCTGGTAAGCTCATACAGGAAGTTTCGCCTGCTAGTGGTATCTCAACACACGATTGCTTCGTTTAGGCTTGAATACATTATTCACTCTCTCTCTCACACACACACTATATATACATATATATGTGGGTGTATGTATGTATGTTTATGAGCGTGATTATATATATATATATATATATATATCTGTGTGTCTGTGTGGTGTGTATGTATGTATGTATATATATATATATGTGTGTATGTATATATATATATATATATATATATATATATGTGTATATGTATGTATATATATGTATATATATATATATATATATATATATATATATATATATATATATATATGTATATATATGTGTATATATATATATGTATATGTATATATATATGTATATATATATATATGTATATATATATGTATATATATATGTATATATATATGTATATATATATATATATATATATGTATATATATATATATATATATATATGTATATATATATATGTATGTATATATATATATGTATGTATATACATATATGTATGTATGTATGTATATATATATATATATATATGTGTATATGTATGTATATATGTATGTATATATATATATATATATATATATATATATATATATATATATATATATATATATATATATATATATATATATATATGTATATACATACACATAGATATATACACAATGTGATTCTAATGGAAGAATTAACTACAACTCTTATCTGTAAGACATAGCTCTGCTATTGGGACAACAAAATACTCAAGAACTTGTGTGATTCAGCAAATTCAAAGGTATCATTTATTATCAGTAAGTTAGTGCCCATTAATACCACAAAAACTTTGGCTGACATTAAAGTGAAATAAATTTCATCCAATTTTATATTGCACGATTCTCATTTCGCCAGCCTCTTAACATTGTATGCGGAATACGCACTAGTACGTTTCCTGGAGAAAATTTTATGAGTATTTATTAAGAATTAATAACAATAGCTAAAATATTAATCTTTCCTGTTCTAAAAATATTATCTATAACTAACTGTTATTTTAAATGTGCAAGGTAATAGTTGACACATCTTAGACAAGTAGAAATACATGTAAAATGTGTCGACTATTTTTATCATTAGAAAATTTTTGTTTAAAAAATGTTTAAAGTAGATAATAACACATTGTACGCGGGACACGTACTAGTACGTTTTCTGACGATTGATACTTGAGAGCGGGTTACGTACAATTACGGGTTAATGTAACAACAAGGTTTGTTTGTGGCTACAAACATAACAGTATATACAGGAAAACGAAGCAGAATTTTCTTGTCTACTACATAGATTCTGGAATGTAAAAATGTTTAAATATAACATAATTCGAAAAAATTAAAGCTATATACAGGGTATCTGCCAAAATAAAATTTTTCAAATCCATGACATTTCATGACTTTCCCTAATTTAGCAGATCATTTTCCATGACTTTAAAAAGCTTTCGTTAAAAGTATATATGAATAAAACTTCTGATGTACATACAAATAAAATATATGCTTTTAGAGAAATTACAGGAATTTTATCATAAAAAACTATAAACTTACTTTATAAGTGTTAATAAACTCACATACATAAAAATAAATTGTTGTATCTACATACCTAAGTTTAATCATATAGCAATTTTTCAATCAAAATGTTTCCAATTTGAATTCAGGGTACTTTGGTATTATCCAGGTGACCATGAATAATAGCCAAATATAACCCTATAATGTTTATATACAATATCCCTAGAGATAAACTTAAATTTTGAGCAACAATCTTAACTATTTTTTTATTAAAATATAGTTATTATATTAATAAAATTTTAATCTACGATTTAAGAAAAAAATCAGAATAATATACATTTACCCACCCATTAAGCTTTCTTGCTTTGAGTTTCCTTGGTGAACAAATTTTACTTGGCAATATGATCAATAGGATAATACATAAATACCAAACTCAGTAACTTCAGCTAAATGACAAGTAAAAATAGAATTAAACAATTCAATGCATTTTTTTTAATCGGTAGTTTAGCGGATCCATGACATTCCATGACTTTTACTCATTTTACTTGAAAAATCAAGACTTTCCATGACAAAATTAATCCATTGTCTAAATCCATGATTTTCCATGACTTTCCAGGTGCGCGGAAACCATGTATATACTACTACTTCTATTTGATCTCTACCACAATTAACCCCTGCCGGTAAAATGACGAGTCTAGCTTCATGAAAAGAGGAAAAAAAAATCTTGTAATAGTCAGGAATATGGAATAACATATTACAGGTGAAGATGGCTTGGTTTAGTAGGGCTAATCACAAAATGGGCTCCATTTTTCTGAAAATACATAGCGATCTGTATATACGGAACAGTAAAATTTATAATTTTACAGACTTGTAAATTCGAACCCACGAACTCCGGTTCCGAAGGCCAGCAACCTTCATTCGGCCATCGTTCGGCCTACGGGTGAGGATGAAATGGTGTTTCAATTAAATAATTTTTTGGAGAACTTCCAAATCAACCAAATTTCACGATATTGTACGTAAAAGTATTACGATGTCAAGAATTGAATGAAGAAAAACACTCTTTTTCAAACACCATTTCCAATACACTCAGGAGGTAGGTAGAATTTGTTGTAAATACCGGTGATAAAGTTTTAATTGCAACATGAAATAATAAATGAAATTAAAAAATTTGCATATGCAAAACAAAATGAAAAATGAACAGCAATCCAGCTGCCGTGCGGATGCGTTCTCTTGATGCGAAGTGTTCTTCTGAATAGCTCCGAAATGAATCATGGTAATGTTGAGTAGTTTTGTTCCGGATGCACCGGAACAGTAAGTATTGCAGATATTTAATCCAATAGGGATGCTTCTATCCATTCCAGGTCCAACCGCTACTAAACTCGAACGGCCATATCGCCAATAAATTCAACTGTATATTATATAGGGGAATTTTAAGGGAAGGAGGTGGTAGATGATATTTAATCAGCTCCGTCGCTTTTATGCATTCCTGATATTAAATACATAGTTAAATTTATGTTGATATATGTACCAAATTAATTCACGTTCTAAATATAATTTCTTTTCATCTGCATTTAGCTCATGATTTCCCCTGCTAAACGTCTACTATATATGTAATATATCCAAAATTATATAAATTTTCTGTCTATTCAACATGATTTCCATCTGTCGCAGGCGAATGGCTCTGCGTTTTTCTATTTTCAGTAGTCTGAAAAGTATACCCTGAAAAGAAATCTGATAACCCTTTTCTCCAAAAAAAATTTTTTTTTCAATCTTTATTCTTATTATTTATTTACAAGCCGATAAACGTATATTATGACTGGGGAAAAAAAAAACTCAATCACTGAATACCCCAGGAATCCATAAATCCCATATTTTATATGCACCTTAATAGTGTACCACATTGGGCCAGAAGAAATAAATAATACATCCCCTAGTGTAACATTATAAGTGCGAAAGGTGTTCCGCAAAACGCTGATTTATTCAGACATTTCTTTTAAAGAATTTTGCGCAAATAAAGTGACGATGGAAGAGGAGAAAAAAAAAATTCCGAGAATTTTATTCCAATTTTACAGAAAAAGCCTTTTCTGTCATTCTTGTATTTATAAAACGGCAGCGGCACACTAGGATCTCTTTTCTTTTCGTTTCCTACATTTCGACGCAACATTTCTATCCCGCTCTTTCTCTCTCGTGCAAGATCTTCTAATCTTTCTCCCTTTTTATTCTCACTTTTTTTTTTCTTTCCTTCGCGCGTAAGTTTTCAGAAAACCCGTTAACTTCTGTGCGTAGGATTTGGAGCAGAAGAATGCATAAAATATATTTCCAAAAGAGTTTAAGGAATTCTATAGAAAAGAGAGAGAGTTGGTAAGGAGAAAAAAAGTTTAAAGGATGGAATTAAATCGGCTTGGGATTTAATGGCTCAAATACATAATTTATACTTATTTTGAAGAGAATAAAAACAGACAAAGAAAAACGGTATTATGTGGTTATTTTTTTGTAGAAAATGCGTAATATTTCTACAGTAAGTAGAATATTGAGAGATAGAAATAAAAAACTAAATTTGCATTTCTGTCGTATTGAATTTCTTCTAGTTGAAAAAAAAATACATATATTGAATCCATATAATGTACTTTTATAAAATTATAATACGACTTTTTTAAGTAAATGTAATTTCATTCCTCCTTGTTTGATTGCCATTCGGGAAAATATAAAAACTAAGTCTTGCAAGAGTTACGAAATATAGAACAAAATGCCAGGATCGAAATGGCGTCTCAATGCAATAGCCAATTATTAAACATGTCTTAAAAACGATCAGCTTCCAGATCAATTGAGTTTAAAAATTATGGATAAAAAATAAACCTCGTAGATATTCAACATACAATAAAAATAAATAAAAGTATATAACGGGGTTCCTTATTACGCAATTTTTAAATTTATTTTTACATCTATTTTCGGCAAACTAGAAAGAGTATTTTATAAAAAAAATTCTTTATTTTTAAAGAAATATTTCTAAAATTATTTTTCATCTTTTAAAAATCCTCACTCATTACTAGCTAAAATGGCTAACTATAAAAAAGCTTTGGAAAATATGATTTATAGCTCATGCTGAACTCTATTTTGTCAAATGTCAGTCGTCAGAAAATAGTTTATAATATAAATACACACACATACAAGTACGTACACACAATCTCTTTCTGTATCTTCGCTCTTGGGTGCACCCCTATTCTATCTATATTCATTTTTAGTTTTATTTTTGAATGTTTGTAAATATATTTAATTCCCCATCTTACTTTTAATACTATAAATTAAAATAACTTATTTAAGTTAGTTTAACCTATATTTACTATGTTTGTACCGATGATTGGGGATATATAAAATTTCTTAAGCCCATATTGGAGTCCCAATTCTCTAGAAATGTAAGGAAGCGTTGTTCCCATTGTAATACATTTTCACTGTGATCCAATATAAAGTTATATATCTTAAAAAGCAAGCCCGTATTTCCTTTTACAATAATATGAATAGTGATTAAATTAAATTTAAAGTTTGGTTTTAATTTGGTTTGGAGCGCTACAGTCTATTAGTTTTGCTATTAAAGACCGAGAATGTGTCATAGTTTGAGATGGGAATTAAAATTGAAGAATTTCCTCAAATTCAGATAATTTTTAATGTGTGTATATATCACATGCACGTTTCAATATATAAACAAAATCTACGTTTTTAATAGATTTCTGGTGCAGGTTTATTGGTGGGTTTAACAGGTTTATTGGTGAAAAGAGAATGAAATGTACTGTAAAAGTAAAGGAGCGGATGTTCATTTGCTTGGAAACACAAAAGTTAGCTTTGAGAGGGGAAACATTTTTGCGTGAATTGGAGCGCTTCGTTACCTTATGTATAGGAACATATATTCAATAAATGCAAACAATTCGGCATGCTCATCTAAAATATGCGCTACTGAAAATATACACTTGTTAGAGGCACGCAGAGAAAAACGGTAAAGGTAAAAGATGTTTTCAAGATCTACCTCATCAAAAGCACAACCCCCAAACATTTAAATCCTAGTTTAAGATTAAAACTGCCCTAAAACTAATCTTTTCTATATTCATATCCACAACTATCCGAAAAAAATCTTGCTTTTAATGCAGCTTAGTAAACAGAATTCATTATTTGCTACTAGTTTATTACATATTGCCGTAGCTTTAAAAAGATTAACAGCATATATGTTGATAGACTATTGCAGTGAAAATTAGTCTCTTTATATTTTAAAATATTCATATTTCACTTCACTTTCAAAACATATCATTTATATCTTTTTCGTTACCTCAAATAGTTACATTCAAAATAATTTATGTGACAAATATTTTTAAGTATGTGCTTATCATGTAATAATAAATGTGTTAATTGTTAAACGACTCAATTTTTTAAACTCTAGAAACTGCACAGTACCTTAACATCGGATTATATTACATGATTAACAAGCCAATTTAGCAAGAAAAACGCAGCATAATTCTGAAGTTAATATATCAAGTAACAAAATTTTAATCCACCATAATCAGTATGAATGATGAAAGAAAATTGCATTACGTACCGAGATGTTCTAATTATGAAACACACTCAGGTTTAACAGAATAATGTAACTGAACTTTGATTCAAAGTTAAATGAACATCCAACAATAGAATAATAACCCAAGTTCAGAGACAAGGTCATTTCGGTTCATGTCTTACAAATGAGTAAAAGCAACAATTAGTATCAACCTTGTAGAAACAATCTTCAAACAAGATCATCAAGTTCCTAAAATAAATAGACTCATTTTACGACAAAGAGAGTCTAAATGGCTAATTTGTCCGAAGTACTTTCAGGTGTGATTAACTTAATTTTTAGAATATTTCACACGAATTGCGAACCTTTAAATACTGAAAATAAGATGGCAATTAAATCTAAGGAAAGGTCATATTACATTTTCCTTAACTGAAAAATGCTTACTGTTAACCTTCAAGATCCTTGTTTTTATGCTCCCAACTGCGGAGACGGAGTGAGGAATTAATTTTTAAAATCCGAACTCAATGCCATTCAAAATGGAATTTGAAGATTTTTGTTTTATTTATTAGAACATTTAGTGGGTAGCCGAGTTTTAAATCATAGAAGTTAACCCCTTCCGGTATGATTTAATAATGAAAAACTGTGCATGAAATAACCATTTAATTTTTATTTAAAAAACTTGTTTCATTTTAAAATTCTTACATATTCTTAATTAAAATCCACTTTTTACATAGTGTTAAATAATATCAGAAACAGTAAAATTAAGAAAATATCAAAGCAAAACATTAATAACGTATACAGATAATAGTCTTCAAGCTAGTGTGTACTTTTCAAAACAAAGTGCAAAGGAATTCTTAATTGTTTACACCGCCAAGTAGTCTCACGTTTAATTTGATTCTTGTAACACACACGGCATTTCTTAGTAGGTTTTCTTTTATTCTGAGTCATTAATTTGGCAATGACTTGTACCAAGAAATTCTAAGTAAACAATATGCAATAGTGACTTGTGATTTTCACAAGTGATAAAAGTGTTGCCAAAATCAGTATACTAGAAATTTTTCATTGTGCGGTATGGAATGAAAAACTAATGACGAGCTAGACTCGTCATTTTACCGGAAGGGGTTAAAAATTGAATTTTACGAAACTCGAAAATATTTTCATACATCTCTAGATGGATATCGTGTGAGCATAATATATTTGCTAATTCTGCCACAAGAAAAAAAAAAGAATTATTACAAACTGAGTATGGGATGAAATTATGTGAGATTAACAAACCTTTCAAAAAGTTGCCAACTAGACCAAGCAATTAGCCCTAGATCACGGGTGCCCAACCCAAATCGGTTGGTGGGCCAAAAAACAATTTACTGAACTGAGGTGGGCAGCACATATAAAAATAAAACAACAAATTATTCAAAATATTTTCGTGCAATATTCAAAATATGCATTTTAACAATGCCAACTGCGACTGTACATAAAAGTTGTTTTATACATATATCCCAACTACAACGACAATAAACATTAACTATATTTTATTTATAATCACTCCCAACACCTTACCTCCCTCCCTTACCTTCCTCATGAGGGTTAAAATATTATATTTATACTATAAATATATATTGTAGTTTATTCACAAGCACTACCACATGTATTGTTTTAAAATGAATGTAAGATTTATTTTTATATTTTACTAGGTTTGGTTTGGAGCTCTACGGTCTACTGTTTTGAACACGAGTACTAATGAGACCGGGACCTACTGCTTAAAGCCGATTCCGAACGGCTACAAACATCCATGCCATAGTGGGATTCGAACCCACGAACTCTGGTACCGACGATCAGCGCCCTAACCAATCGACCAGCGTTTTGCTATATTTTACTAGAGATTTTGTTAATATTGACAGAATATTCTAGAATACTCAAATTTCAACGTAACCTGCCCAACCCTACTCAAAGATCAGGTTTACGTTGGTTACTATAAAGTCTTAACGTACATAATGTGATATTTATTATTGCAAACATTAACTAAAATTCTGTGTTTCAACTGTATATAGTCAAAATGACTAAAAAGACAGTTGAAAACTTCAATTGGACCGCAAAAAGTTTGTAAATGAACCGCATGCGGGTCATGGGCCGCGGGTTGGGCATGCCTGCCCTAGATCAACGATTCCCAACTTGTAAGAGCTCAAGGACCATATTGGAAGCTTATGCATGAATGGTTTTTGTGTCTTTCCTTTGTCTGTCGTTGACTAGTAAAGATGTTCGTTTTAGCACCTCTAAAATAAAGTTATAATTAGACTTGTGCCGTTCTCTTCAACGTTGGCCGACTGCATTTTTATTACTGAAAGATATTCGTCAAGGAGAACAATGGAGAACAATACCAGTTTGAAATAATAAGCTTAATTTAGTTAAATCAAGGATTTAATCATTTTAGTTGCTTTATTTTTACTAAACCTACTATTTAAACAGATGCAAATAAAGACTAAGAATGTAACTTAAACTTTAGTATAAAATCTTAAATTACAGTGGACTCCGTTAATGTGATCAGTTTGGGACACCGTGACTTTGATAACAATAAACTATATGCATAATTAGATAAGTTTACCCCCCTCCCCGCCTTTAAATCACACGAACTATTTATGTACTGTATATTATTTTTAAAACATAAGAATTGTATACTTAATTAAAAAAATTGATTGCTCATTGTTGACTGTCTAAAATATTTTCTAAGAAGCTCATTGATTAATTGCTCGTAATCATAATCAACCTATCATAACGATTTAGAATTTCGATCTTTTGTTTTAATGTTAAATCATTTCGCTTTCTGGCTTCCATATCGACAAGCTGCATGTAAGCGAGCAAAGCATAAAATTTGAATACGCTCCTTCTCAGTTCCGATAAGAATTTGTTGCCTTCTGCTTATTTGACAACCACTGACCACCAGCAGGGTGTGAAAATTTTTGAAAAATTCCAGGGACGGGTAATTAATACCCCACTCCTTCAAAATTTTTGATTGGGATTTTTTTTTTTACCCGTGGACAAGGCCGTGCATTTTTTCTATTCCGTGTTTTAGTTAGAAAGTAATAAATACACTTGAATGTTTCTTGACTAGTTACGTAATGAGATCAATTCGATATTTTTTTTTTAATTTATAAAGCGGAGTCCACTATATTTGTTAGTACCTCAACAAAAGTATACTTAAAAATATAGTGCTTGATAATGTTTAAACCGCTGGGTTTCATCCCAAGCATACCCGTTCTTTTAAACTACCATTACAATAGTCTAAGAATACACTTAAACATTGTTTTTACCAAACATTTTAACATCTCGAACGTTTTTTCTTTCCAGATATTTAATGCGCAGAAGAGGACTCAGCCAGTAACTTCTAAAAAAATATGCTTTTAATCTTATATATTTCAGTTTTGGAAGAAGGAAATAGCATTTGAAGCTCACAGAACAAAAGAACTGTCCGTGTTCACAAACAATACAAATAAAACAACAAACAAGGCAGGTACTGAAAATAAAAGAGACATATACAATTTACTGCTCTATTTCGGGAAAAACTGAAGTGCATTTATTCCGTAGAAACCCTTACCTTGAAGAAATAACTTTATTAAGAGAATTGCAAAAAGAAAGAATAGACATGGGCGATTAGGTCTTTTAAAAAATGAGAACAACTAATTCAATTGATATTTCTCCAATTTTTACTAATGTAGACTTTTTATATTAACTTTATTTTTTTCAGATTGCAAAGACTAAATAATTTCTTAAACCAACAAACAGCAAGCGCGTCAGTTTTTAGAAGGCAAGTACTTGGTAGAGCTAAACTATACATACTTTTGCCATGGTCTAAAAACAAGATAAATATTGAACGTTTAGGCAACAAAGATAGTGATTTGGATACCCCATCTTACATATTATTTGAGGGACATAACTATGCATGCACACAAATAAAAGTCACAAATAGTAGAGACTATAATTAAAATTGGTTTTGGATGCAGCATTTACAAGCTTGCAAAAAATGAGAACATTCTGTTCAGTAGTTCAATGCATACTAACGCGCACTGCATTATATATATATATATATATATATATATATATATACATACGAATTTACATTCTCATATACACACACACATACATATATATATATATATATACACATACATATATACACATACATATATATACATATATATATACACATATATATCATCCATCAATCCAAGACCTGATATACACATACATATATACATACACACATACATATATATACATATATATATACACATATATATACTACTTGTTAAACAATGCATCTACAAAAGTATACACACGTTCTATACATGACCAAAAATAACAAACATTCATTGAACTTTTAGGCAACGCAAAATCATTTCTTAAGAGGGACATCTACTTTTCGTAAAGTAGCAACTGCATAATTAAAATCGGTTCTGGATAGAGCGCTTACAACCTTGCAAAAGATGAGAATATAATGTTAAGTAAGGCAATACATGTTAACGCACATCGCTTCTATAAACTGTGAAACGAGGCACATGAGGCTAACACTTCACATATAACCGTTATCAGTCATAATCCCAATCCATCAATCCGATACCCTGACCACGGATATCTCGCAAGGGGGAGAAAGTAATAATTTAGAAACAGAAAAGATTATCGGCAACTAGATTAGGACCTCTCGCTCTCTTTCGCGAAAACTATTCGGAACATTTATCACGCACATTCATCACGCGAAACGGAGGGAACAACGCCCGTGCGTGCCAAAACACCGAGAGGGGGATCATCAACATCTAGTATTTCACGAACGCAGATTGCTGGAACGGTTCCTCGAGCAATGGGTGCAGCAGCTTCGGGAGGTAATTGAAATGAGTTGAGCTCCAGTCACATACTGTTGCAAGATAAATATTTCAAACTTTCCTTTCTTGCAGCACTATAGGCATATCTCGCATTAATGAATGAAGCAACTGGAAGTACTCGACAACGCAAGACTTCTTGCTCTCACCCAAACTTCTGCTTTCGTCCTCAGTTATCTTACACTGCTGCACTCGACTCTTTTCTTGCCGCTTTGAATTTGATTGAATTGCTATTGAGTTTTCATAAAGATACATGTAAATAGACAATATTACCTACATTATTATGGAGATACCACATTTAAAAGTGTTAGTTAGCAACAATAAGAACAAATCAGACATCCCACTAGAGTTCGTCCGCGGATCAGACTACCAGATCCTGCGCATTTAACTAAACCATCAAATACCCCTTACTGGATAGACGGATGAAATAATGGAGATAGAAACTCTTATGTTCCCTTAAAATTTTCTTAAATCTAATCCATTGATTCAAATATAAATTATAACCATTTCAGAACCCATCAAACTTTCCTGTATCATTTATAAAGCACACAATACAATACAATTTGCATGAAAGCAGCAATGTATTTTTTAAAGCATTTTCTTTAAAAGATAAAATAGCTTTAAAGCATCACAACCAGCTTAACTATTTAAAATAGTTAAAATGTTTCAACCACATTTCAACTTCAAAAAAAGAGCAACAATTACATG
Source organism: Pardosa pseudoannulata (assembly GCA_032207245.1). NCBI lineage: Eukaryota > Metazoa > Arthropoda > Arachnida > Araneae > Lycosidae > Pardosa > Pardosa pseudoannulata. The sequence continues at coordinate 91,119,842 of CM063501.1, forward strand.
AAATATTCCATAAAATAGACGACGCTATGCAGGAAAGTTATTCCACTATTTCTTAATTTTTGAACAGAATACTAGACGGCTATTGAAACAAACCCAACAAGATATAGAGCCAAGAAACGCTAACTAATAAAATTCCGTAACCGAACAGAAGTCTGGGAGCACGGAAGTACTTTCCAGATTTGATTTACTTTATTGGATGCAACCCCTTGATGTACCCCGAATGCACTACCGTAATGGCTAATGCAGCCAGAGTCCAATGGATCCCAATGGACACATAACCAGTTTTCGCCGAGAAAGAAAGCTGAACATTATTATCTTTGCGTTACAACGCAAAAGTAAATATTGATGATTGTCAAGAGACAGAGACTGAATTTCTCGTTAATTTGGGTAAAGTGTGCTACCCAACAAGCGCTCCGGCCGAAAAATCCATAAATAACAATTATCTGGCGCATAAAACGGGGCTCGAAACAAGAAATTGTGGCACGCGTGCTGAACTCGCTGAATAACCGTCCGAAGGAAAACAATGCGCATAAATAAAAACGAATACACATATACCATTCGACGAATAAAATGAGAATTGTAACGTTAGAACTAAGAATTTAAGCTATTATGTAATTGCTAACAGTTTTTATTTTGATCAAGATCCATGAAAAGTTGCGGTACATACAACAGATTTTCAGAGTAGTATACAGTACAACTGCGCGGCATAACATATATAAACATATATATACATACAGATATAAACAGATATATATATATATATATATATATATATATATATACATATATATATACATATATATATATATAATACATATATATACATATATAAACATATATATATACAGATATATATATATATATATATATATATATATATATATATATATATATATATATATATATATATAAACATATATATACAGATGTATATATATATACATATATAAACATATATATCTATTACGTAACCTGCCAAATTATACCGATAATGAGATATTGTTCGGATTCTCGTTTAATTATGTGTGTGTGTAAGGAGAATTCTCGGGATTTACCCTAGAGCGGTCAAAATTTAAAAGCATTTTATTTTTAAAAACTTAAACACAAAGTTAATTAACACATTGTATGCGGGATACGTTCTAGCACATTTTCTGACGATTGATACTTGAGCACGGGTCACGTACTAGTAAGGGTTAGTGTAACAACATGGTTTTTTTCTGTGGGTATATACAGGAAAATGAAGCCGAATGTTCTTGTCTACTACATAGATTCTGAAAAAAATTATCAAGGGCTTAAAATTCCCGTGTCATTTTCCATTCCCCTTTTTAACCCCTAACCTAAATTGACCACTGGGGCTTACAGTTTACGACGGGAAACTATAATCCCACACATGGCTAGCGGACAATTTAAGGAAATTTCCAAATAAAAAGGAGATGCACGCTATCGGAGGCAGATTTTTCTAGATATTTTCCCCACAAATATTGACCCATTTACGATACTATTATATGATTAAGTGGTAACCCATCCTCCAACGTAATTTATATATTTCTATTTATATATTTGTTTATATATTTCAATATAAAATACGAAAAGTTGGTTAAAAAATTAAATAATTTTCGATCTACTGAGATTTAACTGATTAACTAAATTTACGCGCAAAACGCCTGCTCCCGGTACAATTCCGCTGCGAAATGTACCCGCACACAATGTGTTAATATTTATTTAAGCAAAGCATTACAAAACTAAACCCACACCGAATCTTTAGCTATGATGTATTCATGACTAGAAGCCATGCTTGCTAAAACTAAACATCATTCGCACCTAACTACACTAATTAAGCCAATGAATTCATATCTACTCATCTCTACTATGTTTAAAATACTTTCATAATTATTTACTTTCAACAATATTGGTGCAGCGTGTTATAACTTTTAGCAATGAATAGCCTATTTTACGATAGATTAGATTAGGGTGAGGGGAATCAAGATTACAAAATAATAATAATAATAGCCAGTAAAGTTTATTTTTTCCTAAAGTATAGATAAGATTCTAAAATAAATTGGTATGAACAAGCGTCGTATCACTTGGAAAACGAGGGGTTTAAAAAAAAGCATTTAATGCCATTATATCAAGCCCTATTTTAAAAAAAAAAAAAAAGCAAGCGATGAGATGGGGTCACATAACAAATAGGTAAAAATAATAATTTTTCCTAGCATTATGACGTCATTCCTTTAACTATCTCATTTAATCATTTATTTTAGATTTAAATATCGTCTGCATGATTTCCATCCTTTTTATCACTGGACTTAGATATAACGTCAATTTTTCTTTTATATTTGGCTTAAATAATAGATTAGGAATATATGTGATCATTTTAATCGATTATTTTTGTAGAACGATAATTCTCAGCCAAAAACCAAATAATTTTTTTATCTGCCTCATAGGGTACTTTACAATTCTGGAAAATTAAAAATTTTACTAATCCCGTTATAGGACGGGCTATATGCTAGTAATAATAATAATGAAAGAATCATTTCTATCGCTTTCAGGCCTAAAAACTCATACTGCAGAGATATATGTTAAATGAAACACTATCTGTAGATTAGCTTTATGTATTATTGTATTTACTATGCCTATAAACAAAATCTCTAATCCCAAACCTGTACCTAATAAATATTGTTTTCAGATTATCTCTAACTATTATATTGTTTAACATTACCGAACTATATTTACTTGAAAGTATTTATGAAACATTTTTTGTGGAAACGAAGATTTGTAATATTAGTTTACTATATATACGTCACCATTATGGTAAGATATTTTATACCTGTCAATATGGCATTAACATGGTTCAGAAATATACACACAATTCCCCCAGAAAATAAAACTATCGCTTTCCATCCTTTAACCCATTACAGATCACTAACATAAATTCTTATGGAATTAATAAAATTAGCTTATAAATCTTATCTATGATCTTTATATATCTAAAATATATGAAAACTTTTCTTTAGATTTATTAGCGGTTTCCTTATAGGAAACATAGGAAGGTTTGAGGGGTAATTTACCTGATAAACTCTTTCTTTGTGAACACAATAATTTCTTAATTTTTATTATATTAGAAGAGCAATAACTATCCTTAAAATGGTATAAGAAATAAATTAACAGTTTATAAGCAATGTTTAGTTAGATATTTTTTGGGGGGTTACAGATGAGAAAAAATGTTTTACTGATTTTCTAGGTACAGCAAGTTTAAATACTTATATTTCAAAATGAAAAATAAATTTAGGACAGTTCTACCATCTGTTGTAAGTTTAAAATGCTGACTATGTCCTACAAGAACTCACAAAATTCCCAAAACAAATTGTGCGCAATATTAGATCACATACAATTAAATTCAAAAGTAATATTAGGTATTAACTAGTATCTCATATATCTCTAAAAAGCAGAGAAATTATGTGTAATAGGTGGTTTCTCTGGGAAATCGCTGTCCGCTAAAGGGTTAAAAAAAAACCGAATTTAGGATAGTCTTAATATATTTTATACATGATCATACGACAAAATATTTATATAAACGATCATTTTTCTAGAGAAAATGTTCCTGTATACATCTGAAAGGGAAAAGAAAGACAAGTGTTCCTATTCGAGAAACAGTACTTAAAGATTTATGTACATCATATTTTTGGCATTCTTTTATTCTCAGCCAAACAAAGGAGAAATCCAAGAGACGAACAAATAAGCACTCGAAGGAAATCTTATCACAAAATCAGAACTTCTCTTATCAAAAGAGGCATGTAGATCAACAAACCATAAATCAGTATTAGGCGTGTAAGGTGAAAGAACTCTGATAAGAGATGTCGCCACTTTCGGGGATTTTATCCTCTACTAGATTGTGTCAGCACGTAGCATACCATTTTATATATACATGTATGATTTTTGCTCCAACAGACGCTAAGTTTTCGTTTCTAAAATTATATCATCCTCCAAGTCGTTTTAACCCTCTCAACCATTTGAACTCCATACCTAAGCTACTGATTTGACAGATTCACATACAAATAAATATTTTACTGTATGTCAGTATTTCGATTTTAAAGACTTCGAAATATTTATAATTTGGTGTAACCGAATAGTTATACGTAACTTGAGACAGACTTGTCATTTCCGTTATTTGTCATAATATTTGAGTCTCTCGGTCTCAAATATTGCCTAGCGTACTTATATCGAGAATCTTAAGAAAAATAAGTCTAGTATATTGCAGCAGAATAAATTTATGTATATTAAAAAAAGTAAGTAAGGACAGACATTCATATATATATATATATATATATATATATATATATATATATATATATATATATATATGTATATATATATATATATGTATATATATACGTATGTATATATGTAAGTATATATGTATATATATATGTTTACTGAATTGAACTTTAAATGAGCAATCTGATCTACTGATTTTTATAGATGCAACTTTATTTTAGGTACTCCTCCGAAGGTCGGATGGTGGGGATCTTAAACACTGCAAAGAAACCAAAATCGACGCATAAGTAATGGATCTGAGAGGCGATAGTGTGGAAATTTTAATTTAATTTAATTACGTTTGTGTTATAAACTGTTACGCGTCGTGGTGAAACTTGTCAAAGGATACAGTGACACATACATGACGACTCGAATTCGTCACTATATGTCAAGGGGTTAAGTAATAAGTATAATAAATATTGTTACAATAACTAATTTTCAGTGATACCTCCTTGTACATTTAGGCCTTTCCAAATAGCAAGTTTAGTTTGCAGCAAACTGGTAGCAGACTTGCTTGGCAAGCCTGCAAACTTGCAACAAGCTCAGCATGACAAGTCTGCAAGTTTGAAACAAGACTGCAGCAAGTCTACGAATTTTCGCTTGCTTCAAGGTTTTTATGACAAGGTTGCCACAGTTAAAAAAAATAAATAATAAAAAACAGTGTTGCAAAGGAGTGGTCACTTTGTTCCATCTAACTTGCAGAAGTTTTTCTGCCAGTATGTCGCGTCAAATTTGTTATGACAAAATATTATCCAGAAAAAAATCGAACTTGCTGCAAGTATGCATGCTATCTAAGTTATCTGTGACTTTAAATTTGATAATATCCCTTGCCTTACAATCCTGTATCAGACTCAGGTAAGTCGATCGAACTAAAAGTAAGCTAATGTGTGAGAGACATGGCAAGTGATTCAAATCAAAAGTAATCATTAAGTGTGAGAAACGCTACTTACTGTAAAAGATGCTAACTTGCATTACATGTACCAATATGCTTCGAAAGATACCATACGATTAAAGATTACTTAACATGTCTAAATTTTATCATAGTTTTAATAATTAAAAATACATGCTTTTTTAGACATTGTAATAAAAATATTTCTTATTTACTTGCGTTAATAAATACTTATTGTTGTTCAATGATCAATCGGCACTACTTATCTAGCCAAGGGCAGAATTTGAACCATTTCGAACACAAAACCAAATAGTGAAATGGCTCGATACGAGTCCAATTTTGTTGGAATTTGTGGAACACGCTCTTCAAACAAAAATCAAAGCATAGAGTTTAATTCTCGATAACAGAGGGTAACATGAGATTGGAAAGTTGACATCTCAGTTTTGTTGAAGTGAATACAGAAGAAAAATATTTTGTTTGGGTTTTACTTTTGGTTTACTCTTTACAAATATTCAAGCATACTTGATAATTTAATAATTTTATCTTAATGAACTCATCTGTTTAAATTGTTCAAACTTCTCACGAGGCTCCTAGAATTTTTATTATAAAAAGTATCGTGCTTAACAAATTATCTTTTTGTACATACTGTAGAATAATTTAACTATACACAAAATTATTTTCCCTTTGATTCCCATTTAATAAGTGAGAGAGAGCTTTAACTCGACATCAAACTATCTTTAAATTCCATTTTCATAAAATCATGAAATCCAAGCACTGGAGTACCTAGTTGAACCCAAGGGTTTAAAAGAGGAAAATGGCGATATAATAATTCATCAAGAACTCGCATGCAGAATTTAGCCATAAATATTAAATTTGACAAGGGACTTTGAAAATGCAGCACCGCCACTGACTTTAATGCAATAACGTAAATGTAATTGCTGACAAGTCAATAGAAACCACTCGCAAATTCAGAGCTGATTCAACGGCGTTCATTTTAAAGGAGAATAACGCGAAATATCCATCGATGTCACATTCAACTTTCATGGTTAGCTTTGAAAAGGCAACTATTATTTGCTTTCAAATATATGATAGAAATGCTACGCACAGAAAGAGTTAGAGAATATCATTTCAATGACTTTTACTTAAAAGGCCTAATAGTACTACAGCATCTACTCTGCACTCATTATGATGGCATACTGACTGATATAGAAGGGAACAATAAATGTGACAGACAGGGTACTCATATAAGTAGTATGTATATTTAGAGTAAGAAATATAACATGGAAGCTGTTTATGGAAATGAGGGTTATTTCATTAGCAGTCTCTTAACATATGTTCACAGCACAAAAGGTATTCAGTACGTAGTTAGACTTACAATGGAAACAATAGATCCGCCTTCAACGTTTTGATGTAATGAAAGCAAACATTGTGCGTCTGCCCACACTGCGTAAAAAGTGAAATTGATGAGTTCAGAAAGGTTTTAATCAAGCATCTGTCAATATTAATCACTCTTTCTAGATTCATTTTTGAGATAGCAATAAAGCATTCGATAATACTGCTATTCAATACAATGCAATCTACGACAGAGGTAGCAGCAATTAAGATATCTTCCAATTTTGACTCGTGATAGAGACAATTCTCGTAATAGACATGGTGACAGAAGATCACACTAATAAATGTTTAATGAAAAAAAGGAAGCAAAAATTGTCTCATTAAGTATTAACAAATTTAGTTGTGAAATAAAATTTCATTATCATAATTAACAGAAGTTGCAAATAATTTTTAAACTGGGAATATTCGGACGCTAACAGCCACTGCTCTAAAATTAAATTACAATATCTATCCACATCACCAGAAAAATAATTTACTGTTAAGTAGTTGCTAGTTCAACATTATCGACAGGAAATAGAAAACTGCGAGAAAAATTGATTATTTCGGAAATTTATTCCACTTGCAAAATACCACGCTTCATAGCCACAATCTTATGTTAATCATTGAATTCTTGTACATCTTAAATTCCACCAGAGTAACCAAATTTTCAGGTACACCGGAAAAGGGTACTTTCAAAGCCTCCCCCCCCCTTTGGGTATGTTCCAATTATTGAACGTTAAACGTTTTTGTTATAAAAATTCAAAACTACATTATGCTCTTGAGGAACGCCCAAGAAATGCCTCCAGAGATCGCTTAAGTTCGAAACTTCCTGAGATTCCGCCCAGTGGGCACAACTCCAAATACTTTGAGTTCTCTGGCAGACAAGATAAGGCGACTGGCTGTCTTTCGAAATTGAAGACAGGAAGAAAGCCGACAGCGTTTGAAGCATCCCTAAACACAACACTATAAAATAAATGCAAGGTAAAGGAAAATCAATATCATGGGCCAGATAAGAGTTGATTTCTTTCATTAAAAGAAGATAAGAAGTCATGCTTTTAATTCTTGCTATTTAGAAAGTATAATACTAGTTGGGCGATACAAATGAACACGACATAATACTGTTTCAAAAGTTGCATACTTCAGACAGACAAATAGTTTAAAATTATAATACGACGGACGATAAGGCAACTATTTAGTTGATTCGGCTTAATTATCGTTATTAAAAGCAATAATTAACTACACACGCATATATATATATATACATATATATATATACATTATATATATATAGCGATCTGTTTGTAAAACAATAGTCTTAACGATAAAACAATAGTTTGTTAGCTACAATTTATTAACAACATAACAATTATCAACCAAAGTATTTTCGAGTCTAAAATCCTCAAAAATAAATTCTCGAAAAATCTATCGTGTTAAACATACCTGGCATGACGACAAAATTTTGTTTTTAATGTATGGTACAAACTTGAAACTTTATGCTATAGTAATATTTAAAAACAGATGTTTAATTACATACACACACACACACACACACACACACACACACACACACACACACACACACACACACACACACACCCACACACACACACATATATATATATATATATATATATATATATATATATATATATATGAAATCCCCTACGGAAAAGGTAATATTTTTGTAATATTCCTCCCTCTCCATTGTTAAACATACCTGGCATGACGACAAAATTTTGTTTTTAATGTATGGTACAAACTTGAAACTTTATGCTATAGTAATATTTAAAAACAGATGTTTAATTACATACACACACACACATATATATATATATATATATATGAAATCCCCTACGGAAAAGGTAATATTTTTGTAATATTCCTCCCTCTCCATTCTCAACAGCGAGAGGTTTTCTCTTGCCCTGAAGTCAGGACTATGAATTTCTTCTCTGACTTGCGACTGACATATGGAGAACAACAACAAAACGAGTAGGGTGTTGCTCTCGTATGGAGTCTGTGGGTTTTAATCCCACTGCTCGCATGTTTCTAGTCGTCAGGAATCGGCTTTAAGCAGTAGGTCACTGTGTCATCAGTCCTAGCGTAGCAAAACAGTACAGTGCAGAGCTTCAAACCAAGCCACTAACACATGCTCACAGAAAATTGCAATTCCCAATCAAACCTTTTGGGGAAGAACAGTTTCACTGAAGGTCCTTACAGGTTGATGAGCGTAACGCACGAGAAAAACTACAAAAGTCTTAGGCAGATTGTATTATCGAATAATCCGGGAATCAAACCCACAATGCACCAAACTATCCCCTGTGTACAAAAACAATGTCTGCTGGGCAACACGATGTATCCACATTAGTCAAGAACAAAATATACAAAAACAGGCACAACAAACAGCTGTTTCGAAGCCACAACGAGCTTCTTTCATTGTCAGCAAACTCACTTACTTCCCTATATCAATGACATCCTTCTTAAACTTCCCTATATCAATGACATTCGAGTGAAATTCACTAAAAATGTTTTAGTGACGAGTTAAAGGTGAATACAACTTCGCCGTCGTGAGCTAATGCTTAGCAAATATTTCATGAAATAATCGGTCGTCAAAAGCAGTAAATACACCGTTACATTTATATATCCGTAAAATATTTACTATTTTTTTATACCCGCCAACATATCGTATTTGGTCAATAATTTATCAATATTGGACTTAATGACCCAGGAATGCAAGATATAATAGCTTACTCTGCGATTAAAAGCCACAGAATTTTTAATATGAAATGAGGTTTACATATTTACTTAAGAATCGACAATCCCCATTTTTTTAAACCATTAATTACTCAGTGGTTTTTATTTAAATGCTAACATATTTGTTTTACTATTAGTTGTAAAGTCTATATTGAGTTACCAAATTTCGGGAACCACATAAAAAGAATAAAATCATCGAGGTAAAATACTTTCAGTGTAATATTAAACCTTTACCAATTGCAAATACATAGTCAAGTAGGAGTACAAAATGACGTCAAGGAGAATTTCCCCTAAAAATATATTTCCTTTTAGGTATATTTATATTTGTTAAAACTAAAAAAATTTAGTTTAAATATTTAGTTTATTTAGTATTTACTGAAACTAAATATATTTAGTTTTAAGTATTACAAAGATACCGAACCAAAAGTAACTTCTTATACAGTCTGCATAAAACATATTTCGAGGAAAGTAGTTTCTGATAGACTATGTTCCTATAAAAAAAATAAAATAAAGTCTTAAGTGTACATATGCATTAAGAAAGACCACTTTGCAGTGGTCAAATCATGTGTACTTCCCGCCGGAATACGCTGCTTTTAACATGAAAATATGGATTTTAAGTAAAATGGGTAGATTTTATTCAAGAATCGAATGGTTTGAGAAATCTTTAGTCTATTTGGGAAAGTATGTATTTATATTTCAGTACATTTTAAAAAAGTTTTCTTATGTTTTACCCGCTCAGCTTATGAAGTTATGTCAGAAGTTTATCCTTTAAAATATACAGTTAAAGTAAATAAATATACTGAAAGAAATATGTATTTCTCAGTATACTTAAAGGTTTGCAGGTATTTATTGTTTAATAAGAGTTAGAACCAATTTTTTTGCCACGAGAGAACTCATAAACAGGACCTACTGCTTAAAATACATGTGGGATCAGAAAAATATCCCAATTGCTCTAAATCGTATATTAAGCACTGACAATAAATTGCTCATCTATAAATATCTCCATCCACAACTTTCCTATGCGTGCGTTGCGTGGTCATATACGGATGACTACTTAATTCTCTCTTTGCTGCTCAAAACATTACTATTAGGCAAATTACTAACTCTCCATGGTATTTCAGGAATGTTGAGATTCACAGGTAAATTAATTCCCCTCTCTTCGAAATTATTTTCTACATCTTACCACTAAATTTCAAAGCAAATTAAGCATTGATAATTTAATTGAACTAGCTCAATATGATTATACAAACAAATCTAATCGCCGTCGACTGATAGCCATCTTAGGTCGCAACTTCTCTTGAATTTCATTAGCCATATTTGGCTTTTTCCAGAAGTAGAATTGGCTCCTGAAACCTAGGTTTCATTCCTCCCACACTCGTTTCGAGCTATTCCCCCCTCCCCCCCCAAAAAAAATATCCTCTAACACTACTCTTTACTGAAGTCTCAGCGGCTCCACTTCAGAATGACAAATCCTAAGATTGCCATTGGTCTTTATCCTAACTTTTGATTGGATGAGAATTTCCCATTTGAATCTTAGGTACGTTGATCTTCGAGACTTTACAAGGCATACAAGGCAATGGTGCAACTGGAATGCCTGGGCCGAGCTCTCTAATCCACAGATGTTATAGTAAGCAAAGAAATTGACAACGAGCAGAGCATAAAAACAACTAAAAGATAAAAGAGTTGGATAGAATGGTGGATTCATTAGTCCAAAAGCACAATAACCGAAAGAAAACTTAGGGCCTTTACAATGTATCAGATCACTTTTAAACTCTTATTTAAAAAAATAAAATCTGGTAGTTATTGATATCTGAGAACATAGCTTCTCTTCCAGCTTATTCATTCCATGAATTAATTTCTATTTTTACATCATGTCACTCTTAATTTTATCTTATTTGTGTCTACCCAAGCTCAAGCAACCTATATCACTTTTAATTTCTCATTTTCTCCCCAATTTTATCACTTTTACTTCATGTCCTTCTAACTCAATATCAATATTTTCTATGTGTTCAACTATCAGTAAATCCTAGAGAGCTTGGCCCAAGAGAAAAAATTCCATCTCTACGGTGATCTGAACAGGAATATATAATTATAGCCACCATATATGTGCATATAGATATATACTACAATGTGCAATAAGTGCATATGTTTATATCTACCAACAATAAAAAACCAACTAGATCCAGCTATAAACAGATTGCGGCCCATGGGCTGCATGCTTCAAATTAAATTCCCTTGTAACTTATTATCCCTTATATCTTATTCCCTTATTATCCTTTTGATAACAATTATGATAGGTTGACTCAAAATAATAAACAGCAAGGGTTTTTATAAATTACAGTGAATCTATGTGGTTTTGATAAATCTATGCGGCACTGCACAAGTGTACTTACTGTATTGCACTAGTGACAGACTTAGCACAATATTCGTAATCTTCGTGTATAATAATAATACAAATATAATTGTAATAGGCGTTTTATCAGAAAAATAAAATTATTCAATGTTTTAAAATAAAAAAATATTTGAACTGAAAAATTAAATTAACATATAAATTAATGACTTCATTTTATCGCACTAAAATATTTATTGAAAAATGTAATTAAATTCCGGTCGTCACTAATAATGTCTGAGTGAACAAAACTAGGTTTTAATAAATCTACTATATAAATGTAACTAAAATATCTCGATTTATTATACACGTAACTAAATCCGAGATTGTTCAAAAGCTTTGTCCTTTTTGTACTTATTTATCTTCGTCTGCTGTATTAGGAGGTGGGAGGAACAGAAAAAAGATTTTGGAGACGGGGAATTACAATCTACTAAGGACTTACGAATTTAATTGTTTCCCAACCCGTTCGTCCTCTAGAATAAGATTTCTTATTGTATTCAAAGCAGAATTAGCTTATTTGTTTCAAAGTCTCAAAATTATACAACTTCTGCCAAAAGCTTGAAATTAAAGGAACTAAAGTTAATTGGAAATGAAAGTAAGAGAGGAGTATTCCATTCACATTTCTAGGCTTAGCATAAAGCTATTTATATTTCTTAACTATAAAATTATAGATTCCGGCAGCTTGCCAGTTAGTTTAATTTCAATGTTTCTTTTAGTTTTTCAGTTTGGTATATTTAGCGTTTCTTTCCTTTTGTTTCTGAGTTAAAACAAGACTTTAAAATTATTCTAAACCTAGTCAGATCATTTTGAAGTTGCTTATAGCACCGTTATTGAAGACACTAATGTCTGTAGTCAATGTCCATTTGTTATGAAGGGAATAGAAAGAATATAGCTTCAAATAATAGTAGTTTAGTCCGACGGTACCGTATGGTGGACACCTCTGGTCTTGGAAAACCATACCGCCCATGGGCCTTGCAGTCCTATGCTGGATGTATCTGTGTCTAAACAACACTAACCATCCCCAGACATTGCGAGCAGTCGCCAGCCCACCTTCTAGAACCTCCGTGATTCGGCTTCCTAAAAAAGTGACTCCAAAGCATAGCACAAGTTCCAGAAAGCGAAAAAACATTATTCAACATTTTTCGAAGGGTGGCAACCCATTAAAATTATATTTATAAAGGTGTTTTGAATATGTAAATTCTATCTCATGCTAATCATCGAACTTTCCACGTACTTACAACAGCTGTGTGCTATATATATATATATATATATATATATATATATATATATATATATATATATATATATATATATATATATATATATAACGGGGGGGGAGTCTATTTTTCTTTTATACCATGATATATTAAATTCAATCTTTTCATTAAACTGGCTATTCCATTAAATATACTCTTTTGTTCCATTACATCGTCGACTAGCGTCGAGGGTTCCGACTCAAAGTGAACCAAAAACTTACTTGCGTAAACATTTTTCTTCCTGATGTCCTTTCGCAATTAACTTTTTTCCGCTGTCTATATCCTCCATAGGGTGCGTCTCTCTCCTATTACGTAATCTTTAAATAGTTCCACTTACTTTTAAATATAACTCCCTTTATTTTTAAACCCCATTTTCAAACCTGATATATATATAATTTGTCGGAAGTATGTATTTAACTAACTTTTAATGATTTCTTCCAAAGAAATGCTCTAGATCTAAAGTATTACACCAAACAGATAATGAATTATAAAACTTCATTCTTGTTGTCAATCTGTTAATTTTTTTCCCATTACGTTACCCTTAATTTTTATTTGTTTCCAAGACATCTTAAAATAAATGTATTAAAAATTCAATATCCTCTCTCTGCATCACACTATACATAAAGTTAAAGGTCCCCGCCTAATTAGTTAGAGCTACCTACGTCTAAAGAACTGCTAATTTAATTGCTAGCTGAATAATCAAGGAAGCAATATTAAATATGGACCTAATTAATAAACGGAGAGTAATAATTTTAAAAACAGTTCAACTAAATTAAAAGACTTGGTTTTGAAAGCCAAAACTGTTAACGTCGGAGAAAACCGGGAGAATAAAATAGAAGGGAAAAAAATGGATGAAGCCTTATAATAATGATCGATGCCCGAAACAACGGAAAAATGGCGGACTGCCAGAATAGCTTTGCAATTTATAGATTAAAACTATGAACAAAGCATCTAATAACTCAAATAAAAGATAAATGAACCTTGGAATGATGTTATCTGGGACGTAAACTAAAACATTCAAGAATACTTTTAAAAGGGAAAAAAATTATATATAATGACGATCAAAATAATGCAAATAAAACGCGCCGCAAATGATTTATGGCGAAGTCGAGAAAAACGATTGTCAAGAACAGAACAAAAAAAATCTATGACAAAAAAACTTAAAAATGGAAGATCAAAAGAGAAAATGAGACTAATGTGAAATATGATAAGAGACTGGGTAAATGCTACGTTTAATCAACTTAATAACGAGAGCGTATCATGTAATTATAATCATAATAGCAATAATTAACTGGCTCTTCCAACTTTAGTATTACGCATATAATAGCGCAGAAAATTAGATCATTTGCATAGAAATATGATTATTAATGTCATTGTTCCAAGAGACGATTATTTCAGAGATTTCGAAAAATTTATCACTGAAATCACAATCCTTCACAAGGTATAGCAATTCACATATAGCTGTAAAAGGAGAAAAATATATTATTAAAGAAAAGAAATGATGATGATAACACAGATGCTTGCACATAGGACTATATTGAGTAAAGCACAAAATCTTATTTAACCCCTTCCGGTACGATTTAATAATGAAAAACTGTGCGTGAAGTAACCATTTATTTTTTATTTAAAAAACTTGTTTTATTTTACAATTCTTACATATTCTTAATTAAAATCCACTTTTTACATAGTGTCAAGTATCAGAAACGGTAAAATTAAGATAATAGTCTTCAAGCTAGTGGTACTTTTCAAAACAAAGTGCAAAGGAATTCTGAATTGTTTACATCGCCAGGGAGTCTCACTTCTAATTTGATTCTTGTAACACACACGCCATTTCTTAGTAGGTTTTCTTTTATTCTGACTCATCAATTTGGCAGTGACTTGTACCAAGGAACTTTAAATAAACAATATGTAATAGTGACCTGGGATTTCCACAAGTAACAAAAGTGTTGCTAAATTCATTACACTAGAAATTTTAAACCTTCTTCCGAAGCCTGCAATGTTCAGTAGGTGATCTTGAATGCACAAAGTATTGCACCAATTGAAATTCATCGTCAGCTCTGTCAGGTCTATGAGTCGAAACTGACACCCGAACACAAAATTCAACGCTTAGGATCAAACTGACATTTTTGCTGCCGTATCACGATGACAACGACGAGTTCCTCGACAGGATCGTCAGGCAATGAGACTTTGATTTCGCACTTTACCCAGGAAACCAAGCAATTGTCAACGCATTGGTGTCATAGTGGATTTTATCTTAGGATCAAATTCAAAAAGACGCTGTCGGTACGGAAATGGATGTGCACGGTGTTCTGGAACGGGAAGACTGTTTCCATTCACAGACGGCAGAGGTCTACGACAGAGAGATTCAAATGTTGATCCCACAATACGACAAGTGTCTCAATTCTGGTGGTGACTGTGTTTAAAAATAGCTGAAACATTGCTGTACTTTTTGCCAATAAATATGTCCCTCAGGGTGTGAGTTCTTTTTTTCCTTTTAAGTAGAGAAACTTACTTTCTAGATGGGCCCCTATTTCTTTTTGTTGTTCGGATACAGCGAACAAAATTAGTTGTTCCTTGATTAGACTGTACTCTTCATAGAGTAACTAAAATAGCATACAATGTAAATCTTTATTGAAAAATGATTAATACACACTTTCATAACTATTTATCGGCATAAGAATGCATATTGATTAAATATACAAACTAAACATAAGTGAAAGAAATTCCATATTTGGTCTAAAATAAATGCGAAACGAAATTTCAATACATAGAAAATGAAGGTAAAAAAAAAATTCTTGAATATTTTATTGGATTTGTTTGGAGGGGGAAAAATACAGAGCAAGAAAAGGTAAAGTTGCGTGAAAACGTTTTTCCACGAAAAATCCACTTTACGTACATTTCATTGAACAAATACAATCCACTTAAAAGAGACTCGCATATTGTTGCGTCTATGGAAGGAAGATCGGTAAATAATAAAGAAAAAATAAAAATGCGATTTGTCGATTCTTTAAAACAATACATATAGCAAAACCGGGGATTATTTCAAAAAGTGGAAGTCCGTTGCCAGATGTTATTTCTCTAGTAAATTGATAAACAAAGCAGTATTTTTTTTTAAAGTTCCCCCTATTTTTTTATTATTTAAGTAGGAAACGAAAAAAACATCTTTACATTCAACACAGACGGTAACTCAGAATTGAATTTCGAATATAACTGAAAGGGAGACCTACAATTTTTTCGTCATTTATTTATGTTTGATTATGAACTAACATTTCGTGTAAAAACTCCCAAAAAATAGATGGAAAAACAAATATATTTTTGTGGCCAGAATACATCGACAGCAGCAAAGTGACCTTTTTGTTTTTTTCAAATCGGTGGGAATGTTGAACGGGTTTAGGGAGTGAATCAGCGAACAACGAGCTTTGCTATTGGTAAAACATAATTTACTTTTGCTTCTAACAATAACTGCCTGCAGAGTGCTGTTAATATCACTTTCCTCATTCTTTGCTAGTTTAAAAATTAATTAAATTGAACAAATGGTGCTTTATCGCATAAAATACGCCCACAGTAGTTAAGTGTTAACACAGTTTGCCCATAGAAAAGTAATAAATAGTGATATTAAATTAAATTTTCCCATCAACACTTTCATTTAGTTTTATCTGATGAACATTAAACTACCGAAATAATATTTCGATTTGTGGATGTTTTTTTGTGAATGTGAGGTATAAAACTAATCAATAACTTTTGATTGTATTGCTTATTTAAAATTATAAACAGCAGAATTTTTGGTTTTAGAGGTTTAAACACATGTCACAACAAAGACTAGTTTTTGACTTCAAAAACGAAACCCTGGATATTTTACGGGGCGCATCCAGAAAGCAAATTTTCCAATGCTTTCCCCTTTAAAGTAAAAGTAATTAGCCGTGTCAATTGAGAATGCGTAACAGATCTATGGCGTATCAATAACATGCCAGCTGGACAAGTCCCGATTCATACCAGTAATGGGGTAGCAGTGGTCTGAAATAGACACTAATTCCTTCTCCCGCCGCCTGCAATAGATGATCTTGAATGCACAAAGTATTGCACCAATTGAAATTCATCGTCAGCTATGTTAGGTTTATGAGCCGAAACTGCACCGAACACAAATTCAACGGTTAGGAGCAGAACTGACATTTTTGCTAAGGTATCACGATGACGGCGATGAGTTCCTCGACAGGATCGTTACGGGCAATGATTTGGATTTCGCACTTTACCGCGGAAACCAAGCAAATGTCAAAGCTCTGGCGTCATAATGGATTTTATGTTAGGATCAAATTCAAAAAGACTCTGTGGTACGGAAAGAATTAATAAGTGTATAATCTGTTCTATGAAATAGGGGATACAAAAGTTGATCCCACATTACGAAAAGTGTCTTAATTCCGGTAGTGACTGTGTTGAAAAATAGCTGAAACATTGCTGTAATTGTTGACAATAAATATGTCCTTGAAAGTTTGCTAGTATGTAAACTTACTTAGATATGCGCTAGTATTTCTTAGTCGGATACAAAACAAAATTGTTTTTGATTAGACTGTCCTTCATAAAGTATAATACAATGTAAATCTTTATTGAATAATAATACACATTTCTTTCTTAGCTATTATCGGCATAAGAATGCATATGATTAAATATACAAAATTAAAATATATTTAAAAAAAAGATAATTTAAATAAAAAAAATAAAAAATATAAAAAGTCTTGAATATTTTATTGGATTTGCTTGGGGGAAAAATAAGAGCAAGAAAAAAAGTTGCGTAAATTTTTCCAGAAAAATCCTTTAATATGGTAATTTAAAAAATACAAAATTATAAAAAATGCGTGATTTCTATAAGGAAATTAAATAATATAAGAAAATATCAATAACATATAAATATGAAAAAACAAAACATATTTGTAAGTATTTTATAATAAGTTTTAAGACCCTCTTTTATTTAAGACGGCAGAAAATTCTACACAGATATTCAAATGTTGAATATAGAAAGGGAGTCCTA
>CM063501.1:91140334-91202834 GCA_032207245.1 Pardosa pseudoannulata
TGATCGCTTAAAACAAAAATAGCATAAGCACTGAATAAGAGAGGCATGAAAGGAAAAAAAATATTTACTTATGCCGCACGAAGCCATATTAAAAGCAACATTCAATCATCTTGCCTTAAAAAGAATAAAGTTCTATCCCAATTTTCCCCCTAAAAGGTGTAAAGGAGTTGAGAATTATGCAAAATAACTATTTGTATAGATAATGTTTTGCAGAAAATATACTTCACGAAAATTAATGGACGATACTCCGGCAAATAATGGGGAAGAATTTTTAAGTACAGTATATATATTTTTTAAAAAATGTGAGAAATATTTATGATTTATGACAAAATATGCGTTAAAGTAAAATTTATAATGCGTCTGTGAGAATATTTAGCTAATAAAATAGGTTGAATCAGTTTTAGTTTCAGGTTATTCTATCACATAGCAATAACACTTTATGGTTTTATTTAGCATGTTACTAACATAATGCATCAGTCATGGGTGATTCTAAGTAAGAAAATATTTTCTGAACATCCTGCAAAATATTCTGAAAAAGTATACGCTACAAATTTAATAAAAATTATATTAAGGTTAATTTCTGAATGCCAACTGGATGATATCTACATTTTAATATTGTGATTTAACGTTTACCAGATATCAATATATTAATAAGTTCTAATATATATTACCTTATTATAGAGTTGCAAATATAAGTATCCTCAATATAAAATTATACAAACACACATACATCAATATGCATATTGGTTACCCAGAAAACAAAAATTCAATTTCTTAATCTGAACACATAAATTTAAATTTTAACATATTGCTTTAAAAAAGAAAATTATATAACATTATTACTGTTTTTCGGTAGAAAAAAAAGATTTGTGGGCGCGTCAAAAAAGAAAAAAGGGTGAGAAAAGATATAACACTTTCTAATTATCTTCAATATTCATTTATATATACTTTTTATTTGATGAAAGATGATTTTAAAAAACATTTTTTTTAAAATTTTCAGAAACAAATTTTCCGGGAATAAAATAGGTTTTTTTATAATTTTCGGGACAGACTCAACCAAATTTTCAGAAAATTCGAAAATTTTCGGATCAGTATCATCCCTCGCATCAGTATCTAAAAAGATGGGTTTTTAATCACCAAAGTAAATATGAAATTAAGATTCTGCGTCTTACTATTCAGGACGTACTGTTTTACTTTATATACAGATTTGTTAGAGACAATCTATTTCGAATATCTCCCAGAAAATATGTAGAGTTAAATAAATAGTTTCAATACAAAGGTGAGCTTAGCTTTGTTACGAAATTTTTAATTACTAACTATTATAACAGAATCCCCAAATACAAGAGATGTACTATATAAGTAAATTTAAATAGCTAGATTTTGTCCTTAACCGCTACCATTAACTGGAAAATTTGAAATTAAAAAAAAAAAAAAAAAAAAAATCAAACATTTCAAGATAAAAAATGACATTTTTAAATCAAAAATTTGGGTTTGGTTTGGTTTTGGTTTCAAGTGCTACGGTCTACTTTTTGCAACACGGAGGCTAATGAGACCGGGACCTACAGCTTAAAGCCGATTCCGAACGGCTACGAACATCCATGCCACTGTGGGATTCGTACTCACGAACTGCGGTACCGAAGGCCAGCATCCTAACCAATCGCCCATCGATCGGCTGCAAAAATTTGAGATCAATCTTCAAACAATTATTTTAAGCCTTTTAAATCTTTTTATCTTCCATGAGGGTGGAAATCTTGTCATTTTCGAAATTTTTTAGCTTTACCATTATGCAAATATTTTAATAGATATTATTCATAGGTATTTAGAGGTAACATTCAATTTTAGACATGGCTATAAAGCAATTATGTTAGGGGAAATACTAATTATAAGAAACAATATTATGCAATTTAAAGTTTAAGTTTTTTATTTCTAGTCATATTTTTATCAAATTGGCTAAAATTAGCAGCATTTCTCAAAAGAAGAGTTGTTTGAGAATAATACTTTGGCATTAAACTAAGCATACCTTGATGATAAAAAGCGTTAAATTAAAATCAAAAATTCTCTGCAACGATTTGTTACGTAACTTTCTGAAACTTGACCATTAACTGCAAAATTTGAAATTTTAAAAAACATCACACATTTTAAGAAAAAAAACTGCACATTTTGCACGAAAAAAAATTTGGGAGCTATCTTCAATTATTTTATGACTTTTCTATCTATTCCCTTTTAGGAGGAGTGGAAATCTTGTGTCATTACCGTAATTTTTTAGCTTTACCACAAAGCAAATATTTTAATAGATATTATTCATAGATATTTAGAGGTACCATTCAATTTTAAGCATTGTTATAAAACAATTATGTTAGGAGAAATACTAAATATAAGAAATAATATTACGTAATTTAAAGTCTGTTAAGCTTTTTATTTCCAGTCACATTTTTATCAAATTGGCTAAAATTAGCTGCATTTCTCAAAAGAAGGGTTGTTTGAGAATAATGGTTTGGCATCAACGTATACCTTGATGATAAGAAGCGTTAAATTGAAATCAAAAATTCTCTACAACGATTTGTTACGTAATCAAATACAGGATCGAAAAAGATTGAATGATAAACCACAAACTAAATTGAATCTAATGCCATTTATGCACTGATAACCGATTAATATAAATTCTACTGGATAAAACCGCAATTATCTTGAAAGAGCCATTAATTGTGGAGTAAGATCTCTTTTTGGATTTGTTTTTATTTAATATTTCAGCAGAAAAACTAATGTGTCAAGTGCCATCGTTATATTTCGGTCATCGTAAAGTACTTGTCAAATTTGGTCGATTATCCCCCATCATCCCTAAAAGCTAGGAACGGGATACTTTCATTATACCTATAAACCATGATGGGTTTTCAGTCTAATGCATTCGCCTCTGAATATTCCATTATCGCGTATTAATATACATCAAGCTACTTTCTGGTGTACGGATCTCTCAACGATTTTAATGGCAGCTATATATTTTTTCCCGTTTTCTCAAACAAAAGAGGTCTATTAAAATCCATGTTTCCGACTTCGACCAACTTTCTAAAACTTGACCATTAACTGAAAAATTTGAAATTTTAAAAACATCACATATTTTAAGAAAAAAAAAAAACATTTTGTACGCAAAAATTTTGGGAGCAATTTTCAATTGTTTTATGCCTTTTCTATCTATTCCCTTTTAGGAGGGGTGGGAATCTTGTGTCATTACTGTAAATTTTTTAGCTTTACCACAAAGCAAATATTTTAATAGATATTATTCATAGGTATTTAGTGGTACCATTCAATTTTAAGCATGTTTACAAAGTAATTATGTTAGGAGAAATACAAAATTTAAGAAACAATATTACGTAATTTAAAGTTTGTTAAGCTTTTTATTTCTAGTCACATTTTTATCAAATTGGCTAAAATTAGCTGCATTTCTCAAAAGAAGGGTTGTTTGAGAATAATGGTTTGGCATTAAATTAAGTATACCTTGATGAAAAGAAGCGTTAAATTGAAATCAAAATTTCACTGCAACGATTTGTTACGTAATCATATACAGGATCGAAAAAGATTGAATGATAAACCACAAACTAAATTGAATCTAATGCCATTTATGCACTGATAACCGATTAATATAAATTCTACTGGATAAAAACCGCAATTATCTTAAAAGAGCCATTAATTGTGGAGTAAGAGTCTTTTTGATGTGTTTTTATTTAATATTTCAGTAGCAAAAACTAATGTGTCAAGTGCCATCATTATATTTCGGTCCTCCTAAAGTACTTGTCAAATTTGGTCGATTATCCCCCCATCATCCCTAAAAGCTAGGAACGGGATACTTTCATTATACCTATAAACCATGATGGGTTTTCAATCTAATGCATTCGCTTCTGAATATTCCATTATCGCGTATTAATATACATCAAGCTACTTACCGGTCTACGGAATTCTTAACGATTTTAATGGCAGCTATAATTTTCCCCGTTTTCTCAAACAAATGTGGTCAATTAAAATCCATGTTTCCGACTTCTACCAACTTTCTGAAACTTGACCATTAACTGCAAAATTTGAAATTTCAAAAAACATCACACATTTTAAGAAAAAAAAAAAACACACATTTTGTACGCAAAAAATTTGGGAGCTATCTTCAATTATTTTATGACTTTTCTATCTATTCCCTTTTAGGAGGAGTGGAAATCTTGTGTCATTACCGTAATTTTTTAGCTTTACCACAAAGCAAATATTTTAATAGATATTATTCATAGGTATTTAGAGGTACCATTCAATTTTAAGCATTGTTATAAAGCAATTATGTTAGGAGAAATACTAAATATAAGAAATAATATTACGTAATTTAAAGTTTGTTAAGCTTTTTATTTCTAGTCACATTTTTATCAAATTGGCTAAAATTAGCTGCATTTCTCAAAAGAAGGGTTGTTTGAGAATAATGGTTTGGCATTAAATTAAGTATACCTTGATGAAAAGAAGCGTTAAATTGAAATCAAAAATTCTCTACAACGATTTGTTACGCAATCAAATACAGGATCGAAAAAGATTGAATGATAAACCACAAACTAAATTGAATCTAATGGCATTTATGCACTGATAACCGATTAATATAAATTCTACTGGATAAAACCGCAATTATCCTGAAAGAGCCATTAATTGTGGAGTAAGAGCCTTTTTGGATGTGTTTTTATTTAATATTTCAGCAGCAAAAACTAATGTGTCAAGTGCCATCATTGTATTTCGGTCATCGTAAAGTACATGTCAAATCTGGTCGATTATCCCCCATCATCCCTAAAAGCTAGGAAAGGGATACTTTCATTATACCTATAAACGACGATGGATTTTCAATTTAATGCATTCGCTTCTGAATATATTCCATTATCGCGTATTAATATACATCAAGCTACTTACCGGTCTACGGAACTCTTAACGATTTTAATGGCAGCTATATAATTTTTCCCCGTTTTCTCAAACAAAAGTGGTCTATTAAAATCCACGTTTCCGACTTCGACCAAATTTCTGAAACTTGACCGAACAAGAATCGATAATTGCAATACATTTTAATTAACGACGACGAATCCAATTATTTCGACATGAATCAGCTATCCGATAATTTTAATTAGAAAATGAAAGCACAAAAAGATCCATGCTATGGAAATTGCGAGTTAGACAAAAAAGGTTGGAGTCAAGTGTGCAATTAAATTATAGCACACTATGTAGCGGGGGTGAAAAGAAGAGAAGAAAGGGGAGAATAGCTTCCCTATTAAGAGAAATGCAGCAGCTATGTAGCTAATAGTGATAATGTAAAAGATATTGAAATTTCGTTCAAACACTAGATTTACGGACCGAGCTAATTTGACTCCTTAAAAATTTCATCACTATATATATATCTATCTATATCTATCTATCTATCTATCTATCTATCTATCTATATATCTATCTATATCTATCTATCTATATCTATCTATATCTATCTCTCTATATCTATCTATATCTATCTATCTATATCTATCTATCTATCTATATATCTATCTATCTATATCTATCTATCTATATCTATCTATCTATATCTATCTATATCTATCTATCTATATATCTATCTATATATCTATATCTATCTATCTATATCTATCTATCTATCTATCTATCTATATATCTATCTATCTATATCTATCTATCTATCTATATCTATCTATCTATCTATCTATCTATCTATCTATCTATCTATCTATCTATCTATATTTATCTATCTATATATATATATATATAATATATACATATACATACATATATATATATACATATTCACACACACACACGTGTGTGTGTGTGTATATATATATATAAATCCCGTCTTCCTTAACCTTGGGTGATATTAGTTGAAGATGAAAAATGTTGGCAGGCATACACGTACACCATGGCGATAAAAGAAAATACCCGAGCACAAAAAAGAACTTTATCTCTTCATATCAAGGTGGCTATCCTGGCCAAACGTAAATAGAAGACAGGAAATAGAGGTACGGGTAAGGGGGGGGGGAGTAGGAATTCGGAGGAAGATGGGGAGTAGAAGAGAAAATATTTATCGATTGGACCACTAGATAGATTGGATTACAATAAATATGAAGATACAACAATTCTCTTTACAGATATTCCACGAATGTCAAATTTCATTTCTCGGGTGAAATTTGCACTATTTTAGTATTACCAAAGAATATTTTCGACTATTATTTTAAGCAGAAAACAATGTTTTCAACTTTTTATTAACTTTACGATTTTGCCTGAAAAAAAAATTAACAGCATATTACCAAAGTTTTAGTATTCGAAATTTTATTTTGATGTTATGTTATATTTGTTTTTGGCTTGTGTTATTTATAATATGACACTTTTAAGAAATGTAACTTGCCCTTATCATATGCTAGTAAACTATGTTTGATTAGTATTAAATCCTATACTATAATACGAGGAATGGTTGTCAAGTCGAAAATCGCCCCAGAATTAATAAACTGTAGTAAACTTGGGGATCTGGGGTTTTTGTTCACGAGGAATCGATTGGCATCGGTTTTGACGCGCTAAGGTCACGTAGTTCGGCGCTACAGATAGGGCCGGGTTCGAACCTCGGTGCGGGCAAACTTTTTTCTCATGCGTCCAATCCAAGTGAAAATTGGTACTCGGGGGTTTTCGACCACGAGGAATCGATTGGCTGTAGTTCTGACGAATTAATAATAATAATAATAATAAAAGTCTTTATTGATTTGTCTTTATTCCTTGATATCGGTTTCCATTTTTACTTTAATAGTAGTAATAATATTCTAGAGTGCCAATGACGCTCCAGCGCGTCTGATGAATATTCTCAGAAATTACTGGTATATTGCATAAAATAGCAGTTTAAAAGGAATAAAACGGAATACCGTTCATATATACGTTCATATATATTCATTTATTCCATTTATGAAACAATACTGAAAACATTTACAAATAATAAGCACAATATACAGATATTGGCATTGTTGAATTATTACTTCTATTTCTAGATGTTGAAGCAAAATAATAATTAAACATAATAATGCAAAATTACTATCAACTCTAAATATTAAATTAATGTAGCAAAGTATATATAACACATAAACGATATAGTAAAAAAAAATAATGATACCATCTATATATATAATGATGGCATGTATTGTTTTGATAAATCACAATTGAAAATTTAAATCTTCGAGTTAGCTTCGATACCTGTTTTCTCCGAGCGGAGCTCGGTCACCCGGTACTATATTGAAAAGTGAATTTCAGTGGTCAAAACTGGTCAAAATTGATATTGACCACGACGGTTAAAACCACTGGTTTAAACCCCCATGGTTAAAACTGATACAACCCTGATTGTATCTTAAATAATAAATCTCAACCGCTTTCAATATCAACATTAGCATAAAATGACGAGTTTTAGGAAGAATATAATAAATCAATATCGAGAGAATGATATTTCTCCTGAATAACGCATACCGAATGCAATATACCACCAGTGAGCACGAAGAAAATGCAAATACATTTTAGTTTCATTACAAAAGGAATATATGGCAACGAGGCATACGCCCATTACAGTAGACAGATTATCAAGAAACCGAAATCATAATTAATTCATTAAAAAAGACGCGGGCGATTCTGCAATTTCCAGTTCTGAACCCTGGCATTAACTCGTACGAGATTAAATAACATTAAAAAATAATAACTCGGGCAGATACGTGAGTTGGGGCCCCTTGAAGCTTAGGAAAGATGAAAAATTGCAGCCCCCAGATCTTTTCATCAAGCTGGCGATATGTAATACAGCTACGAAATTCATCAAACTTGTTTAATCCAAGATAATATTAACCGAGAGATGAAAAATGAGAAAGGGTACATATTGGGAGTGGAGGAGAGATAAGGGTTTATCTTGCTCTCGTCAAGATGGCAGGCCATCTTATGAAAGAAGTTGGAAAAGAGGGCGGAGAGAGATGGGTTCATAAATGTAGGGTGCCAGAAGAGGAAAAAAAAAACCTTATGCGATATAGTTTATGAAGGTGAAAAGATATAAAGAAGCCTGAAGCATTATTTTTTTGCAGTACAGAACTAGACCTTAAACCCATGAAGAGTTTCGCAATATCAAAGACACCTAAAGTTAAAATCTATGTACGCTTTTCTGATCTATATTAATGAGTTATACCACTATCTGTAAACATTTTGTCCAAAGAACCAGACTAAATATTAACTATAATTATAAACTTTTAAGCATGAAAAGAGTCTTATTAGTTTAAGTAATTTCTTTATCAAAAATTAATAGTACTAAATGTATTGGGATATTATTTTAAACCTTTAAGCTATTCATTTACAACAATGTCATAAAAATTCACAAAGTTCTTGATTTCACTGAAGATATTTTAAAGTTATTAACAGCAATTATTACGGAGCAAAATAAAAGTACTTATTGTTATTTTATCGAGGTAGCTTATGGTAAAAATACAAACATTTAGGGAAATTAATCGACTACAGACAACACCAGCACATACTTATAGATAAAAAAAATGGGGAGAGGACTCGAAAATTAAAAACAATAAGAAAATTACCGATATTGTGATACACTAGATCAAGGTTGTACATATTATGTACTTTACCAACAATGGTACATTACATTATTTTTGGTGATGTAACTTTTACACAAGATTTAAAGTTTTAAAAATTAATATAAGACATATATATTAAGGTTAATTTCTAGATGTCAAAACTAGATCTGTATGATATCTGAATTTTAATATTGTAATATATCGTTTACCAAATATATTAATATGTTCTAATATATATCCCCTTATTAGAGAGTTGTAAATATAAATGTGTTCTGCATAAAATACACACACATACATATATATATATATATATATGTATATATATATATATATATATATATATATATATATATATATATATATATATATATATATATACACACACACACACACACACACACACAAACATCAATCCGTGTGTTGGTTATCTAGAAAACAAAAATTCAATTTCTTAATATTAATACATAAATTTAAATTTTAACACATTGCTTTAAAAAAGAAAAACACATACCATATTATTACTGTAGAAAAAAAAATGTAGATGCAGCAAAAACGGAAAAAGGTTGAGAAAAGATATAAAACTTTCTGATTATCTTCAAAATTCATTTATATATATTTTTTTGAAGTGAAAGATGGTTTTAAAAACTTTTTTTTTAAATTTTTATAAACAGATTTTTCCAAAAAAAAATTTTCAGATTAAAAAAAAAAGATTTTTATAATTTTTGGAACACACTCGCACAAATTTTCGGAAAATTCGGAAATTTTGGGATCAGAATCACCTTTGATTTGGACATATAGATATACACACACAAACATACGCAAGCGCGTAAAAATGTTCTCAAATGAGAAATAGGAGCACAATAAAATATATAAGTACGAATGCATTCTGACAATCGCTTTCTAATACAAGGAAATCAAAACTTCTATTCCTCAATCAAAAGGAAATGAACAAAAATAAAAAGGTCGATTGAGGAAAAAGGCTGAAATAAAAAAAATTGAAAAAAGAAGCTCAATTCATTTTAGACAACCTTTCACTTTTTATAAGAAATTTTCTCCTGGCACGACAGCTTATGCCCTGATCAGCTTAACAGTCATGGGCAAGAAAATAAAAGCTCGATTATCCTCCGCCCCTCCACTTTACCATAAATGGAGAGAGAGAGCGGGATCTTCCCAGGTAGAAAAGGGAGTTCTTCCGATAGCAGACATTAAAGGCCTGCCCCAACTCATTTTTGGTCGTGTTCGTCTTTCAACAAAATATCGGAAGATGCGAGTCAAAATTCATTTCGAGTTTCAAAATCTGCAGGTGACAGGAGACATATTGAATTTTTGTTTTCAATTTCACGCACAAGAGAGCTTCCCAAGGAAATTGGAAGTCAAGAACTTTTGTGCATACAGAAAACTGTAATTACACCCAGACTGAGGCATAGAAAATAGACAATGAATTTTGCACGGGAGAGACGTCAATTTCACAGTATCTTATTCTCTTATATAGACCCTTATATACATTTTGTTTAAAATAAGAAGTGATAGTTAAGATTCGCAAGAGGATGAACTCGCTAGCTCTTAGGAAGGAGAAAAAAGTTATTCTGAAATATTACTTTAAATTGAGTTTCTGATATCCTCAACTATAATTGCTTTAAAGCAAGAAAGATTAAATCTCTTTCGTAGACAGATTTTCTTAAACGGGGGTTTTATTTACTTACAAACACACACGCAAGCACAAACTAATGAATGCACACACACACACGTCATTTTATCGCTTTATTTCCAGCATAACCTGCATGTTCGCAGTAATCTCGTATCAAAGAAATCAACTATATTTTTATTTCTTATAAAAATCAACGTTTTTGTTTTAAAATCCTCTTTATAATATTAGCTTAAGTTATCTGTCTTATCGCTCTGATTCTAAAATAAATTGATATAAATATGCTAATTTCACAGCGAAAAATATTGTCCTTAAAACGTTCGAAATCCACCCATTACATAAAATGAATTCCACCAGTCATAATCAGTCATTGTAGCTACCCCTACTACATACTTTCTGATAAACAACCCCCAAATTTTTGGAAAGCATATGGTATCTATTTACACTTATTTACTTATTGGTATTTCTGTGCTAACTGATTCCCAATTCTCCTGTCTTTGGAATATAGGTTTTAAAAGAAGTGAAAAAATGATTTAAATCAATGATTTTTTCAAAAAAAAAATCAACTGATTTAAATGAAGATTTAAATCATGCCTACCTTGGTGCATAACCCTCTTTTTTGTAGTTCTTAATGAATAAAAACAAAGTACACCAAGGTATATATTACGGAGAGTATATATATATATATATATATATGCAAATTTACTGCTGAAAATATATAAAAGTTTTAAACCGTTCGAAGTAGTATATTAGTTTGGAAAGATAATCTTAATTGAGAAAAGCTGAATCTCCCCAAGAAAATTTTTAATACAACATTAATGTAGATCAGGTGTATCAGTAAATCCTTATAAAATAAAACAGAATTTAGACCCTGCAAAAAAATTTTCATCGTTTAAAAAAGTAAAATAAACTGTTCTTCCGGAACTACAGAAAAAATACAAATAGATACAGCAAACTGTCTTGGTCATATAAAATAGAAAAGAAAAAATATTCAGTTGAACGAATTTTTTTAAAATTTCTTTTTTAAGTGAAACACATAAGAATTACTTACAAACCCATTCAAAACACTCATTTTTTCCCAGCCAAGTTAGAGTAACATCAGAGAAATTATCAACAAATAATAAAATCTTTCTTCAACTTATGTCTTAAAAACACGTTTCAAAAGAAAATAACTGTAAGAAATAGAAAAATGCCCTTTTCTGATCAACTAATTTAAAAGAAAAAAGGTAAAACATAAGCATTATTCTAAATAAAAAATTTCAGTTATGGCAAAAGGTAATTCAAAAAAGTAAAAGAGAGAAATGTATATAATAAACCATATCTATTTGTTCCACGAAAATTCAGAATTTTCATTACACGCGGATAAAAAAGTAATTTTCAAAAGAGAAAATGGAGGCAAGAAAAAAAAATTGGCTTTCAGTAGGAGGTATTTTCTTAATTTAAATATTTCCATTTAGTTAGAAGGGGGGAATTGGAGGAAAATTTTAATAAGCCTCCTGTCTTTCAGTTTTCTGTTTAGAAGACATTAAAACAAACTGAAGAAAATGGAAAAAGGGAGCCAAAAGAATAGAAGTTGAGTCTTTGCATTAAGGCCGAATAATTCTTTAAGTTGCTTTTGAGATTAATAAAAAAAAAAGGAAAAGATGTACTTCGGGCATTTGTAGAAACAAACACCGAGACGTTAATGAGTGTACGGAGTTGAATTAAAAAAAAATTGTAATTTGACGACCTTTTAAAAATACATCTCGATTATTTTCTTTTTTAGTATGGAGATAAAAGCACATATTGGTAATCTATATATTCTAAATATAAGAGGCTTGTTTGTAAGCTGTGCAATCAACGTTTCGCCTTTCGAAAAATAATGAACTTGGACCTACAAGTGTGGAAACTATTCACAAGAAATGTGGTATATTTTAACCATTAGAAGCCGCATCAGGAAATGATTAAGATAAGTTGATATACCTGCAAAGTAGGGATATAACAAATAGTGATTTAATTTGGCCAAATCACCTATATAATAATAGCCTAAGTTGTCTGTCAATCTGTCCGCGAAAGCGAAACCAAAAAATAAAACCAAAATCTAAAGCGATTGTACCTGGAATGGATAGAGGCATCCATATTGCATTTTTGATGAGTTAGGGTTAGCAAAATTCAAAGCGAGTTCGAAAACGTTCGAAATCCACCCCTTTCCCCCTTTTCGAGTGTTTAATGCCATTATTTCCAGCTCTGTTGTTAAGCAGAACATTAAATTTATCATTTTATCACATAATAAATAGTAAAAGTAATTTTTTTCAAACATTACGACGTCATTCTTTTAACCATCTCCTTTAATCATTTCTTATTTTAAATTATTTAAATATCGTCAGCATTATTTTCAGACGTTTTATCTCTGAACTTAGACATTAAGTAAATAATTTTCTTTTATATTTTTATTAAATAATAGATTAGGTACAAAAGTGATAATTTTAAATTTAATGATCGATTATTTTTTGTTGCAATGAAAATTTTATCACCGGTATACGGACGAAACAATATCTAGCGTTTAAGTTATATATCTTTGAAAATTAAGAAGTTTGTTTTGTTTTTTATACATAACCACACGATTTGCAATCGATTCGCTAAATTTTGGACATCATTCATATAAACCGCCAAATAATCACTGTCAATATTAAAACCTCTGCTCTCCATTACGTAATATGACAAGACATGTTGGCATCTAACATACGGTTAGTAAAGATAAACAAATTATTGAGCGTCTACCAGATAATTCTCAGTCAAAAAACAAACCATTTTTTTTACCTGCCTTATAGGGTACTTTACAACTCTAAGAAAGTTAAAAATTTTACTGGTCCCGTCATATGACGGGCTATACGCTAGAACCTAATATTCGGCCAAATTTCATGCAGAATACTTTCTTTTTAAAAAATTTCCTTTTTATTATACAGTGGCCTCCGCTTAATGTGATCGCGGTTAATGTTACCAATCGCTTAATGTTATCGATATCATTAGGTCTCGATTTCTTCTATTTGTTTCTATGTTAAAATTATAGCGTTATGTCATCGTTACATCGGTTTTAGAACCTCATTTTAACCGCCAAAGGGATATTCACAAAGTATACAGAAGGAACCCATTCTTTTCTTTCCCTTAGTTCTTGTTTTAATTTTCGAGAATTCTCTCTCTTCCACCTAGTGAAAAGGAGAAAAAGAAAAGGAACGGGATTTTACACGTTCCTGGAATTTTTCAGAAATACGCACACCCTGCTGGTGGTCATTAACTGTCAGGTAAGCATAAGACAACAAATTCTATTCGGAAATAAGAAGGAGCGTATTCACACTTTATGCCTTGCTCGCTTACATGCAGCTTGTCGATATGGAAGCCAGAAAGCGAAATGATTTAACATCAAAACTAAATATCCAAATTTTAAATCGTTATGACATTACCAAAAATTGTTCAACGTAATGCTGCAACGCAATTAAACATTTCTCAGGCTCTGAATTGCATTGAAAGTGTTGAAACGGGTAGTACAACACCGCTCCAATGACTTTAAAAAACATCATGATTACGAACAATTTATCAATAAGCTTTAAAGAAAAAATTGTAGGCAGTCAACAATTGATTTTTTTAATTATGTATACAATTCTTATATTTTAAAGGATAATATAAGTGCCCAAATATATGAGTGTTTTCATTTTATTTTATGAAATTTAGTACGTGTGAATTAAAGGGGAAGATAAATTTATCTAATTTTGCATATTGTTTATTGTTATCAAAATCACGGTGCCCCAAAATGATCACACTAAGCGGAATCCATTGTAATTTTGTTACTAAAACAGTTTTCCAATTCCCTGTGAAAAATTAAATAAAACCAACCAAAAGGTAATACGAAATGAAATCAAGGTTGACATATTCTTTAAAGTATACAGACTTTTAAAGACTTAGCCTAAAGTAGTGTTATTCTAGCCAATAATTCAATAAGCATAGCAAAAAGATAACGTTTTTACAAAGCAAAGTGCGAATTAAAAAAAAAAATTATTACTAAACATTTTGAAGATAACCGACCATTTACTTGCAAGAAAATACTAGTGAGACATAAATATAGAAACAGCATTAATATTGTGATTGAATACACATCTGTGCGTCGTAGAAGTTATTAACATTTCGTGATTTTCAGAATGCATTTCTAAAAGACGAAAGTAGTTTTTATTCTATTTTCTATTTAGCCAAGGAAAAAAAAAAGATTATTAATAATTTCTCCGAATTGGGTACTTCATGCAATCATTTCCGTTCGCATTTCAATTCATTTTATTAAGTGCAAATTCTATTCATTCTGCTAAAGGTATAGAATTTATTCAATTGGATTTTAACCAAATCCATTAACATGCTTCAAGAACATGCGCATCATAGCAACAAATTAAAGAAGATGAAAAAAGCATCTAGGAAATTTCTAATCTAAACAAAAGAAAATGCAGGAAATAAATTCCAATAATAACCACGAAAAGAAAAATCAACAATTCTTAACTACATTACACTTTAATCCCCATTTGGGGGGAAGGTGCAGGGAAAATGACGATACAAATCCTTATAAACAAATATTTTCCCCGAGTCACGTTATTCTACATACATTACCCGCCAAACAAAAGATTTTAATTTATGACGGAAAGTCAATAGATGGGAAAAGATATGAAATTCTGTTCATTGCATCAGATCTTTCATTAGGGCACACACAGGAATATAAAAGGAATAAAGCTACGCGGCGGGGGAAAAAGTCTGCGGGGCATACAATATCTAATTTAAATATTTAGACGACAGAAGGATTATTTTTTTTTCAATTCTCACTATAAAAGCTCGTGTTTCAAGACAAATAGCTATATAGTGAAACGTGTATAAAATATATATTCTCTATTAATTCTCTAGTAATTTTGTTATATAAATTTACATTTTATGTTATTTAACACCTTGACTGCCCTGGGAATCGTATGTGGCTAACATCTGCTTTTTTGAGTAGAGTCGAGGGACCTAAATAGACTGATCTATAAGTTATTTATTATTCAACGATGCTGGACACACTCTGTATTTTGCTACATAGTATTCAGATATAAAGTATGTAAAATATATACCCATATAAAGTATTCACAGACATATTTCTGCAATTTTGCCCGAGAACATTATTTGGTTTTGTTTGGAGAGCTACTGTTAACTTTTTTGCAACACAAATACTAATGAGAGGATAACAGAGATTCACACGTGTTTCAGAACAAAAGATCACTATAGAAGCACATATTTCAAGACGAACAGCTGTATAGTGAAACGTGTATAAAAATATTTTCTCTGGTTCACGGACTTAATTTACTCATTACAAAATCACAAGAAGCTTAGTAATTTTGATATAAAAATTTACGTTTTGTGTATTTAACACGTTGACTGCCATAGAGGGATCATATGTGGCCGACATCTATTTTTTTAGAAGAGTCTAGGGAGTCATAAATGACTACCTAACTAGACTGATCTTTAAGCTATTTATTATTCAGCGATGCTGGACACCCTCTGTATTTCGCTATATAGTATTGTGATATGAAGTGCATATAAAATATATACCTATATAAAGTGTATTCACAGACATATTTCTACAATTTTGTCCAAGAACATTATTTGATTTGGCTTGCAGCTCTACTATAAACTTTTTTGCAACACAAATACTAATGAGACGATAACTGGGATTCATACTCACGTACTCCTGAACAAAAGATCACTATAAAAACTCGTGTTTCAAGACGAACACCATATAGTGAAACATGTATATAAAAATATATTCTCTGGATCCCGGACTTTATTTACTCATTAGAAAATCACAAAAAGCTTAGTAATTTTGATATAAAGATTTACATTTTATGTTATTTAACATGCTGACTGCCATAGGGATCATATGTGGCCGACATCTGTTTTTTTTTAGTAGAGTCGAGGGAGTCATAAATGACTACCTAACTAGACTGATCTTTAAGCTATTTATTATTCAGCGATGCTGGACACCCTCTGTATTTCGCTATATAGTATTGTAATATAAAGTGTATAAAATATATACTATATAAAGACTATATATATACTATTTATAATATATACTATTTATAATATATACTATATAAATATATTATAAAGTGTATTCACGGACATATTTCTACAATTTAGCCCAAGAAAATTATTTGATTTGGTTTGGGTTGGTTTGGTTTTGGAGCGCTACGGTCTACTTTTTGCAACACGAGGGCTAATGAGACCGGGACCTACTGATTTGGTTTGGAGAGCTACTGTTAACTATTTGACAACACAAATACTAGTGAGACCATAACTGTGATTCAAACCCACGTGTTCCGGAACAAAAGATCACTATAAAAGCTCGTGTTTCAAGATGAACAGCATATAGTAAAACATGTGTATAAAAATACATTCTCTGGACCACGGAATTTACTTACTCTCTACAAAATCACAAAAAGCTTAATAATTTTGATACAAAAATTTACATTTTATGTTACTTAACACGTTGACTGCCAGGGGATCGTATGTAGCCGACATCTGCTTTTTTGAGAATCGTCTCGGGAGTCATAAATGACTACCTAACTAGACTAATCTTTAAGCTATTTATTATTCAGCGATGCTGGACACACTCTGTACTTCGCCATATAGTATTGTGATATAAAGTGTATGTAAAATATATACCTATTGAAGTGTACTCACAGACATATTTCTGCGATTCTGCTCGAGAACATTATTTGGTTTGGCTTGCAGCGCTACTGTAAACTTTTTTGTAACACAAATACTCACGAGACCATAACTGGGATTCAAATCCATGTGCTCCGAAACAAAAGGTCAGAGTCCTACATATTGGGTTGTCACTCGGAGATATTATTTTAAAAGAAATATAGATGCTCATTTGTGAAAGCATGCATGTAAAATAATAATACGTTCGATACAAATGTGATCTTATTGATAAGATTTACCAGTTCAGATGCAGGAATATTATTTGATTAACGCTGTGATAGGTGTCGGTAATCACCCATCATAAAGAACTTCAAACTTTGTTAAACTTCCCAGAAAAATAAAATATGTTGTTGTCCTATGCCACTTGGTCAAGCTAAGCACGATTGAGCCATACGCTAATCGTATTAAGGCAAAGGGGTGCACCTTTCGTTTTAATGAGCACCTCAAGGGTGAAAGTAGGTCTTCTTGACGCGACAACCTAGCAGCAAAGCTCCTGCAAGTTAGACGAAACATAAAGCGACCTCTATTTTTCAACGCTATTTTGGTACAAAACTGTGGCAACCTGGTCATGACAACTTTAAAGCAAGCTAATATTCTTAGACTTGGTGCAATCTTGTTTCAAACTTGTAGACTTATACTGAACTTGCTGCAAGTTTGTAGGATTGCAAGGCAAGACTG
Source organism: Pardosa pseudoannulata (assembly GCA_032207245.1). Lineage (NCBI taxonomy): Eukaryota > Metazoa > Arthropoda > Arachnida > Araneae > Lycosidae > Pardosa > Pardosa pseudoannulata. The sequence goes on from CM063501.1 coordinate 91,158,014, forward strand.
CTCCAAGTTTGCTGCAAACTAAATTTGCTATCTGGGACAGGCTTGGCCTGCCACCCTCAGAGATATTGATTCAGAACTTGGAGGATATTGCGACCACGAACATATTTTACGTTCCCCATTCACTTTTGACAGAAACGGTGAATCTTAGGCCGGCTAGGGTTCCGAACTCGCAACCCTCCAGCTACGAGAGTTGCCTTGGCCAACTGAACTACAGCGGCTTAAAATATTATATTTATATATCCTCGCAGAATAAGCTTGAAAACCAAAAGTCATTTTTCCACCAATTTATATACAGTTCTACAGCGATTAAAATATTAAATGTTGATTTAGATTTCAAAATTTTTTTGTGTCCTTAATTTGAACCGGTTTAAAAAAATTGTCTATCACTCTCTATAACAATTTTCAACGTTCTTACTGTAGAACAAGTTTATAAAGATATATTTTACTGTATCTTACCACAGATAATGGAATATCCATAAATGTAAATATCCACAAGAGAGAAGCCTTTTGACTAGATCTCCCTTTAATATATTTTATTGCCTATCATCATCTTTAACACTTAGTAATATTACCACCTAAAATATTTCTCTTTAATGATTGAAAAAGTTCGCTAAGTGCTACTCTTTAAGTAAACTTTATGACCTCATCACTTCTTAATCTCTTCGAATCATTTGACTCCTAAAAGAGGCCACGTGAGACAGTTCTCCACCAATTTCAAACATTCGAATGAAAAGCACATTTCTTGGCCATATTCAGCTCTAAAGTTTTTTTTCATTCTTACAGGGAGTAGATACAGTCATTAAAATCTCATTACAACGATGACATATAAAAGATACGTAAAGAATAGGGGGAGTGAAGTGATAAAATAAGCGTAAATAGAAAGCAAGATCATAAAAGATGTCAGAAATGCACAGAGTGATAATCCGCAGGTATGCTCACCGTTATCAAAAGCCTGCCAAGAAAAAAACCATGATCTCTAAATTTTATCTTCAGTTTGAATTTTTTTTAAAGGGACAATAGTATCTAGATCAACTTAGATAGCGAGAAAACGAGAGCGAAGGGAACAGTAAGAAAGATTACAAAAAGAATTGGAGCCCGATATTCACAAAAAACCTGGCAACTGTCTCAACTCAAACGCCGCGCAGTAGAGTTTGAAGTACTTCTAGCGATGGACATTAAAAGTCACTGCTACCCAACTATTGTAATTTACACCTTTTCCATTAATTATCTAATGGTATTTTAGATTAAATGCATAAAGCATAATGATAACAAAAAAAATTATAAATGTTGATTGTACAGGATCAAATACAATGTTCCGGCTAATGGCCAGAAGACTTTTTTTCAAAAGAATAAAACAGGTGGAGAATAATCACTGTACTAATGCCATTATTATGCAAGAAACAACTAAATATCACAAACGTCTAGGGTTATTTCTCTAAATTAATTTTGCAGCATTCTCTTAAAGTTATGTTATTAATATTATTTGCGTCATCCTAGATAAAATAGCTTATTACTTGTAAAGCTAAAATTGTTTTACTAAGAATTAACCAAATGTGCCATACCAATATGAACTCAATTATTAACACATTGTGTGCAGGTACATTTCACAGCGGAATTATACCGGAAGCAGACGTTTTGCGAGTAAATTTAATTATTCCGTTAAATCTCAATAGATCGAAAATTATTTAAATTTTTAACCAACATTTTGTATTTTATATTGAAATATATAAACAAATATATAGACAAATAAACAAATATACATATATATATATATATATATATATATATATATATATATATATATATATATATATATAATATTTTCGCAAAGATAAATAAAAAGTTAATTTTAAATCTAAGTTGATTTTTTTTAATCAACCTTCCCGTTCTGTGGTTTTGCATCGACTGATGTAAAAACTAGTTTTTATTTGTCTAAACTTTTCCAGAATCTATGTAGTAGACGAGAGCATTCGGCTTCATTTTCCTGTATATACTGTTATTTTTGTACTCACAAACAAGCCATGTTGTTACACTAACCCGTACTAGTACGTGACTCGCGCTCAAGTATCAATCGTCAGAAAACGTACTAGTACGTGTCCCGCATATAATGTGTTAACATAAATCCTACAAAACGTGTAAGTAAAGGGTAATTTGTTCTATTTATATATGTATTCATCGTTAATTTCATATGATAAGTAAATTCCTCGGAGGTACAGGCATATTTGGGGGACACGGGTTATGATGCCCATCTCAATTTTCAACACAGAAGACCATATGGTGTGAAACACATGTCCCTGTTAGTAGGTCAACCTCACGCTGAACCCAGTGTTTAGTTCACACGCATGCTTGGTCTTCAGTTTATCTATCCACTGAAGGGATGAAAGGCTAAGTCAACCTTGAATAGCCAAAGCCTTTTAGGGGCAGTACTGTCTTTCAGGTGTGTTGGACCCTTTATTTTAAGGTAGATGATCCTCGTCGGTGCAGCCAATACTTCCATTACTATCTACCAAGAAGTTATGAACAATAAAAATTAAAAATTACTCTCCACAAATACTTTTTTTTTTAAAGAGACGTTAAAAAGCATTACTACAATTGCATATAAATACACCCGTATCTTTCAGTTGCACTGTTGTAGATCGGTAAGTTAAAGGCCGTTGAGATTTTTCGTTAGAGTGCGAAATGCAAACAAAAATGGACGAGAACAACCAGATGATATAAAGATCCTAAACACCAAATTTCAACATTCTACGGCTAATCACTTTTCAGCCATGCCCTTCAGCGTCAATATTTATTATATTGAAATTTTTTGTGGTATGACTGTTGGTTGCACAACTAGATGTATTTTCAGTCCTGAACAAAAAATTTCAACATTTTTCGGCTAATTGATTTTGAAATATGCGAGATGTGTAAAAACAGACATCAATACACTAAACTAGTAATAAACCAGTTCTGCTATTCGTTTTTGAGTTATGAGAGATACGTACGTATGTACAGATGTGAAGACAAAACTTAAACCAATTCGTGACAGATCAAAATGGCTTCTCAAAGTTTGTTGTACATACCTACAGACGTAAGACTAGCTCTTCAAAATTCACCCAGAATTGTTCAAAGTAATTATACTTCCCGTTAAAATCTCAACACTAAAATTTATCCCGTTTACAATACTTCATTTAATTTGTGTAAGGAATTAAGAACCAAACCTAAAGCCGTAAAGAGTGGTAAATGCGTAAATTTCCAGCTTAATGTATAAAAGTTGGCAAGTATGTAAAAATGAAATAAAAAATCGGAAATTTTGAAGATTTAATAGTCGTCTGATTCTTTAAAGGGAAATAAAGTAGAAAAGTATTTTAATTGAAAATTTCTTACAATCTTACCTACTACAAAGGATTAAAAATCCCCAAATTCAATTAACTTATTTCGTAGAATGCATACCATTCGAATACAAAAAGTAACACGTGAACTGCATTTAATTAACTTAAAATGAACCAACTTTTGATAAACACACTCGGAGAAACTCGCTCCCCAAACATGTTGAAATCTCACAAACAAATCATAGCCGAAGAGAAATTTAATTAAATGGGCTGTAATTTACTATAGAGTTTCGGATGAATTTGAATTAACGTGTTAACCAAGGAAATTAACGATACACGTCGCTTAATTTAAATTATTCATGCAAATGCCCGTATTATATTAGGGAACGTTTATACCAAGATTAAATCCTCCCTACCTAACCCATGCAAAAGGAAACAACTAAGTTTAATTCACCAGATTATCTCGCCTAACCAAACATAAATGTTTATGCATTAGGGCACACTCGCTACATTTATCGACTTTATGGATAAAAAGTGAATAACTGTATATTTTCAACATACTGATATCAAGTTACAGTAAGGCAGTGAGCAAGCCAAACAGCCAAATTTTAAGCGTAATTAATATACATAACGATAAATACATATCTAATAATGGCATTTATTGTTGTACATGCAATCACCAGGGAAGGGGGGGGAGGTCGAATCACAACATTGGCGGAACAGCAATTCAATTTTCTGTTATCGGAAATCTTTAATGCGTTAATCAGTGCTATAAGTGCTGCTGGTGGCGCAGTTTGGTAAAACGAAACTACATTACACATTCATCACAGAAATCTATTTAGATTGACGTTATGTTATGTTAAGATTATATAAATGAACGTTACGTTAACATCGCATAGACTGGAGCAATTTGAAATTCAAATATGAAAACTCAATAAGAAATGATCTGCGGCCCAAAAGTTTTATGGTAACGAAAAGAGACGTGCATTCGAATTTAAAAGGGAGGTAAACAGTAGATAAAAGTGATACCTGTGAAAACAAGAAATTTGAAAGAAGGTTAGGATATGTTGTACTCTGATAAAAATAGACTGAAATTGATAGTATTAGCAGGCTTGCAACTGCAGAGGTATTTTCAAAAAGGTGAAAAGTGACAAATAATACAGAATAAGTGACTAAGAAGTGACTAAACACTGAAAAAAAAAATTTAAAAAATTTTTTTTTTCCTCCTCTTGATTACAGATGCTATTATTAAGATTTTTCTATTTATTTTAACTCGAAATCAAATGATTCATGCAAGACATGATTTTAGCGTCAAATACAAAAAAGGTTAAAAATTTTGTTTAACACAACTCAACATTGGTTTTTATTCAAGAAAAGCTATAAATTAGATTTGAATGCATACAATACATTAATTCTATAATCACAATTTTCTGCATATATTAATGATGTTTTGAAATATGTACAAAGCTAGATTAGAGTATCTAAACAAAAATTTGAAGAAAAAGAGAAATGTTTGCTTTGAGGTAAATTACTTTAATATATTAAATGTACATTTCAGTACAAATGTAGATTTCAGGAACTTCTTTGCGACTTTTTAAAATCACCGAATTCTGGAATCCATATGACTAATTACATTTTAATAAGAAAAATAAGATTAGAGCATCACATTTTTGGTCTTTTTTAAAATATTTTATTATTAATTCAGATTTTCTTTTTTCAACAACATACTTTTGCTGTGATACACCATGAAAAAAGTGACTAAAAGTGACTGTTTACTTCAAAAAGTGACTAAAAGTGATCAGTTGTAAAAAAAGTGACTAAAGGTGGGAAAAGTGACAGAATTGTAAGCCTGTATTAGCACATAACGGAAGACTTGTTCAAATTATTGTAGTCAATTTTAGAATTCATTTCACTGGGCAACTGAAAGATTTAGTTTGGTTTAATTTGCAGCGCTATGCCAATTTATATTTAAACAAGAAGGCTATACGAAAAGTTAAAAACATAGTGCCGGGATGTAGAAAAAAAGGCAATAACAACATAAGTAAGGTTGAAACAGAAAAAAGTTAACAGTAAATGGCTTTGCATTTTATGCTATAAAGCTGACTCCAAATGACTACAAAGTCCACAATAGGATTCAAAACTACGAAATCCCTGCATGCGATCACCTGGTGGTTAGAGCACGGGCCGAGAATACCGATGTACCGGATTCGAAAGCTGGCAGGTGCCCAAAATATCTTCCTGTTTACCCAGAGAACATGGGGAATCAATTTGTGAGTCTGCATGTTTTCTCGGAGCAAAAATCCAAGATAACCAAATTGTAGGGGAATCTTCATCGACGCATTACAATCAACATACCCAGTCAGGCTAGGCGGTTGTTGCTTGTCAAATCAAACCAATACCTATAAAATTCTGCACTGAAATACAACGCTTTACCTAGCTCGCTTTCGTTCTCGAACCATGAGAAACACTAAGACCACGTTCAGATACAATTTTCATGAATATATGAGTAAGGAAAAGTAAACAAGATCGGGAAACTAATGTAGGCATTTTGTATAAAACCCCTACGACACTCCGAAAAAATTCTCAGGGATTTTCAAATCTTGAGTCAAGGGCAAAAATTCCGGCGCCCTTTCGCTTTCCTCTTTTTTGCCCCTAACCTAAATTGACCACTGAGGCTACAGTTTTAGCCCTCAGAGAAGGGGTCTGACCAATTATAACTCTACATTGCCCTAACGGACAATTTAGAAAATTTCCAAACAAAAAGGAGATGCAAGCTATTGGATGCAGATTTTCCCAGATTTTAACTGAGATGTTGACCCAGGTGTTAAGGGCCAGTTACATATAACTTTATGTTAGTTGACCCCTCAGTTTATCCTGTCCCTATAATGAAGTGGAAATCCGTCCTCCAACGTTTTGTTAATAAACGTCTTTAACGGTGTCAATTTTATGGGTAAAGAGAGTATTACAGTACTTGAAATCCAGTTTATCTACCAAATAACAACAGCAGTGTCTTCATCTGCTAGAATAGAAAGACAGTTTTCTTCTTTTGGTATTGTTCATTCTAGCCTCCTAACAAATTAGGAGTGGATAAAGCATAGAAAGTGTTTTTATTGAAACAGTTAAATCCATAATTTGTTGCTGAAAAGAATATTGAAATAATTGTGATTTTTTTGTTTTTTAAATAAATAGTTTGCATTAAATATTCAATTTGTTCTTTAAATTTACATCTTATTTAGTTTGCACTATCCAGTTACAAAATAATAGAATGTATTTAGATTAAAATTTATATATTTAATTTTAAGTAATTTATGTGTAGAATACTAGAAGGATAAGACGTTACTTATAACAAACTATTCCATGTATATTGCAAAAAATATAAACACAACAATAATTAAGATTAGAATTCAGAAAAAAAACTCAAATCTGATTTAAATCAAATAAAACTGATTTTTTTTCAACGCTGCTATTAAATCAATCAGAAGTAATCAAATGAGGCAAAATAGTGATCAGTTATAAAATTATTTAACGTTCTTTCTAAAAATGTAACCCTTATATAACAGTTAAGAGACGAATATCATATTTCAAAACAAAAATGGCTGACAATGACAGAGATGATTATATGAGACAGTATCACATAGGTTTTTCTGTAACAAATTTTATACCTCGTGATTTGAAAGAATCAAAAGTTCTATTTTATTTAGGAAAGAACATGTAGTTAATCTCCTAAAAGATTCAAAGATGATACTTGCTAACAACCGGAACGATTCAATTCCTTTCTATATTAAACTCCAAAAAGCCTACCGAAAACAAACAGAAAACTCGAAAATTTTATCCGATGCCATTCAAAGGGTTTAGGCAAAAGGTTAAAAAGGAAAAAGAAATGGGAGAAAAAAGCACCCGAAATGTTAACAAGAACGCGGTAACGTCAATATTTGCTTCAACTGCGATAACGAAAAAAAAGAAAAAACGAAAGCAACTCTGAGAAATTCTACTGACTTGGCAATAACCAATAAATTTTGCATCCGACTTTTCAGATACGGCGCCGAAAAAGGAGGGTTTTCACCGACAAGTAAATACACTGACTTTCCTTTCCTTTTTTTTTTTCTTCTTGGAGCAATATGGATGCAATTCCCTTAAGAAACTAGTAATAACTGATTAAAAGTTTCTTTTTATTTTTTTTTCTAATACTTGTCCAAAAAGAATATCTTTAAGTTTGTAGATTGGACAATATTTTATGCCGTTGAAAAAATTCTATTTCTTAAGGGGAAAGAACATTACAAGATGGGAATTTGTCAAATTGGGGTAAAAAAATGAAATGTATTTGAAAAGAGTAAAACCATAAAAATAATCAAATTTTTATCCTGCGAATTTTTTTTTTTTTTCCGAACAACTAAAACTCAATAAAGTCACACTGTGTGTTGCGTTGGAGGGATGCTGTGTGGGAAAGAAGGAAGTCGACATCTACTTTTTTTGAGAAATTGTGTATGCACAGGATTAAATCTTTAGGCATAGAAAGGGCCGATTTATAATTTGGACTTCCTCTTACTCATTTTCAGAGTCCTTAAAACTGCTTTTTCTAAATGTACTCGAAATGAAACTTTAAAATGTAAATGTATGATCACTTTACAGTCTGTTCCATATAAGGTTGGTCATTTTGCCGGCAAAATGGTATTTTTGCCAGGACAGTGGCAAAAACTGGAAAAAACCAGCAAAAATGGCAAAATCTAGAAAAATTGGTTGGATTTTAAAAATGTACAAAAAATTAATAATTGGTAAATAACAAAATAATAAATAATTTTGTACATAATACAATTGAGACTTAAATCAGAATATTAATTCGGTATTTCATTAATATAAATTTGACAATTTAAACAATTTAAAATAATTTTCATTGATGTTAGCAATGAAAATACAATATTCTCTTTTTGTAAATAAATTTATCTGATGGAGGCATGGGATAAAAATTGTTTTATTTATCAATTTAATATAGTAATGTCTTTAATTGTAATGTGTATACATACATATATAAGATATATATATTATATAAGTACTAAAAACGTTTAAACCTACAGTTTGTAGGGGAAGTAAGCTAATAATTACATTAAAAACAACATTGCACATAAAAACTTGTAAAATCAATCTTCATTTTATCTTTTTTTTCTATCTCTAGGTAGTATAACTTTAGATTTAGATTACTGTTTCAGTAACGCATTGAATATTCTATGTTAAAAAAAAAAACATATTATGTATCTTTAGATTAGAGTTAAAATTAGTAAAAGTTAAAATAGTTACATCCCCGTAAATAAAACATATCCATTTTTGCCACTTGGCAAAAAGTGGCAAAAATGTATTTTTGCCAGGACGGTTTTTACCGGTTTATTCCACGTTTGGCGAAAACGTGCCAACCCTAGTTCCATAAGAGTGTGTCGTCTATTTCTCTGAAAATACAAACGAATTAGTTAAAAATACATTTGTACTGTGTAGTATACATATCAAACTGAAATGCATTTCACGTAAAAAATTGCCCAGTACCCATTATTATCGATTATGCAAGAAACACTTTATCATTCGATTTTGACGTTGAGCGGCGTTTACCCCGTTCCGGTAGGTCGTCAGCATTTTATACCGTTTTATAACGTGCTACCCACTTCTTGACGAACGACTCCGACTTTCTCATGAACCGGGCTGCAGCTGCACAAGACATTTTTGGTCTTTTTGGATGGCTACACAAAAACACTGCCTCAAAACGGCTCGTATACGCGGCACTCATTTTGGAATTGTTGATTTAAACACAGCAAAACAAATAATATAACCATAAAGCATTCTTCTCTAAAGTTTGAAGAACATGTGCAATTAAGACGGTATCTGTGCGCTATCTATTGATGAAGTTATGAGCGACACGCTCTTATGGAACAGACTGTATTTTGAGATAACAAAAATATTTGAGTCATTTTCTAATATTTTTGAATGTTTAAACCAGTGATTCTCATACATTTTCAAACAAGTAACAGCTTTGGAATTGGAAACATGAGCACTAAATTTTTTTTCACTGCTGTATACTGTATTCAGCTTTGATAATACCAAGGTTTGGCCTAGCGATTAGTGTGTAGAGCTAGAAGGTAGATAGGAAAGTTTGGTTTGGTTTGGAGTGCCACGGTCTACTTTTTGCAACAAGACGGCTAATGATACCGGGATCTACAGCTTAAAACCGATTCCGAAAGTCTACGAACATGTCACTGTGGGATTCGAACCCACAAACTCCGGTACCGAATACTCCCGGTACCGAAGGCCAACCAATGGCCATCGTTCTGCAGTGGGAAGAAATGAAAGTAGCTGGTAGGAGACCAAAACATCTCCCTATATTCGTAGAGAAAAGAAAAATCGGCGATTCTAGATTGTCTTCTACTGAGAAGTTCGAAATCAGAGAAATTTTTTATCTTCTAAGAATGATCTAAATTGAAACAAATCTCCAGTGTTACAACATAAACGCCTCACAACCGACAGGTTGGTCAGCTCGTCCGTTGGGATTTTTGAAAACAATGATTTTATTATCCCTCGTGTAACAAAATGGATACTGTACCAACCAGCAAACCATTCAAGGGAAAAAATGAATAACATTTGTAGAATTTTCACACTTAAATTTTAAGAATAACCTAGTCAGTATTTTTTTTCAATTTGTGGTATATTCTATTACACAGTGGTATATTGAAGGCAAGGGGCATAACCACTAACCCACAAGTTTGCTGTACACATATATAGATAAGGATCTCTACTAATTTTGAGGTACAAATTGAGAGGCCACAACCCCCTAGATGAAAATTTTGTCATTAAGCGACTGCTAATACCTATTTATACAAATCGGTGAAATTTCAAAAGTTTTTGCATTTTGGATTCTCGCTTTACATAATATTTCACACAAAATCGAAAATTGTGCACACTGAAGTGAATATAATAACTTGGAAGGGGTAAAATTTAATCCATATAGCTCTTTAAATTATCCTGTATAAAACCAATCCTCATTTAGCTCGTTTTATTAAAATATCGCATACAATCCAAATTCATCCATCTTGCTCGTTGCGCTTTTGAGTTACATATAAAACTCATCAACATTCCATCCATCCAGCTCATCGTGTTTTTGAGTTAAACTGTGCACAATCTAATTTCAATCCATCCAGATCATAGCGTTCTTGAATTATCGAGTTTTCAAACCAATTTCATCTTCTCTAGCTAGAAGATTATTTTTTCTTTATTTATCATGTTCACATCAAAACTTTATGCACCAAGCGTGTGTTGTTCAAGCTATGTTTTGATACGGACACGCAAATGCCAAAATCATTTATATTCAGAAATAGGGAGATCTGAAACGTCAATATTTATCAAAATATAGAACCGCAGATTTTTCATTTTACTTTAACGCTGTTTTCTCTTTATTTAATATACGATGAAAAAAAATCTAAACATGAAAGAAGTATTTAAAAACCATAGAATGTGTAACATCAAGATAAAGAAAAATAATCTTTCTTCAAAAAACAGCCACTTGAATACGATGATGAACTTACTATATTACATTATTTTGTATTAAAAATTAAATTTCATCTTTCCAGCTTGCGTTACCGAGACGAAAAAATTTATCTCTTTCTTCAAAGTAGCATTTTACCAAATCGCAAATATCTGAAAGGTGTAAATCGCATGGCGGTGGGGGAAAAGGACAGAAAAGAAAGGCTGAAAGAAATTATCTTCAGAAGCGTGCAGCAATATATTGATGGAATCGAAAGTGCGCATGCCCGATTTTCATATCTTCGATTTAGACAATTCAGCTTTTAAAAATAAGGCAGTGAGTGCGTAAATAAAAGGGAGAGAAAAACGATTTTGGATATTCCTTTCAGCGATTTTTATGAAAAAGAAAAAATGCATGCACCACCGGAAAAATATTGAAATTCATTTACTTCGCTACTTTTTCGTTTTTTTCTTTACGCCCTAACTAATAGTCACCATTTTTCAAACGATTATGCGAGCAAAAATTTTTTAAGTAAATGATTAATGCGGATCTAAACTGAACTTGATTGCGTAACAATGTGTCTAAAATAAGCAATATTGAAAGCTATCAAACATTCCTTCCAGTTTTTTTCAAACGTTTAAACGTTAATTTCTACACGAATCACCTTATGATTTATTATGCATAATAAAACAAAGAATAATATATTAATGAAAAATATGTTGATGTGTGTGTTGATACACATGACATGGTCTTCTAACAGAAATGAAATTCTCCCCCAATACAAGTTTGACAGTTAATTTACTATTTTTGAAATATTTAAACTCAAGCAGTACATCAAAAATGAACAAATATTATTGTTTCTACTACGAAGACACTTGTTTTTACAGCATTCGCCACTACCAAACCGTAAATAATTGTTTAGCCATTTTTATTAACGGAGCACCCTATAGGTAGCAACATTACTCCTTAGGGTCAACACATTGTGGGTTCTCGTAATTTAAAACCAAAGACAAATCAAAAGCCCCCCCCCAGGTTTTCCTGCTACCTCCAGAGGTATCGTAAATGCACAAATATTTGGTGGAATATAGCCCAAATTCTCATTGGAATGCATGCGACTGCAAACTAATATACCTGAGAAAGATTTAAAATAATATTTGATTACCCAATATAAATCAAAAGAAGAAGATGAGTAGCACAAGCAAAATCAAACACAAACAAGATGTATTGTTTTATATTCACTTTTTCGACAAATCTAAGGTACAAACTTTTCAATGTTGTGCTAAGAACTTATCGAGAACTAAACTTCTATGCCACTTAAGAGACGTACTGATGGGACGTATAAGGGATGTTACTGAAGGTAAAAGCTTGGTGAAAAATTATTTTAAACTACTTTTTTAATCCTTAGGAATCCCAACTTAAATGAAGCCTAAATGAGTGGGAGGATTAAGGACAAAAAATTATTTTAGGCATGCGACAATAAGCATATCTAAATCTTCGCCACAAATATAGCTGCATCTGTTTTACTGTCAGAAACTAATATTTCAAAAGCGATTATATTGGCTATTACATTTTATTTAGTAAAAAATATCGTCAAAATTTTCAACTTTCAGGCCAACAAGAACCAAAAATGCTTACGATCTTTTACAGGGATCTCCAAACGGAAACAATTGCATTCTCCAAGCGAAAGCTTTTTCGGGGAAAAGAGTAAATTATTGCATAGCTTCACAGTATTTTTCTTCTTTGAAAGTCGATTTGCGGATATGTTATTCGTATTTCATCTTTTGAGATTGGCATTAACAGGGCTGGAAGACGACCTCTGTTCATTAGTTGATACAGGAAACCATCCCTAATAATCCAACTGAATTATCCAAGTTTTTGCTTATTACAATTTTTTAATTTTGGTTTGTTTTTAAAGCAATTTTGTTCTCTTACCTTTCAAATAAATTAAATTGACACTGCTCAGTGATAGTCTTCAAAATTCAGTTGTTTGAGGTATAATAGCATTTCCTTTGTTTTAAATTCCACTTTTATACCCTTGTAAAATAATTAGTGTTATATAGACTTTAAAAATTTTGCCAAACCTTAAAAAAGGGTAATTTTTCTACTTTGATTGCAACTTTTTCATGTTTATTTTTGCATTTAAAATGAAGAAATATTTATGAGCCCATAGTTATTAAACCTTTATATTTAGTTAAACTATGCATATTGTTTTACACTGGTAACTGTCCTACTTGCAGAATATAATAAATATTGGCCAATTATAAAAGTGTAACTCGCAATAATGTTAAGAGTTACTAGTTGAAAACCCCTAATCAATTAAATTTCTAATCATTGGAATTTTTTTCATTAAATTTAACCGAGGAGTATTACATTTATCTAGATTAAAACCACATAAATGACCGCATCCTTTCACTTCAAGAAACTAACATTCAAAAAGCAATTATGTTGGCTACAACGTCAGACAAAGAATATCGCCAAAATCTTCCACTTTCCTAGGCCACAAGAGCCAACTGCTTATGAAATATTAACTCGATCGGAAGTCAATGCTCGTTCAGATGATCCTAAACAAAAGAGAAGCGGCAGCATATGGAAAAGCAAAACCCATTCCCAATATGCAATAATAGCTTTTGCATTATCTCGGATTTTTCCAATAAAAGGAGGGGTTTCAGCCGATAAAGTCGCATCAAAGGAAAGTTTTCAAATGAGGTTGGATCAGCAAACTAGAGTAGGCGAAGCAACTGATAAAAAGATATTTCATGGCTGACCTGCTAGGGAAGAAAGAGAGGGGGGAGGGGAGGGAACTAAAAGCTTATCGCTCAAAGTTTTGGGGACTAGAAGATGATCAATACGTCTCTAGGAGACAACCAGTAATGGCCATGGAGAAAAAAAACTCCTCTGATGATGTTTTGCAAAAGTACCAACGATTCTAGAGATAAGGTAAAAACATAAGGACTTGCATTTTAAAAGATAAGATGGGGTCAAATTTTCAAATAAGTAGTTTTCAATTGAAATGAATACTTTCGTCGCTACCATTAATCAATTAATAACTAAAGTCGAAACTCAATAGCTTATTCCCAAGTAGTTATGTACTAGTGTCCTGGAAAAAAAAAAGCTTAAATTGAGTCCTAATTCTTCAACGGTATTAGCAAACATAGAATATATGCTTTTTCTTTTTTCATTGTTATCTGTTATCTGGACTTCTTGTTTTTAATTTATATTTCTAATTTAGCTTTATTTCTATAACATATATATTACACACATACGTGAATGTGAGCGTATGCAAGTGTACGTGTGCAGGCATTTACAGTGAAACCTGTACATAACAATACTACTTGAAGTTTTAGTTCGGTTTAAAGTGCATACGAACAACAGTATAGCTACACAGTTGCTACTGTTAGCTACACAGGACCTGGTGGGTTTGGTTTGGTTTAGTGTGGATAGCTATGGTCTACTTTTTTTGTAACACGAGGGCTAATGAGACCGGGACCTACTGTTTAAAGCCGATTCGGAGCGGTTACAAACACCCATGCTACGGTGGAGTTCGAACCCACCAAATCTGATATCGAAGATCAGTGCCCTAGCAAGTGACAATATATAGAACGCAGACTCCGGTTGTAAACGTGTTGATACATTCTTTGGAATTTTCTTCTTTCTTATGTTTAATTAGCTGTCATGTGGTTATATATACTATTATTTTTCTTCAAATAAATTTCATTTAAGTAGGCAACTTTTTAATTAGATTAATGAGATATAAAATAACGACGATTCTCATATGTATAACACTAAATCTGCATATAACGATATTTCGCTTAGTCACGAGTAAAATCTAACTTATTTCAATCCATTCTTCATTTTCTGAATGCAAAATATTCAAGAAATTTGTAATCACCTTATTAATATTTACGTTTTAACATATTTAAATGCAGTTAAACTAGATTTCTAAACATTACACGCACACTACGTACATAAACAGTGGAATAATCAAATGATCCCACTATCTATAACGATATGTTGGAACTCTTCTATTTTTAGCCACGAGAGGGCGCTCTGATAAGAAGTGTCACCTTCGCTGACGATCTGTATGAGCTGGTTTTGTTGTGTTTTGTGTTCTATATTGTGTGAAAATAAAATGGAAAAAGACAATGTTGTCTCATTTTTGCCCCGTCTGACAGATAAGAACATTTATTCTTTATACCGAATGTTTTAAGAATAATTTTCAAAATCAGAATTCCCTTTCAGTCTGTTGTTATTGTTACTAATAGCTAGAGGAGGGGGGGGGGCAATATTTTTCACCTGGACGTTAACCAAAATGGGAAGGTGTTGCTTCTAAGTCCTCTTCCGTTCCCCCCCCCAAAAAAAAAATGAAGTTATTTACCAGGATTAATAACTTGTTAGGTATGTTATAGTACATGTGTAACACATCTATATACAAGCATAACATTAAGTGCATGCCTATACGTATGAACTTAAGCTAGAAAATACTCTAGAACTTAAGCATTTATCAACAAATAATTTAAATTTTTAGGAATCAATTACGAACCAGGCACTGAGGACTCTTAATCTTTTCCAAAATGGACTTGGTTCACTTTGGTTCGGAACCTCTCATTTCTAAACATTTATTAAGATAACCCACCACTTCCTTCTTCAGAGCCATATAATATAAAGTTATGTCAACGTAATAAAAAATAAAAGTGGGGTGAACTACAATAAATCAATATAATACATAACGGAGAACGTATCCCCCACCCCTTTCCCTTTCCAATCCTTTTTACGTCCGACTTAATGGCAACGGGCAACCTCCTATACTGATTCAAACGGCTATAAAAATCTTTATGTTCAGCTTATTTACAAGTTAAGAGTTAAATAAATTCGCGATGCAAATAAAATATAATGGAACTCGTAGACGATAAATCAATTTTCGTAGAACTTAACCGCTTGAATAAGAGGCATTTCAAAACAAGTTCGGGCGTTCTTTATAATACATCATATATTACTAAAGCAGAGAAAGGAAAGTTTTAAAAATCATTTACCGAAGGGAATATTTTAAATCATTTGTAACTCTTGTGTAAGAGGTAGTATAAATTCTGCAAATGAAATAAGAAATGTTTCTTTTATCTTGGTAAAAGAGAAATTTTCTTCCGCTTAAGTAAATGCTTCTTAGCTTTTCTTACAGTGGAGCCTTAACGTGTTAAAACAATCTTAACTCAAATATACCACGCACACTTTTCCAAGGTTCCCACTCTTTTTCCAGAAGGAAGATTCAGGACTTTTTAAGGACTTTCTAAGGACCAAAGCAATTTTTTATAACGACCTACTTGAAATACACGGCATAACGACATAAACCCTATTTCCTGAGGAATATATGTTAATGATTATGAACCAGACAAGGCATGTTCAATAAATGCCCTACAATATTTCATAATTAAGATTTTAAAAATGCCTAAAAATTAATATCAGATAAATCTATTTGACAAAAAGTAATTTTGAAAAATTTACATCTAAAGTTTTTTGAATAATCAAAGTAAAAATGAATTGTGAATAAAATACAATATTATAAACAGTATTTTGAGGGTTTAGACAAACATACACACACATATACACACACACACACACAAATATATATATACACATACATTATTTATATATACACATACACATACACACACATATACACACACACACACACACACACACACACACACTCACACACACACACACACACACACACACACACACACACACACACACACACACACACACACACACACACACACACACACACACACACACACACACACACACACACACACACACACACACACACACACACACACACACACACACACACACACACACACACACACACACACACACACACACACACACACACACACACACACACACACACACACACACACACACACACACACACACACACACACACACACACACACACACACACACACACACACACACACACACACACACACACACACACACACACACACACACACACACACACACACACACACACACACACACACACACACACACACACACACACACACACACACACACACACACACACACACACACACACACACACACACACACACACACACACACACACACACACACACACACACACACACACACACACACACACACACACACACACACACACACACACACACACACACACACACACACACACACACACACACACACACACAGAGAGAGAGAGAGAGAGAGAGAGAGAGAGAGAGAGAGAGAGAGAGAGAGAGAGAGAGAGATATATATATATATATATATATATATATATATATATATATAATATCTGATGTTGCCTGAGAAAGAAGAAAGTTTTAGACTTTTCTATTACATTCAGTGCAAGGAAAATTAAGTCCAATAGTGCAAGTTCACATACATAAATAATTTCATTTTGAATGAAAGTTCAACAGATTGTTCAGAATTTTTTTCGCTCAAGTTCTGCACAAAGAATTTAATTTCATTTCAATTAGAATCAAGTCGCAGAAATTTTATCAATGAAATATTCATGGGTGATTCTCAGTTAAAATTATTTTTTTTTTTTTTTTTTTTTTTTTTTTTTTTTTTTTAAATCACACAAAATTTTATGAAAAAGTAAGCATTACTAATCCCCTATATAATAATAGCCTAAGTTATCTGTCCGTCTGTCCTCGAATTTATAAAGCGGTTAGACCTTGAATAGATAGAGGCATCATATTGGATTCTTGATGAGTTAGGGTTAGCAACGTTCGAAACCCACTCCTTCCCCCATTTTCGAGAATTTAATGCCATTATTTCAAGCCCTGTTTTCTCCGGTTAAGGGCAGGCGATTAAATTTATCAATTTGTCATATATAAATAGGTAGAAATAACTTTTTTTCTAGCCTTATGACGTCATTCCTTTAACCATTTCATTTAATAATTCTTATTTTAAATTATTAAATGTCGTCTGCATTATTTTCATACGTGTTATCACTGTTAGATATTAAGTAACTAGATATACAACTTAGTCGATATAAAATAACTTAGTAGATATAAAATAACTTAGATATTAAGTAAATAATTTTCTTTTATATTTGGCTTAAATGATAGATTAAGTACATATGGAATAATTTTAAATTTAATAATCGATTATTTTTTGTTGCAATAAAAATTTTATCCCTGGTATTAACAACAAATTCTATCTACCTCCAGGGTGTAGTGGAAAAGATAGTTTCATTCCTTTACTTCCATTAATTATTGTGGCAAAATAAATGGGAAAAACTTAACGATAATTTCGACGTAGCTAAGAGGACTTTGAATTATCTTTCTAAGGTAAGGAAAGGAATCCTGGTAATAATCAGGGTTCCATGATTTATAGTAATTTTGAATTTTTTAAAAATAAATCGTTGGTATATTACGTGGACAAAGTGCAATTCGTTACTGCTACAGGAAATTTTCTTATTGCCATCTCATTTGTTAAATTTGGTTCGTATAGAAAACTTACAATATAAAGCTATACAAAAGAAAAAATATGTATTATGACTATATTAAAAAATGTTAATAAGTTTGAAAAGTAATACAGTAACAAACGATATATCTATTCATATACTATCTGAATTTTCATGACACCAAATTCAGACACACGAAATATTAACATTATTCTTCTTAAAAATAACCTTAAATAAACGATTAAAAATGTGCAGAAGCTTTAAATATATAAATTATGCACACTTTACAGAAAAACCCATTAGAAGTTCCTTGACAGCCCAAAATAAACGATAAATATAGCAAGGGCTTTGAAGGTAAAAATTAAGAATATTTCAAAAACTCTCAAAAAGGTTCTTGAAAAGAAAAAATGAGGGCAGGGCGTTTTCAAGAACCATCCAAATTCTATTTAAGGAAAAAATAAATATATCCTTACATCAAACATGCACCTGCGTTCAATAATTGACGGTTTCATTGTCCGGAAATAGAAAAAAAAAAGTATTAAAAACAAAGTGCTGTTGACAAAAAGGAAAGAAAAAAAAATGCTCTTAAAAAGAGGGGGGGAGTTCGGCTGGAGGAAGAAATAAAGTTTCTGGTAAAAACAAAGGGCTACAATTTTTTCACGGACGGTCCAAGGTAGAATATATTGTTATTTGTGAAAAATTGTTAAACTATGGAACCTGTTATGTGTATCTCCTATATCAAAAATGATTGCCCTTCAGATTTTCAAAATTCTCACAGTTCATAATTTGCCTTTAACATTTTTAGTCATCCAAATTGCAAGGATGTTATTCTTTGAGATTACATTCGGTCAATGGGATTCAAATGTGAAATACAGTTTTACAGAAGTTCTATTTAAGTAACTGAAAAAAAGTTATTTGTCTAAATGAGATTGCACGATGAAAAAAGAAAAGAAACCCAGAAAAATAAAGATCAAATTCACAATAACATTTATTTTCGAACTATAAAGTCAATTACACCCTCTAACACACATCCATAGTGTATTTTTTAACGGATTTTTTTTTAAGAAAAATATATCGAAAAAGCTTAAGTATAATACTTATCTATTGAACTCGTTAAATTACTTGTATGTATTTATCAAAACAATTTACATATGTTTTTCGTTTCACCTGTATGTTGATTTCAAATCGATTATATATATATATATATATATATATATATATATATATATATATATAATTACTTTTTCATTGTCTTTTGTAATCTGGTCTTTATTGTGTTTTATTATTGTTCCTGATTTTAGTTTTATTTAACTCTATGACATTATATATATATATATATATATATATATATATATATATATATATATATATATATATATAAAGAGAGAGAGAGAGAAGAGAGAGAGAAATTCTTGATTGGTAAGTACCTTAATTTGAAACATTCCTATTTCAACGAAAAACACTCAATGAACAAGAAACGAAAAAATTGATATCATAAACAGAAAATAATTTTTTTATTCCCTTTTTTTTCGAGTGAGAGAAAAGTACGTAGGGGAATGTTCATTTTATTGAATAAAGACAAAGTAAAATACTTGGAGAAAAAAAACAGCTATTCCAGTTTTCTATAAATACACTAAAGGATTTTTTTTTTGTTCAAAGTTAATACTGCACATAAAAAATTAATGAAGCAAAAAATATTTTTTTTCTTTGTCCTTTCATCTGAGTAAGAGGGTAACTTACTAAACAAGAAAGCAGAAGAATGTCCTAAGCTGAAAATAGAAGAAAACGTAATTTTGTTCCTTTTATTTTTATATTACGTGGGCAGAACTCATATCTCCGACGAGATAAAATTATTAAAATGTATATCTTGAGAGGCGAATTATATAACTTCCCAGGTCTCGAAGATCCATAAAACATTATTCAATAACCTTCAAAGTCATTTCAATTAATTTTCTGATTCACAGAGTCAGCACGAACGTAAAAGCTAATCAATAACTCGAAATTATGCATATTTTATGGTCAGTTGTGAAAGCTACCGTAAATTTTTTGCTACTGTAAATATGGAGACTTAAAGATACTATTTAAATGAAATTCCTAACAACTTCAATTCTCCATGTTTATACACCTTCCTACCTAACAAAGTCCTTGTTAGTCACGTCAAAAAGCGGAAGGTCAAAACGTTAACCCTGTTAACCGTATGAACAATAAAAAAGCTAAGTAAAATGTAAAAATGGCAACAGCACATGCTGATATGAAAAATTAAATATTGTAGCGGGTACAATTACTTCCCTCTCCTTTCATAATAGGTGGCGCTTAGAGAGCCATCTAGTTTTGTTTTCCATAGTGCCAGGGATCTCTCTCAGTGTATGCGTTGTATATGTTGTTGTTTTTTGTATTGTGTTGCGGAACACAACGAACGAAATAAAAATGGTTCTTTCGAAACGCCTTTTCGAATAAATGAGTTTCGTCCTTCTACAATATTTCAATGAAATTCCCAATATCGTATCTTATGCATTGTAAGTCAATATCCTTTCAGGACTTGGGTGTACAATCTCTCATCCTAATATCAGGGACAACAGAAAACAAGCAACCCACACAACATTACAAACTGTGTCATACTTCAGCTTGAACATGTTCTTCATATAACAAACCGCGCCCAAGGGCTTAAAACACTGTTTCCGCTTCCATCCCTTTCTAAATACGCATATCTAGACACATATGTATGTGCTAACACACGCAAAAGAAAAAGAGAGGGCAAAAACAAAAAGCAATCAATTAGCATTGGTTGGTTACGGTATGCGTGTACGTTGAAAACGCCATTTTTTGCCAAAAATCATTTTTTTTATTATTATTATTTCTCTATTGTAAAACTTCAACTTTTAGGCTTCTAAATCTGTTTTTGTTTTGTCTCTACGGCATTTTAAAGAAAAGTTATAGCTGTTTAAACATCAGTGACAGCTGTCAAAATAAAACGGAAGTAGCGCTTCAGAACTGGAAGTTGTGAATTTAAAGACTTTTAAAGAGCATTTTTTGGACAAAACTTTTTTCTAGTATTTATAATAATTAGCAACTTCGCAATTAGAACGTTTTGAAGCAAGAAAGTGTGGGGAATTTTAAACATATATTTTATTTTTTTTAATCGTTAAAGTTGCTTTCATA
The DNA here is from genome assembly GCA_032207245.1 of Pardosa pseudoannulata. Taxonomy (NCBI): domain Eukaryota; kingdom Metazoa; phylum Arthropoda; class Arachnida; order Araneae; family Lycosidae; genus Pardosa; species Pardosa pseudoannulata. The sequence goes on from CM063501.1 coordinate 91,179,438, forward strand.
AACTTCAAATGCATTTTTCTCAGAACGGTATTTTTAATAAAATGATGAAACTTGAAATGTGATTTCTCAAAAAGTTCTTAAAATGTTTTGTTGAAAATTATTATGAATGCTTTTGATAATACTTACTAGTGAAAAACCTAAAATCTTTAAATTTGGATAATTTTTAATGATGTTACACTCATAACTAGATATAAAGGTACTGAAAATTCGTTAAAAATTTAATGTGTATGATTTTGAAGGTCCAAAATTTTTAAGAAATGTAAATTAAGGAAAGATTTTAGGTGATTCACTAGTCCAGTGTATAAGAAATGGGTTGCATCAAACAATATTGAAATAATTTAATTTATCAAAAAATTAGACCTTTTGAAAAAAAAAAAAAACAGATTTTTTTACTAAGTTTTCTTGGTTTATTAGAAGTTTTATAAAAACTTCACCAGGAATAAATTTTTTAAGAGCAATTCTCTATGATAATATAAAAAATAAATCTAAACATGTAAAAACATGAACTAGTTTCTGCGTTTAATGAAAAAAAGTCCTCCGAACGTAGACGGATACCTTATGCTAAACTTGAAAATCACCCATAAAGTATATTAACTCACGAGAACGTCTACATAATTTTGTAAGACGTCACGAAATGGCACAGCTGGTGTTCTGAGAACGTGCATCACACAGTTTTAATTAAAATGGATACGCATTTAACTCCAATTGTGTGTAAATACACACATACACATTATATGGTGCTCGAACGGTGTTAATGCAACTGCCTTTAGTCGACTTTTTTTTTTAGTAAATTTTTCACAGTCTATTAGCACTGTTTAAAATTTGAAAGCTTAAACTTAGCTAGAACAATTCACCATAAAATTAGCTAAAGTTCACGATGACGCCTACATAATTTATAAACCACGATATGATACGACAACTGTTTAAAGAAATACGTGCGTGCCCAAGTAGTTCGGATTTATTACTACGAGAAATCTTCTGAGTTCTTGTTATGTATGTATTAAACAGTATAAACGAGAGTTGAAAAATTTCTGAAGTATTAAATCCATGTTGATGCTTACGTAAATTGTAAAACACAGTATAAATATAGCTCACTAGCTGTTTTGAATTTGTTTCCACTCCAAGTAAATTGGGTTAATAGTAATCAGTAGGGAATCTATGGAGTACATGCATGAATGACACAATACGAACTAGAGAAGAAAAATATAACAGCAATGAATGGTATTTCCTTCCGACTGCATCCAAATCGAACAAGTGTTGCGGCAAAATGAAGTTAAAAAATCGAATATTCCCTGCGTCGCATAATCTTATTGACCACTCGTGTCACTTTTCTATCGTTGCACTCCTGCGGACTGAATTACTGCTAAAACCAGATAAGTGGTCGATCAATGAAAATGATTTTAGCGAAGGTCATTGAGCATTCCCTACCTACCAGCTGAGCGTGCGGCCAGACAATATGGCACCAGCACCCATTCGACAGTGCCAGCCAGACGTCTGGCTCGCGTCTCCTTAAAATCGAATGGGCGAATTAACTTAGAGAGGACATGCATAAATCGAGTTGGGGGGAAAACAGTTTGACTTGGAGGAAAAAAGTAGAAAACTATGAAAATTAATTGTTAATGGTTCCGCACGATTCATTTTAACGGACAGAAAAAGCAAATTATATTTCTCCAAATATTTTAGCTAATTTTTTTTTTGTGTGCATTCTAGAGGAGAAACGCCAAGTTTCTCCAATGCTTAGTTCCAAAGATCCCTTAATACCAGGGGTAGGCAATATTAAGCCCCTGGCCCCCCTGTGAAAATGTAAATAATTTGCATTCTACATTCTTCCAAAACAGACATAGCATATATATTTACTAATCATGACTCTTCTACATGAATATGTGCAAAGAATAAACAGAGATTAATTTCCCAAATCCTTTAATTCACAATTAAGCGCAGATACCAAATATAAATTGTTTATCACTAATAAGAAAGAATGGCGACAATCGACCAAAGCTAAAATAAGTGTTAAATTATTTCTTATTCATTCACATAAACACATAATTTTTAAAAAAAAAACGTTACGTATATTGTTTTAGATATTTTGTCTTCGAAATTTAGAATAAAAAAGTTTTAAATTTTAAATACCGTATTTAATCGTGCATAACAAGTAATTTTAACGAAAATTGTTGGCAAAAGCAATGTCCATTCATACACAGGAATATTATTACTGCTTTCTGTAATCTTCCGTATATAGATCGATTACAGGAAATAGCAAAATAAATAATGAAAAAAGTATTTAATAAAAAGGAAACTAAATAGATAAATATCTTAATAGACGTATTGCTGTCTGCACCAATGTCATTCGTATTGCACATGTTTAATGCAACAGTGCTAAAAACTCTAATTATAATATAATTTATATAAATTCATTAATACATTATTCGAGATACATTATATACGAGATGCATAAAAATCAGGCTATTGCAGGAAGCAGTAAAATTGAAGAAAGAAACTAAGTGTTTAAGTTAGAAAATGAAAAGGTTTAAATATATACTAGTAACAAATTACAAATATAAATTTAAATACCTTATTCTTTAATTGCACACACTATTTTCGGATTCATAAAAATCGGACGATTACAGGAAACAGTAAGAATAAAGAAAATATAAGTGTTTAAGAAAGAAAATAAAAAGGTAAATATCTTTAGAAGTATGGCTATGCTTCATTTATATTTCATTCCTATTGCACTTACGTTATGAAACAGAGCTAGTCATTCTAATTACAAATATAATTATAAATTTAAAATACCTTGTCCTTTAAATTACATGCACTATGTAGGATGCTTAGCTTTTTAATCTCAACACATATGATGGTACATACATACATACAATGGTTTGGAGCGCTACGGTCTACATTTTGCAACACGAGGGCTAATGAGACCGGGACGTACTGCTTAAAGCCGATTCCGAACGGCTACGAACATCCATGCCATAGTGGGACCGAACCCACGAACTCCGGTTCCGAAGGCCAGCACCCTAGCCATTCGGCCATCGTTCGGCCATACATACATACATGCGTGCGTGCATACTAGTCGACCCGACAGATATTGTTCTGTTTTAACTCTGTAAATCCAAAAATTGTAAAATGTTTTTAAATAAATTATAAATTGGACCGTTTTGATGGAAAAGTAAGGAAGAAAATATTTTTAAAATACTTGATACCATCACGTGTAGGAGTCATCAAAAACGTAATTAAATTAAATTAAAATTCCCACATTGCCTGTACAGGGATTCGATCCTGAGACTTCATGTACTGAAGCCGTTGTGCTGACTACAGCCAAACAGATACCTTGGCAGTGAAGGATCTCAATAAGCGCGTAATTCTGGATTTTTAATAAAATAAACATTTTCTATCGGATAAAATTGTGAATCTAAAATCAACTTAATCTCGAATCAACTTAATTACATACACAAAATTTCATCAAAATCAGGGCAGCCGTTTAGGAGTTGTATTACAAATACACGGACAGAAGACTTTTATATATAAAGATATGCCCGTATTCACACGGCACAAAGTGTGGAAATGTTTGAGAACCCTTGCTTCAAAAATCGCTATTTTCTGGGAAATTCCAAAATTAGTCTATGCTTTTAAATATACAGTACCGGGTGACCGAGCTCCGCTCGGAGAAAACAGGTATCGAAGCTAACTCGAAGATTTAAATTTTCAATTATGATTTAGCAAAACAATACATGCCATAAGAAAATTTGTGAAACCATTAGTGAAAAGATAACCGGTTAAAGTGCACCATTGTAAACTATTCTAAACAAAGTTGTTTGGAAAGGAAACTATTCTATACAAAGGTAAAGTTTGAAAAGTCATAGAAAATAAAATGTAATTCATAACAAAAAATTATACAATTAAAGAAATGAGCAGTGTAAAGATTGAAGTGTGTTGAATGGAGAAGCATTCTGACAATGACGGTATCTTCTAGTTGTCCATTTGCGGGTATAATTGAGTTGATCGCTTGTTGTTCCAAAACTCCGGCTCCTTGAAACATTTCATGTAGAGGTGCGTTCTGCATGTTTAAAATGTAGCTTGAAATCTGATGAATGTTGAAATGTCGAACTTTGTTGACGGTGATTTGAAATCGAAATCAGTTCCTTAACACGTTCGCTGCCACCGACGCACTCGCGCGTCAGAGCGGCACCTCCTGGTATGCCGACGACGCACTAACGCGGCGACGGACTTGATAAGTTATATGCTCTGTGTTTAGTGTGGCTTTGGAAATTGAACGGCGAGGTTGTTTCGGCACGTTAGTGAAGCATTATTTTTAATTTTTTGTGGTTGGTTTTCAAAATTTTTGTTTGCATTATTTTTTTTACTATATCGTTTATGTGTTATATATACTTTGCTACATTAATTTAATATTTAGAGTTGATAGAAAATAAAAATGGAAACCGATATCAAGGAATAAAGACAAATCAATAAAGACTTTTATTATTATTATTATTATTAATTCGTCAGAACTACAGCCAATCGATTCCTCGTGGTCGAAAACCCCCGGGTACCAATTTTCACTGGGTTTGGACGCATGAGAAAAAAGTTTGCCCGCACCGGGGTTCGAACCCGGCCCTATCTGTAGCGCCGAACTACGTGACCTTAGCGCTTCAAAACCGATGCCAATCGATTCCTCGTGACCAAAAACCCCAGATCCCCAAGTTTACTACAGTTTATTAATTCTGGGGCGATTTTCGACTTGACAACCATTCCTCGTATTATAGTATAGGATTAGATAAATTGAAACTTTTATTGGACTAATTCATGCCCATATTCTAAAACAGAGTCACAACAAATAAAATAGATCTGGAAAAATAAAAATAAAAAACCCATTGGAAATACAAAACAGATGAATCATTGCAGTAGTTTCTCTACTATCAAAAGCACGAGTGCATTTTTTTTCCTAACAAAGTGATTCAGACTAAACAATTTTGTTTATACTCCGGCTCCATGCCAGACGCGAACTCTAAATCGGGTGGGCGGCAGACAGTCTAGTGCTTCTCAAAGGCACAACTAGTTAAAATCATTTGTTTGGGAGGATGAGACGCAGTGGGGGAAGGGGGAAATCAAATGGAGCTAGACAGTGTAGCGGATTGATAAAATATTTTCACTATTGAAGGCAATAATTCATCATATATTAGTGGTGATGGAATGTGTGTAATTCTAAGTAAGAAAAAATTTTCTGAACAACCTACGAAATTTTCTGAAAAAATATACGCTGCTCATTTAAAATAAAAACTATATTAATGTTAACTTCTGGATGTCAAAACTAGAGCTGTATAATATATGAATTTTAATATTGCGATTTATCTTTTACTAAATATCAATATATTAATATGTGTTTAATATATGAACTTATATATTAACTTATTAGTTGCAAATATAAGTGTGTTCTGTACAGGGTTGGCAAAAACCCGGGTTTTTTCAGAAAAAACCCAACCCAGTGGGTTTTTTCGGGTTTTATCAGGGTTTTTGGGGTTTTATCAGGGTTTTTTCGGGTTTTATCAGGGTTTTGTCTCTATAATTTATATGTAAGAGGACAGGATATATAATTGCTTGATCAAAATAAATTTAAAATGTTAGTCACTTTTTAAAGTTATAAATTTAAAAAATCAATTTTAAGTTATGCAGAAGAAATTTTTGCTTTAATTAAAAGAAATTTTGAAATTTTAAAATAAATTATTTTTTACATATTCTAAAATTTTTCTAACAAATAAAATATCTTAAAATTTAAATGAGATTTTCAGTTACTATTATGTTTTTTACATCTTGATTTTTAAATGTGAGTAAGGAAACATATATATAATGGATAGTCAATCTTTTATCAACAATCAATAAAGAATATCTTGTCATTTTACCCCTAAGCATGGGATATTCCCATGCATAAATTAATTTGTCATAGATCAGTATTTATTTAATAATCACATTTATTATACTTGTATCTATATAAGAGGGAAAACTTAAAAACAATTTCATAAAAGTTTAATGTTTTTATTTAGAATTTTACATACTAATTTAATTTTATATCACTAAATCGTATTAAAATACCCTTGTTTCAAGATAACAGTTAATTGGTCAATTGTTTGTATAAACAAGTTTTTCCCTTATATCATAACAGCTGATAAAGAAACTTATATCACTGACTGGATAACATTTAGAATAAGTTGTATACAATATAGAAAGTTCTAATTTGTTTATGTTCTTGTAAATATACTCAAGCCCTCTGGGTTATTGTTTTTTAGCAATATTATTTCTTTTTAATATTGGCTGAAAGACGTCAGTTTTCATCATCTTTGCAGAAATACTGGTTGTTTTGATTTTTAATTGTTTCTATAATCTTTTCATTGTATTTGTTATACAAATAACTATTTTTCTCTGAAATTTTTTTAAGTTTTTGTTTTTTTTTCTAGCAGTTTAGACCTTCTCAAATTAAAAAAAAAAAAATTCTACTCTCATTGTCAAAGATGAAATATGTAATATATATTATAGATTTAACTCAATATTTCTACTATTAGTTAAATATGTGGAATTTTAAATAATGATTTTGAAAAAACCCACTTGGGTTTTTTCAAGTGGGTTTTTTTGAAAAAACCCACCCGGGTTTTTTCGGGTTGGGCAAATTAAGCCAACCCTGGTTCTGTATTATTTTATTTAATACAATCACACATATCGATGTGTGTGTGTTGGTTATCTAGAAAACAAAAATTCAATTTCTAAATATAAATACAATAATACAATTCAATATAAATATAAATAAATTTTCAATGGAGATTTTTTTTCTTTAATTTGAATTCATTAGCATCTGCAGGAATGTGTTCAAATGGAAAAGAACTTAGTTTTTGAAAAAAAAAAAAAAAAAAAAAAAAAGAAAGAAAGAAGATACAGAGCATACGTGTATGTCGCTCACGATAGAAAATATAAAAAATCTAATTAAAAAAGAATGGATAATATTAAAAGAAAACTTTGTTTCTTTAGTTCCTATTTACCTTATAAATTTAATATTTTTTAGTAAAATTTTAAATATGCCTGACATTAAAAGAGTTAGTATCAAACGATTGAAAGTGAGTGATTTAGTTACTATTATATCATACAGTAGCAAGACGATACCCGAATAGGTTAGGCGCTGCCAATCAGTACCGGAGTTTATTAGTTTGAACCTTACTGTTGCTATGGAAAATCATCGCTGTTCAGAATCGGCTTTAAGCAGTGCAATTTCAGTGGATACTTAAGGATGTATATTTCATTCTAGAATGCAGAAAGAACTAAAATATTTATATACTAGACCAGGGTTGGTATGATTTAAATCAGTTGATTTTTTTTTTTTTTTTTTTTTAAACCTATAACCCAAAGACAGGAGAATTGGGAATCGGTCAACACAGAAATACCAATAAGTAAATAAGCGTACATAGATAGCATGTGTTTTCCATGAACTTAGGGGTTGTTATCAGAAAGTATATAGTAGGGGTAGGAACAATGACTAATTATGACTTGTGGAATTCATTTTATGTAATGGGAGGTAAAGAGATTATTACAGAACTTGAAATATAGTTTTTCCTCCAAATAAAAACAGCCCTGGCTTCATCTGCTAGAATAGAAAGACAGTTTTCTTCTTTTGGTATTGTTCTAGCCTTCGTAAGAAATTAGGAGTGGATAAAGCATCGAAACTAGTGTTTTTATTGAAGCAGTTAAATTCACAATTCGTTGCTTAATATTGAAATAATTGTGATTTATTTTTTTAAACAAATAGTGTATATTGAATGAATATTTAATTTGTTCTTTAAATTTACATCTTCAGTTTGCACTATCCAATTACCAAATAATAGAATGTATTTAGATTAAAATTTATATATTTAAATTTAAATAATCAGTGTGTAGAATATACTAGATATGTTATTTATAACAAATTATTCCATATATATTGCAAAAATTATAGAAACACAACAATAATTAAAATTAGAATTCAGAAAAAAATCAAATAAATCTGATTTAAATAAAAAAAAACCTGATTTAAATCAAATAAATCTGATTTAAAAAAAAAAATTTAAATCGTGATTTTTTTTTTTTTAACCCTGCACTAGACTTACTTTATAAGCAAAACAAAATTAAGGAATGAGGCCATATATTTACTGTATTGTAACCCTTCATTTTTAAATATTCTATACACTTTTCTAAAATTCTATTGATTTTTTTTCTTTTAAATTTGGTATTTGGCAGAAAGTAGGTCAATCTAACAATAAGTATTTTATTTATTGTTCGGAAAATAAAAGTTTCATAGAACAAATTCGAAAGCTTTTTTTAGGACCTATTTTCTGTTACTTATTGTATCTGTATTATTAATACCCCCGCATCTAGAGCTTACAATTATTACGTCATTTCGAGAGGGGAATAGTTTGAATCTGATAAAGGATATAGAATAGTATAAAGTTTGTCACTCAATCACAGCAGTTTTGGGCGAACTTGAATCAAATTTCCAGAGTTCCTAATATTGAGGAACTACTAGATCAGATGGTATCTATTGATTAAAAGAATGAAACCATCACATCCCTGCAGAAATAAATACACAAAAAGCGTCGCTGGGCAAACGGCCAGATCTTCTCTTTCAAAACGAACACGAGAAAGAACTGGAAATAATAGATAAATTCCATTTTCTATTATTAATATACCAATTCCCAAAAACCTTCGGTTTAGGGAAACCTGAAACACTTTGATTGATGACACGATACAACAAATAGAAAAGAAAAGAAGGGAGGGCGAAATTGCACATCCGATTCCTTCAGAACAAATAAATACAGAATCAGAGCAAACAAAGAAGAACCGTTATTTTGTTTTGTCTTGCTTTCCCCTTTCTCTAGACCACAATTTTGATTGGACACGTTTAGTAGCACACTGATCGAAAGTAGGGAAAAAAAATGGGAGGACAAAAAAAAAAAGTTATCTGCATCTATCACGTTGCAACGAATATGTAATTACGATCTAGTGTTACGCAGCTGAGGTTAGTAAATGGTGTACAAATTACAGCTTTCGGGAAACCAATGAACACGAAAAAAAAATATTAATACCCCATCGTTGAAATAAACTTGGATAATAAGTTCACATTTACAGAAAAAAAAAAAAAAATTAAGAACCCTGAGTAATCTTATCTATAGCTGCCAGGCAAACTGAACTTTTTAAATAAAACTTTAGCAAGTGTTAAAACTGCCATTCTTTACGTCATTCTGAGACTTCTATCTAAAAAAAAATTATTTTTCTAAATTTAAATTACTTCCTTATTTCATTCAATTACCTAGATATCTTATTATATACAAATAAACCCAGCACAATATGATTAAATATACGATCGTGTATATATATATATATATATATATATATATATATATATATATATATATATATATATATATATATATATATATAATAGCCTAAGTTATCTGACCGCCTGCCCTCGAATTTATGAAGCTGTTAGACCTGGAATGGATATAGGCATCCATATTGTGTTCTTGATGAGTTAGGGTTAGCAAAATTCAAAGCGTCGTCTTTAAAACGTTCGAAATCCACCCCTTCTCCCCTTTTCAAGCGTTTAATACTATTATATCAAGCCCCATTTTAAGAGCAGGATTTTAAATTTATCAATTTATCATATAATAAATATGTAAAAATAGTATTTCTTTCTAACATTATGGCGTCATTCCTTTAACCTTCTCATTTAATCATTTCTTATTTTAAATTTGTTAAATATCGTCTGCATTACTTCTATACGTTTTATCACTGAACTGTGATATTACGTAAATAATTTTAAATTTAATGATCGATTATTTTTTGTTGCAATGAAAATTTTAACACCGGTATACGGACTAAACAATATCTAGCGTTTAAGTTATATATCTTTGAAAATTAAGAAGTTTGTTCGTTTGTGTGTTTGATTTTTATACATACCCACACGGTTTGCAATCCATTTGCAAATTTTGGACATTATTCATATATACCGCCAAATAATCACTGTCAATATTAAAACCTCTTCTGTCCATCCTATCATGTAATATGACAAGATAAATTAAAGTTGGCAACTAACATACGGCCAGTAAAGTTTGTTTCTGTTCCCGTTATATGACAGGCTATATGCTAGTTTTAAATATTACGATTGGAACTGGTTATGTATTTGGGAATACATTTGTTAGTTCGATTTCACGAATTCAAACAGATTTTATATATCAAAATCTAAGAGACATATGTTCTGTTACTGTACTAAAAAAACTTTTTATGCATACATATTGATCTATAGATGGAAGGTTTACTAAGTCTACACTTATGTGTAGGCAAGTGGAACTGGTTAAGTATGCGGCATTACCTTATGCTTATTTATTAGTCCGACTTCATGGACTCAAACCAACTACAGTGGACTCCGCTTAATGTGATCGCGGTTAATGTTATCAATCGCTTATTGTTATCGAAATCACTTGGTCCCGATTTTCTCTATTCATTTGTATGTTAAAATTATCTCTTTATGGGATCGTTACATTGGTTAGTGTTATCAGATTTCGAACCTCATTTTAACCGACAAAGGAATATTCGGAATATAATCAGAAGGAACCCATTCTTTTCTTTCCCTTCGCTGTTTGAATTTCCGAGAATTCTAATCTACGACCTAGGGAAATGGGGAATGAACAAAGAAGTGGGTTTTACACGTTCCCGGAATTTTTCAGAAATACGCACACCCTGCTGGTGGTCAATGGTTGTCAGATAAGCAGAAGGCAATACATTATTATCGGAACTGAGAAGGAGCGTATTCACATTTTATGCCTTGCTCGCTTACATGCAGCTTGTCGATATGGAAGCCAGAAAGCGAAATGATTTAATATTAAAACAAAAGATCAAAATTTTAAATCGTTATGACAGATTACCAAAAATGAGTCAACGCAATGCTGCAGCGCAATTAAACATTTCTCAGGCCCTGAATTGCATTGAAAGTGTCGGAACGGGTAGTACCACACCGCTCCGATGACTTTAAAAAACATTGTGATTACGAACAATTTATCAATAAGCTTTATAGAAAAAATTGTAGACAGTCAACAATTGATTTTTTTAATGATGTACACCATTCTGATGTTTTAAAGGTTAATACAAGTTTTTTCAATTTATTTTGAAATTTAGTACGTGTATTAAAGGGGGAGGTAAATTTATCTAATTTTGCATATCGTTTATTATCAATCGGTTATTGTTATCAAAATTACGGTGTCCCAAACTGATCACATTGCTCGATTACATGCAGCTTGTCGATATGTAAGCCAGAAACCGAAATGATTTAATATTAAAACAAAAGATCGGAATTTTAAATCGTTATGACAAGTTGATTATGATTACGAACAATTTATCAATGAGCTTCTTAGAGAAAATTGTAGACAGTCAACAAGTGATCAATTTTTTTAATTATGTATACAATTCTTAAGTTTTAAAGGATAATATACAGTACATAAATATAAGGTGTGTGTTTTCATTTTGTTTTGAAATTTAGTACGTGTGAATTAAAGGGGGGGGTAAAATTATCTAATTTTGAATATCGTTTATTGTTATCAATCGGTTATTGTTATCAAAATCGCAGTGTCGCAAACTGATCACATTAACGGGAGTCCACTGTATAAATATCGAAAGCTAAGAGGTAATTGTTGTTACTGTATTAAAAACATTTTTTATATAAAAATTAATTCACTGGTGAAATTTTTACAAAATTAAGACTAATATGGGCAAAAGTACATTATCAATCTTTCAAACTAAATTTCAAATGAATGCTTAAACTGCATAGTTCATTTTATACAAAACAGTTTTATTTGCCTACTTTATTATCAGCAAATAGATTAAATGTTTGTTAAGCTCTTCCGACCACCTCAGTGGAGACACTTAGCATTTATTATAAATTCTATGTCGATTAACCATACCATGGAGAATAAGCCAATCCCTCCGAAGCAATTTATTCCAAGGAACTACCCTTCGGGTCTATTCACTTCCTTGAAATATCCTTCCCCTATGGAGCGAAGGAGGTAAAGATTTAATACTCTCGTCACATGGCCAGGGGCGCATTGCTAGAGTAGCTAATGTATCATCTATAGAGAGGTGAATAAATTTTTCTCTTGGTCTTTATAAAAAGTATTGAATAAATAATGGGGCAGTGTGCCATTCTCGTATCTCTAGTGCTGAATCTACAACTAATAATAGCCTTGCAGTTATTTGCGGTTTTCGCCCTTGTAGAAACGTCGCTAGTACTGCAGCAAGCAGACCAGAAAGAAAGTATGACCTTCCTCTCGTTATCTCTAAATTTTATGTAATTACAATTTTCGACAGATGGTGTACACATTAGTGACAAAGTGAACTAGCCAAATAAAAGCAGATAGCATGTGCACAGAAATAAGATAAGCTAATAATAGGAATTTGCTCACATTGAAGGAAAAAAAAACTATAAAATAAAACTTTGGAGAACCAGCTGAATTCATTGTATCGATTTTTCATATTTCATTAGTGACTCTTTTACTGCAATTCTTTACAACCGTTAAAGCAGTTTTTAAAATTAAAATATCTTTACTTTTATAATAGGTAACTTTTAGTGCGAAGCTCCTTGATATTCCGAGCCATTTTTTAAAATTTGAAATTTTTCGCGAGCCGCAATTAAATACGTATTAAAAAAAGTATTAAAAAATTTTCTTTTTACAGAAATTATATTTATTGAATGTCATTTGGAAGTTCTTCGTCCTTTAATTTTTCAATGAAATTTTTGAATTGTCGATGATTTTTGCAGTGGTGCGAATGTAATTTATAATGTGCAACACCGTTTTCATAACATCAGGATATTTTAAATATTTTGTAACGAGATGTTCTCTGTGAATTTGCAGTGAATTGGTATGAATTGTGGAATTTGAGAATCATCTCTTAAAAGCCCAATAAGACAGTTTTTTTTTTAATCCAGCATTGCCCGAGCTCCATCAATTGTAATAATATTTTAAAATATAATAACACAAAAATGAAAATGGAACTCGGGTACATTTACCGAGAGTCACAAATAACCCTTCAAAGAGCCGCATGTGGCTAGCGAACCGCAGGCTAACCACCTCCCAGCGAGCTATATATTTGGAGTCACCTAGTACCAAGCAATCGTCCATTAATAGTGATTGCCTTGGTAGACTGAGGGTTTACTATCTTGTTTCAATTCTGACAGACTAATTTTCTTATACAAAGTTAAATATATCGACTATGTAGGCATTCTCAGTCTTAGTACGTTTAAGATAATTATATCTCCTATAGTCCCAATGGCTAAATACTGAGTATGGACAATGACTTTGTCTCAGATTCTTACATATTCACTTGCTGTACAAAATACAACATCGATACATCTTAGTTTTTATCATACTTTTTCCCCACTCGCTTTTTTCCTGAATTAAAAAACACTAACAAAAGCTTTTTTAAAGCAGTTCAGTGACTTAGACCAGGTTGGAGTGTCGGTACATTTACAGCTTTGTAAAATTCCTCTCTGCGCAATGTTATTTCCACGACATACAGCAAGCTGCAACTAAAAGACAAAAATCTTATTGACAGCTGTCTTTTACTACTTGAAAAAACTGCTACGTGATTTAACTGTTAAGTATATAATCAGCTAACAATATACTGGAAGACAGTGAAAAGGTCACCGAACGATGGGTTGAAGTTTTGATTTGAAGATCGAAGACACTTTCACACTGTATTCAACGAAATTTTCTTTGGAACTTTTCTAGCGTCTTGCAGATGGATTTGATCACCCTACTAATAAGTGTGCCTTTAACCACTATGTAAGCTGCTGGCAGTTTGTTCTTCAGCATTTGTGTTTACCTCTGAAGGATAAATTAATTGGACATGTAACCAAAGAGGTAACCAAAATTTGCTTACGAAAAGAAATAGAAGGTTTAAACGTGTTATTTCCGCTTAATTGCTCGAAATAGTAAATTGAATTTTAATAACAAGATGATCATTTATACATCTTATTTACGGCTCTTGCTAACTTATGCGAGCCCTGCATGGTCATACGTAGCTGTCTCATATTAAATCTATCTACAGCTTAAAACATCACCGTTAAGAAAATCACTAATTCTCCCTGGTATTACCGTAATAATAAGATCCACAGGGAAATTAATCTTCCCACTCTTCCAAATTTTCTCAAAAACTTAGCCACAAATTTTTATTCTAACGTTTGCATTGATCACTTTTTGGGCTTAGCCCAATATGACTATGCGGATTCTACAAACTCAAAACGGCCATTAGCCGTTCTCAGCAGAGAGCTTGATTAAATTTCATTGGCCTGTAACAGCCAATTATTTTTCTACCTCGTTTTCTCTGGATCCCTTTATTCCTAAAAAGTATGAACTTAACGTTTTCGAACGCATTCCACCACTCTCTCTGTTGCTCATCGCTTCTAAAAGCCAAAATTCTATTGACTCACAGGAGGCAATCACATTTCACCCAGCGTTAAGCTGGATCCGTCATTTTGTACAATAGTTGCTAGCTCTGATAGCTTCTCCTCTCTGTTTATCTTTCACTCATTTATTTATTTAAAAAAAAGTTATAACTTCAGTAACTATCACTGTACTTAATTTTACCTTATGTCTCAACATTTTTTAACTTAATGTTTTTATTGTGCACTTTGTCCCTTTTACCGTCCTCGTGGATGCATTTTACTTTTATTTTAAATATTATGATCTATTGTAATCTAGTACTTTCCCAGTTATCATTTTCATGTTAAATATCAGTTATTCTCATTACCCATGCGTCTACAGTAATTCTGATCTATAGGGCCAGGTCCAAAGAGATCAGAATAAAGTGCTCCTGTGAGACAGAATAAGGTAAATAAATGGTAGACAGGCACAACAAAATAATTCCAAAGGCATTTAATAAACCTTTTCAATAATATCAACTAAAGTAAACACAGAACAATCGAAACTGTCAGACGATAAAAATAAATCGCTGAATTTCTAACAGCAAGGCTTCAAAAAACTGCGAGGTTGAAGTGTTTATTATTCATAGAACGACTCCCGAATTCCCGAATCACTCGAAATCCGAAAATTGAGCAATATATCATTCACGAGCTAAGAAACGGAAATCAAGAACTCCAGGGATAAATCGAGAATTGAAAAAATACGTCAATATCTGAGAATATTGGAAAGTTGAAAAATAAATGAAACGCTTCTCCGCTCTTCACCAAGAAATAAAAATACTGAATACACCGAACACCAAAAATTGCTGAATTACACGAAATAACCCCCACCTACAGAAAATTTTTATTACTAGAAGATTTTCCCCCTTTCTAGTGCTCAGTAATGATTAACAAAAAGTCAACTTACGATAATAATTTAAAGGCATTCAATTTCTCCTTTCAAATAGTATCCATGGCAACGTTTTATTATTTCGAACAAATAATAAGGAACTAAGGAAGCAAAGATCTGTTGCGATTCTGTAGGACGGTAATAAAAATTTTAAAAAAATATGTTTTCAACACCTTACTATTGTGACCTTTATATATTATAATTTAATATAAGTTTAAGTAAAATTAATGAAGAGGGAGTTGAGTTCAGAGTAGCTTAAATTTTTAATGCAAAAACTTTGAATTCCGATTAAATGTTTAACCAGGGTTGAATCGGCTTTAACCAGGGTGGTTTAAACAAGTGGTTTTAATCGTCCTGGTCAATATCAATTTTGACCAGTTTTGACCACTGAAATTCGCTTTTCAATATATTTAATACTAATCGAACATAGTTTACTAGCATATGATAAGGGCAAGTTACATTTAAAAAAAAAAAATGTCATAATATAAAAAACACAGAGATAAAAAGTTTTTACTTTTTTTTTATACAAGCTGTTTTATATGTAATTTATGTTTAATTCAAAAAACGTTTACAAGTAACAAGTTTTGTAGTTGCTCTCTCAATTTAAACGATTTCGTCATTTATTTTGGAATTAAGAAAGATTTTTTCCCTAAATTTTATTTCTTCTACTATAGTGGCAAGTGCATCCATAAAAATGTGCATATCCTATACTATAATACGAGGAATGGTTGTCAAGTCGAAAATCGCCCCAGAATTAATAAACTGTAGTAAACTTGGGGATCTGGGGTTTTTGGTCACGAGGAATCGATTGGCATCGGTTTTGACGCGCTAAGGTCACGTAGTTCGGCGCTACAGATAGGGCCGGGTTCGAACCCCGGTGCGGGCAAACTTTTTTCTCATGCGTCCAAACCAAGTGAAAATTGGTACCCGGGGGTTTTCGACCACGAGGAATCGATTGGCTGTAGTTCTGACGAATTAATAATAATAATAATAATAATAATAATAAAAGTCTTTATTGATTTGTCTTTATTCCTTGATATCGGTTTCCATTTTTATTTTCTATCAACTCTAAATATTAAATTAATGTAGCAAAGTATATATAACACATAAACGATATAGTAAAAAAAAAATAATGCAAACAAAAATTTTGAAAACCAACCACAAAAAATTAAAAAATAATGCTTCACTAACGTGCCGAAACAACCTCGCCGTTCAATTTCCAAAGCCACACTAAACACAGAGCATATAACTTATCAAAGTCCGTCGCCGCGTTAGTGCGTCGTCGGCATACCAGGAGGTGCCGCTCTGACGCGCCAGTGCGTCGGTGGCAGCGAACGTGTTAAGGAACTGATTTCGATTTCAAATCACCGTCAACAAAGTTCGACATTTCAACATTCATCAGATTTCAAGCTACATTTTCAAAATGCAGAACGCACTTCTACATGAAATGCTTCAAGGAGCTGGAAAATTTAAATCTTCGAGTTAGCTTCGATACCTGTCTTCTCCGAGCGGAGCTCGGTCACCCGGTACTAGTTTTTTAATCCAATGCAGCTGGCAATACAGACATATCTTTAAGGCACGACATCTCTACGAATACCTACAGACACGGCTACGAATTTGTGACTCATGTAGCATCACCTGGAAAACGCGTACAGTTTCAGAAATACTTCGAACGTGAGTAATACTACTCGCGCTGTATCCTCGTAGTCTAGAAACAAGTACTTTGCAGAAAACTTCTATAGGTTTCGTTGGAACTTGGACGACATTCCACGAATCTATTACCCCAACCGCTATTAATGAGCATGATCGATTTTTTGCGGAATCAAGCCTTGAACTCACAACCACCCGGTTATGAAACTGACGCTTTACCAATGTAAACGTTAAAGTAACAATAGTGATAAAGATGTATTTCGTAGTTAAAAAACTTTCGAAACAGTTTCCAGCAATTAAAAAAATATGAAGATAATAGATTTTATTATGGTTAAAATAATTTACTATTATGCAGAGTACACACACTGTTAACAAATACTTTAATTCATACCTTTAAGTCGCGGTTATTTTTGCTATACAGTTCAACATTTTAATCCATTCACGCCAGAAATATTTCTATTGTATATGTATTGATAAATGTTTTGAATTCATATTAACAGGACTCAAAGAGTAAAACGATGCTATTCAATCATTTTTTAAAAATATTATAGCCTGTTCCTCAATAGTAGACAAAGGAATAAATGAGATCCAGGTCGTTGCAAACTTTTCATTTTCGTTCTACTTTTATACAGTATGTTTTCCAATCACAGTTTTCAACAATTTGAATACGGATAAAAAGGCAAATCATACAAAAAGGCTGTGTACAGTTAAAATTAATGTGGATTCCGAGAGTTAAAAGATTCCATTTAAATAACTTTTGAATATTACAGCCTGTTCCTCATTAGTAGACAAAAGATTAAATGCGATCTCGGTCGATGTAGACTTTCCACTTTCGTTCTACTTTTAATCGGTATGTGTTTTCCAACCACAGTTATCAACAAATTGAATATAGATTAAACGGAAAATGACGTAAAAATGCCACTACCGTTTAAAGTATTATGGATTCTGGGAACAAAAAGATGAAATTTAAACAACTCTTGAATATTACAGGTTATTTCTCATTAGTAGAAATGGGGGTGTAAATGTGATTTCGACTGATTAAGACTTTTCATTTTTGCTCTACATTAAAACGGTATGTGTCTTCCAACCAGTTTTCTACAAATTGAATTTAGATTAAACGGAAAATTACGTAAAAATGCTACATACCGTTAAGTATTATGAAATTTAAACAACCGTTGAATACTAGAGCTTATTCCTCATTAGTAGAAATGGGAGAGTAAATGAGATCCCTGCCGATGAAGACTTTTCATTTTTGCTCTACATTTAAACGGTATGTGTCTTCCAACCACATTTTTCAACAAAATGAATATTGATTAAACGGGAAATTACGTAAAAATGCCACGTACCGTTAAAAGTATTATGGATTCCGAGAGCAAAAAGGTGAAATTTGAACAACTTTTGAGTATTACAGCTTATTCCTCATTAGTAGAAATGGGAGAGTAAATGAGATCCCAGCCGATGAAGACTTTTCATTTTGCTCTACATTTAAACGGTATGTATCTTCCAACCAGTTTTCAAAAAATTGAATATAGATTAAACGGAACATTAAGTAAAAATGCCACATACCGTTAAGTATAATGAAATTTAAACAACTTTTGAATATTACAGTTTATTCCTCATTAGTAAAAATGAGAGAGTAAATAAGATCCCGACCGATGAAGACTTTTCATTTTTGCTCAACATTTAAACGGTATGTGTCTTCCAACCACGATTTTCAGCAATCTGATTACGGATAAAATGAGAAATTACTAAAAAAGGCCGTGTAGTGAAACAATATGGAGGAGGGCGCATGCATTTCACAGTGTAATGAGGCGGTGTGAGATGACGTTAACAGCGATTAGCCTTTCACTGCGAGGTCAGTGGTAAGGAGAAACGTGATTCGGCGAGCCGAGGTCAAACGCATAATCACGGCTGGTCAAGAAGAGGAAGAAGTGGTGTTTTTTCACTCCGGCCCTAAACAGGTTGACAACAGATCGTTCTCTTCTGCTCTTTCCGGGAGGGGACGTTCACAAATTGAAAGGAATACAGGAAATAAATAGAACCCTACACAGCATCAAAAAGCTTCCCTTGCTTGAAAAAGCAAACTGAATATTGATAACTAATTGCTCATCAACGAATCAAATCTGCGACGGCAACTTGCTTATAAAAAGTATTGCTTGGTCATACACGTCTGATTAGGCAATCACTATTCATGGTATTTCACAAATAATGAGATTCATAGGGAATATACGGCCCTCGTTGCTCATGTTATCGAATTTGCTCAGTATAATAGTAAAAACTTTTGTAATCGTAAGGGATCTATGGCTATTTTAGATCGAAATTTCAAATAGTAGTATTTGCTCTTCGTGTGCTGCATTCAAAGTTTGATTGGTCCCCGCAATCAGGGTCCTAATCCTCCCCGACAACTTTGGAATCTCCCTTTTCACTATACCTGACTAAAGCATCGCATCTTGCGGACTTTGGTGGGTTGCGCTTACATTTTTACGAAATATTGTTAGACGACTGTTTTTTTTTTATTATTTATCAAATAGTTTCATTTTAATCAAAAATTATCTGCTAATAGATTTTTATGTCCTACTTTTCGTCGACCAACACAATATACTATCATTACTATAATACCTTTTAAAAATTGAAATTCAACGTTCCTTGTTTAATATATATATATATATATATATTATATATATATATATATATATTTATATTTATTTATAAAAATATTATATATAATATATATATATATATAATATATTTATTTATATACATTTTATATATATATATATCTTTACATATACATAGATATAAATATACATAAATATATATTGAAATATACACATATATTATATATACAATATACAATAAAATTACTTATATACATATACACATATATTACATATATATATACACATATTATACATACTTTATATAAACATATATTACAAATTATATACACATATATATATAACATATTTATAATTTACTAATATTTACTTATATATATACATATACACATATATATATATATATATATATATATATATATATATATATATACATATTATTATACATATACATTATTTTTACATATATTTATAAATATATATATACATATACAAAAATAAATATATATATATTTATATATATATATATATATTTATATATATATATATATATTTTATATATATTATATATATATTTATTTTACTATATTTATATATTACTATGATTTCCAGTGTAAGGAAACACTGTTTTTAACCATGTGTGGATCTAACAAAGGTCCGTTTGGTCTCTTAAAACAGCAACTGATTTTAAGTATAACTTGTTTCGTAATTATTACTATCGGAGACAAAAATACAATGTACACAGCTTCATCTCTTAAAACTCCCAACTCGATAACTGAACTACATCCAATTATGAGTATTATCTACTAAATACAATTTATAATACTTTGTTACTAAAAACTAAAACAATATTTTTAATAAAATTAACATTTAAACATTAAATACTTATAAAAATTAAATAACATTCATTCAGAATGTCAATTAAATTCTCATCTATACATTCGCGCAGAGCTGAAGCATTCTTGTAACTAGATTACTAGAATAAAACTTTAATTTCCCGAGTACTTTGCAATAATAAATGAGAGTAGATTTTTAGCTGATCATAAATTTCCTTTCATCATATCTTGTTCTTAATGGGAAAAGTAATTTTAACACTTATGGGTTACAGTATCGCAAGTGGATAATATTAATCTTCAGTTGTGTATTTTTATTTTTATTCTATTATTCTCGAAATCCAAAGATCGATCGTTTTGAAATTTACAATAAACACAGCCAGTTTTATTGTTCGTATGTTCAAATATTTAAAATTAGATTAATTTAGCAATACAAGGTAAAGAAATAGTTGTGAAAATGGCTCAAGATTTTTCGCAATCAGAAAGTGCTAAAATCAAAATAACTGTAATAATTACATAGATAGACGAGTGTTAATGTTGTATTATATGCCAATGGTGGATAGTGAGCTGCATGCGGTTTTTTTTAACAAATTTATCGAGTCTCAACTATAAATAAAATATATTTGTTATATTTTAAATTTCGTTAAAATTTATTAAACCTGTTTGAAATCGATAAGACTAACAGTGGTTTTATCATGGATGAATGCTTACTTCCTGAAACGGCTGCCGGAAAACAATAATTAATAGCTATGCAAAATCAATGCTCCATAAATCGGCAAAATCGATTAATGAATTTTGGAAACGTATACTTGAAAGTACAAACATTATTAAAATTCAGAAAATCGTTTACCGTCGGCTTTTTTTAATCAACAAATTATGTTGAAGCATTGTACTTAGCGATAAAATTTATTAAGTTCCACTCAAAATTGGACAATGAGCATCTAAAAGAATAAGCAGGTCACTTTCTAATCATCAACCTGATTATAAATTACTTTCTACATTACAAATTCCTTCACCTTGCAGTAGCGAAGATTAATAAAAAGTTTGGATAAATGTAAAAACTGACAAAATTAATATATTATTCTGAGTGTTTTTTTTCTACTAAAATCCTTAGGGGTGGCTCCTAAGATTTTCAAGGAGGTTAATTCGGTTCATACTGCAAAAAGTCTGGCCACTCCTGTTATACACTACATTTTGTAAATTTATTCTCAATAAACTGGAAAAAAAAAGCAAGTAAGTTACTATAGTCCAGCGGTGGACAAGCTTCTTGATAGTCCGAGTCATTTTTCGAAATTTGAAATTTTTTGAGCTGCAATTACGTATTTAGATATGCAAAAAAGGTATTAAAAACTTTTTTTACAGAAATTATATTTATTGAAAACATAAATAAAAGTACAAAATATGTGTATTGAATTTAAATATTAAAAATTATACACATTTATTTTACTTCACGTGATAATTAATCTCTTGAAGAATCGGTGTATTACGGACGATTATGCCACTGTTTACTTAGCTCGCAGTTTTCAATGAGTCATATCATTCTTAACTTGGATGGAAATGAAATTTGTTTACAACGTTGCACTTAGTCTTTCTTGCTGTAATTTAAAAGACATTTGGAAATACATACGGAACGATAATAATTTTTTAAAATATAACACAGAAAGGAAAAGGGAACACGGGTATATATATCGAGAGCCACAAATAATCCTTCAAAGAGCCACATCTGCTTCACGAGCCGCAGGCCCCCCCCTCCCCCTCCCCGTTATAGTCTTTTAAACTGACCAGTTTAAGCACATACTTCACCTGGGTTGCGCTAAGGGTCTACAATTCAAGAACACGTGTGGATAAACTGGAGTAAGGAAAAAAAAAAGAATAGAAAGCGCGCCAAGTATGTTTCAGTGGTGATTTTCACTCTACCCAGCAATACCGGAAACTTGACAGCGAAGCTAAATTCCATAGATTCCCCGCCACACACCCTAAATTTCTGGCATGAGGGGAGGGAGATAGACACAGATAAACTGTTTCCTCCATTACACTGGATGATCGACCGCCATGTTTAGACTGCTAAACGAGTGGACAACTCTATTCGTCTCAGTAAAAATACATTCCCTTTTCCACAGTAGTTTAAAAAAGATCTATGTATTAAATATTTTTACTCCATTAATAAGAACTACGTTATACTCTAGTTAATCCAAGTTGGTTAATTCGGATTTCAAGATATATGTAAAATATTACGAATTATATTTAATTTCGTGAAAATTACACAACAGACTGCTCTTTAAAACGTTCCATATAAAGTAAAAATGAAGAATAAATTTAACACAGTATTTATCTTAATTCAAACAGTAATTTTTATTTGTTTTCTTTTGCTTTACACAACATTACACTCAAGTTTACTTGCTGACACGAAAACAGCATCGTTAACAACGTTTTGCTCTTCGTCAAATCATCTAACTTTTTTCAACATAAACCCAGCTTTATATGTAACTAGCAGATGTACCCTTGCTTAGCTACGGTGAACTTAATGTATTACTTTTAAACAAAGATCTTTTTTTTTTCGTGAATAATTCTCTAAATTCGTCACAGTACAGCTCGAGTCATTGGCATATTTATATATTACTATTATAAGTGTATTATAACAATATTGAGTTTTTATAATACTGTACTACTACTATACGTTGATTAGCAACGTTAATAGATCTTGACATATTAAGTGGTAGAATAGGAAGCAGAGGTTTTGACAGCAACCGTGCTAATTTTGTTGGTATTAATAAATGTTGTCCAAAATTAAGGAAATTTATGACAAAACCAGATGGTTTTGTATGAAGAAACAAACACACATTCATACTGACAACCATATGAATATAAAGATAACTATATAAAATGATAGGTTTTTATTTACCCATGAGAGTCACTGAA
>CM063501.1:91207834-91237834 GCA_032207245.1 Pardosa pseudoannulata
TAGTGTCACGATTTTTGAATACAGCTTAATTGGCCCTGACGTTACTGATTCGCGTACTTTAAAACAAAGATGGATGAAGCAAAAAATCTTTTTTTTTATTTTTCATTTAAACTAGGTGGTAATAAAAATTTTTCAAAGCGAATGATTCTTAAACAAGAACATTTTATTCTGACAC
Source organism: Pardosa pseudoannulata (assembly GCA_032207245.1). Taxonomy (NCBI): domain Eukaryota; kingdom Metazoa; phylum Arthropoda; class Arachnida; order Araneae; family Lycosidae; genus Pardosa; species Pardosa pseudoannulata. The sequence continues at coordinate 91,208,010 of CM063501.1, forward strand.
CAACTGGATTTCTTTCGCATCCATACGTCAATGGACATTTTAAAAGTTTATTACAGACATATTTAAATATTTTCAATAACATTTCCTTCAAAGTGAACTAATCATTATACTAATAAAATATCACATTTAATTTCATTTGTCTCACTGATAATCAAAGACGAAAAACGATTTTTTGTTAATATTTTATACATGTAATTTACCTCTTAAAGATGCTATGCATTGTCCCTTAACTCAGAGGATAGGCGTAATTTAAAAACTCTATATACGCCTCCTGATATACAAGCTTCAAAAAGACAACTTTTCATTGAATTTAGAGCACACAGAAATTGTCTCATAACAGAAATCAGATATCTTACTTTTGTGACTAGCATTTAAAATTTTCCAAAAATGTCAAAATATTTATCAACTGAGGCCCAACCATTTGCATCATAGCGTTAATAGCAGGAAAATGTTCTTTGGAAGGTGCCAGAATTTCCACTTTCACTATCCGAATTTCTAAGTCGGTGTCACTGATGATGGTTTGGTTTGTAGTGCTACGGTCTACTATTTGCAACACGAGGGCTAATGAGACCAGGGCCTACAGCTTAAAGCCGATTCCGAACGGCTACGAACATCCATGCCATAGTGGGATTCGAACCCACAAACTCCGGTTCCGAAGGCCAGCACCCTAACCATTCGGCCATCGTTCGGCGTCACTGATGATGGATTTGATACAAGTACCTAACAACGACACTATAACGATCTTGTCTACAACATCTTTTTGCGAAGCATTATACAGTTAATAATAGATAATTTTGTTAAATATAATTTATGTTCATGCTATCATGAACTGATTTAACTGACTACTAACTCTTGAGTGTTTTTTTTTTATTATTATTCGTATAAAATGTGGAATATCTAGAATATGCAAGAAAATTTATAGTACGAATCAGAGTAACCAACATTTATGGGATCAAGTGATTTTAACACAGATACTCTACTGTTATAAAAATGCGAATCAAGAGTTTAGAAAGCGTTTGTATAACCAGTACGTATGGAAAATTCATATATCCTGAAGATCAATACCCCACCCTTTTATAATGATCACATAGGTTTGGTTTGGTTTGGAGCGCTAGGGTCTACTTTTTGCAACACGAGGGCTAATGAGACCGGGGTCTACAGCTTAAAGCCGATTCCGAACGGCTACGAACATCCATGCCATTGTGGGATTCGAAGCCACGAAGACCAGCACCGTAACCATTTAGCCATCGTTCGGCAAGATCACATAAGAGATAGATAAACATCTAATTTTTTTAAATTATAAACATAATTTTGTCGTAAATAATTTTGCAAGCACAACTCCCTGAAAAATAATATATGCATTCACATCAATTATACTCAGCACATGATCTTGCAAATCCAATCCCCTCTGTCTTCATAGATTATGATAAAGGTTTTGTCATATTGTAAATTTTTGAATGGTAATAGTACAAACTAGATATGCATTAATTTACACTGCAGTAATAAATTTAAATTACATAAACACATATTTCAGCACTTTAAAAAACAGAAAAAAGACACAAAAGTCTAAGTTTTTTTACACGGAAATAACAATTTTCTGTTTTAATTCGTTGAAAATTAAATTATTCCACGCATCAGATTTACGAAAAGTATTCAAAACGCTACACAAATGAGCCAGTTTAAACGAACTACGTACTTCCGGAAATTGAGCTCCCACATACTACGGTAACTGTAGGCGGTAACTAAGTTAAGACTAACTTTAAAAAAAAAAAAAATTTCATTGAATAACGTATTAACAAAATAAGTACTATATTTTAAACTGCGTCAGACAATTACAACAACAAATACACGAATCAGCTTAATACCAAACATGCGAATAGAAAATAATTTTTTTCTGGTATAAGTAGAATCTTAGAACAAATTCATAGAACACTTTAGAAGGAAAATCAGTGAATTTTAACATTATAACACAAATGATAAACTACGAGTAGCAAATCTAAATAAATTTTATATACGACTTTCAGAAATTAGTATTTCTATCAGCAACTTATGAAAATGTTATTGTTAAAGAAAACAATTATGAAATGCTAGAAATTAAACATAAATATATTATTTAAACTAAACATGCACATTTTCTCATTTAAGATACTTAACCCAGGCTTGCAACTGCTGAGGACCTTTCAAAAAGGTGAGAAAAGTGACAAATAATACAGAATAAGTGACTAAAAAGTGACTAAACATTGGGAAAAAAAAGCAATTTTTTTCTCCTCTTGATTACACATGGTATTATTAACATTTTTGTACTTAGTTTAACTCTAAATCAAATGATTCATGCAAGACATGATTTTCGCGTCAAATACAAAAAAAGGTTAAAGATTTTGTTTAACACAACTCAACATTGTTTTTTATTCAAGAAAATCTATAAATTAGATTTGAATACATATATTCATTTTATAGTCACAATTTTCTGCATACATTAATGATGTTTTGAAATATGTACATAGCTAGATTAGTGTATCTAAACAAAAATTGTGAAGAAAAAGAGAAATGTGTGCTTTAACGTAAATTACTTTAATGTATTAAATGTACATTTCAGGAAATTCTTTACGACTTTTTAAAATCCCTAAATTTTGGAAACCATATGACTAATTACATTTTTAATAAGAAAAATAAGATTAGAGCATCCCATTTTTGGTCTGTTATTAAAATATTTTGTTATTAATTCAGATTTTTTTTTTCAACAACAGACTTTTGCTGTGATACACCATGAAATAAGTGACTAAAAGTGACTGTTTATTTAAAAAAAGTGACTAAAAGTGATCAATTGTAAAAAATGTGACTAAAGTGACGGAATTGCAAGCCTGTATACTGCTTTCAGAAATTAGTATTTCTAGCAGCAACTAATGAAAATGTTATTGTAAACAAAGAAAACAATTATGAAATGCTAGAAATTAAATATAAATATATTATTTAAACTAAACATGCACATTTTCACATTTAAGATACTTAACCATGCAGTTTGCCGATGTATTTTAATAACAGCAATTAAAAAAGAAATCTTTGGAATATTTTCATTTCATTATTTATATTCAGAAAACTGCTGCAATGTAATACTGTTATACATTATCAAAAATGAAACATCGGAGAAAAATTAATGAGCAGTAATATTTTAGTAATATAGTAACCGAAATATTTACAAACAATATGAATTCTAACGGTTTTATACTTTAAAAAAGCATTACCAGAAATAAAGATCAATATAACATGGTCGTTTCAGTTATGGGGGTAGAATTCTATTTTTTTTCAATTACACTGTTCTTAATGATTAAAAAATCAGTTTTACTTCATTTTTAGCATTTAAATAATGGTAATGTACATCAGTTTATAATTAATAAGAATATTTCATTTAGTTGATGGGATGGATTTCAACTAATTTTACCAACAATTCAAATTAATTTTTTGTATATTTAACCAATTAGCTGCTTATCGAATCTTAGCGTAGCAATTACATTTCCTATAGCTTTAATAACGAGCGGCATTTATAACATGCGACTTATGTTTATACAACAAATTCTTATTGTATACATACGCACTTCTATATGTTATTACGGCTCATTAATAATTCTTATGATCAGAAAAAATATAGATATTTATAATTATTCTGAGGCCAATAGTTTAATAATGGCTAATATAAATTTAACTACAGCAAATTAAATTAGCAAAACTTACTTCTTCCCGTGAAGATGCAGAAGAAAGAACACACGCAGGGAGCAAAAAAATGATAAAAGTCAGCAACTTCATTTTGGATTTAAATGCAATTAATAGAGATAATGATCGCCAAAACAATGCTTCTTTAAAACGTGCCGCGAAATTTTACTCTCCCAGATGATACTCGACTGTAAATTTTAATACATTGTATGCAGCACCACTATCGATGCGCAAGATTTTTACAGCCTATGACGCTAATCAGATGATTTTAAGATCCAGATGAAAATGCGGCACTTTAGTCGGACAGTATTAAGGAAAGGTTGACAGTGAAATGATTAAATGACAGAGATTACCGCTACAAACGCAGAGAGCACAATACCCTCACGTCGGGTAAGAAACACCCAGAAAATTGGGATTACACAGAGCGTTGCCAGGTTCCTCCAACTAATCTCTCCCACCGCTCTGACGCATCTGCAAGTCGCAAATCGATACAGTTAACTCGGTTTGGGGACATTTTGATTCGATGATATGTTAAAAGTAACTGCTCTGTTAACCTAGAATTTTAGATATTAATGAAAAGTAAGTCTAAAAGTCTTTCAAAATGTATTTTACTATGATTTACAGCCATAAACGTTCCACAATGCTGACGATCGAGGATACATAGTTGCCAGGTTAACTTAAGTAGGTTTAAACTAATGCAATTGAAAACTGCAAAATATCAAAAATTAAACAGGAGATTAGGTGAAAGTTGTGCAATAATGCTGAAACAATTAAGTTATTATGTTAGGATAAAAAATAAAGGTAGTTTTATTTTATAAATATAATTTTAAAAATGGGTTAAATAACTTAAGCGGTCTCGGATACTATACTTCTCCAGTTCTTTATATATATTAAATAAAGAGTATACAAATTAGAAAATACACATATAACTCACTTTTTAATATGTTTTGTTGGCGGGAAACTACATTTTCAAATATGAAAATCGTTAAGATCTGATGAAATGAGTTTAATTTTTAAAGAACGCAGGGAATTAAATTTGTAATTTGCTTCCTTAAAGATTTCACCTAAAAGATATTTAGAAAAGGTATTTATTTCCCCTTTACAATTTCGATAAAAATTTAAAAGTCTCTTTTTAATTTTAGAAATATACGGATATGCATTTTTTAAATAGTTAATTAAATAATTGGTCATTTGAAAAGAATTTTGAACAAACAATTTTATAAGAATATATTTTAAAGAGATATCTTTTATCTAAAGCATGTTGTGAAAATGGAATAAGAAAAACTCTCACAAATTTAAAATAAAATTATTTTGACAATACAACATAAAATTTGACAAATAGTTCAGGCATTTCTCAACAGATGGCAACACCACATTGGATATTTTTAAGGAATCGAATAAAAAAGACTTAATAGTCCTAACTCGTTTCTACGTTCAACATGTATGCTATATTAATTGTTCACAATTTTCATCAGTGTAATGATCACTAAATTAATCTTATCTGAATGATTAATAATATTGAACTATTTTTACTGCATTTGAGCAGCTGTAATATATATTGTGCAAACCAAATGAATTTTTCTTATTTCGGTGAAAGTGGAATAGTTTTTCTTTTGTTATGTATGATTCCATTGATAACTACATTTACAAAATATAATAATCAAAGAATTATTATTAAGAAAAAAATAATCGCATGCATATGTGAATTAAGATTTTATATTGTTCGCTAACTAAATACAACACTATTGTAATTCCTTAGCTTAATTTTTATGTTAAGATTTTTTGAAGCCGTTGTACAAAACAAAATAATAGTGAAATATATAATAATGATAATGATGATGTATCGCATAATTTTATGCTGTTATTCCAATTCTTTTTTAATTGTAGATTAGAAAGAGGTGCAACTCAATCATGCCTAACTTCTATACGGTGTTATATTAATTTCTTAGCCCGATTATTATACCAGCTTTTAAGCCAAATTTTTATAACTGAACGAATTTATGTATTTTTATTTTCTCTTATTTTCTGATTCATATTAACATATCTTATACAATTTGTTTTTATGGAATAATTTTCGCTGAAAAAAGAAAAAAAAAAGCTGATATTATTTATTTAGTGATATTTGTAATGTGTTTCAGATAATGTCTCATGATTTGTCTTCCATATAGTTGGTATGTTTCCAGGCTTTACTCAGAAAAAATTCTAAAGAACTAAGTCTTTAATTCATAATTCCGTTTTAAAAATTTCTGACTACAGTTTACGGAAGAGGAGTTTTATTTTTTAAAAATAATTAACTGGAATATAATAAAAAAAACCTTTTTGTAATAAACACATTTACGATATTTTTTCATTTAAAACAGATGATATTTTGTGATGCTTCACTTGTCTTTTGTTTCATTATTCTTATGGGTAAATGGGTAGGGCGCTACCTTTGAAACTGGAATTTGTGAATTCGAGTCAAGCTGGTGGCAGGGATGTTCACATGCGTTCGGAATAGGCTTTAAGCAAGGTATTCCGAAATTACAAGTCTCGTGTTAAAAAAAATTATTCTAGCACAGATAGTTTATACAGTTGCCGAAAATCTTAACTGTATAAACAATTTATACTGTATAAAACAAAGAGATTTTATAAACAATTAACCGAGAACCCGTATTCAAAATTGTGTAATATTTGTTTACGGTTGTACCGGTGTGGCAACTTGGCCACAATAATCTCTAGAATGGAAAATTCCTTCGAGCTTCTTCCCTAACCGATGAAGAATTTTATATACGTTTTTGTTGATCGGCATGTAAGAATAGCATTTTGGATTCGGCTGTCAAATGCTGAATTTCGGCTATGGAATCATTTTTATTGTTAGAATGATCATTATTACTTCATGTTTTGAATAAATGTTTAATATTAATTTACTGGCTGATATTTTGAAACGTAGCTTGAAAACGGAATGAACACGCACATGGAATAAAACAAATACCACAACCGGTAACAGAAGTGACCAACACAGACAACCAATATAGTATTTCGATGTGTTCCAAATGATGTTAACAAAATCGGAAGACGACATTAACATAATGTTAAAACTCCACCAGGCTCAACCATCTCATTATTTATTTTTATTTCTTATTGATTTTATGCTCAAGTTTTTAATTAACATCTTTTTTTACTGCAATTGAGAGCAGTTTTATCAATTTCTACGTGGTGATTCTTAATAGGTAAACATGTAAAAAAATAGGTATATGTAACTTGTAACAATATCTTAATAATTGGTATAATTACCTATTACGAAAGAGAGGGTGTTTGAATTTTTTTTTCTTCTAAAGGGGGCAGTTGACCTGAGTAGGTTGAGAATCTCTGGTTTAAACGGAATAAAAATTACGTCAGGGGATTGAAATTTTCTTTGGGCAACTGAATATTTGTATAAGTGAATAAATTAGTACATGGGCTTTATGGAAGCTTCGCCAGTGAGAGAGAAATGCTTTGTATAACTGAATAATTCAATTCAACAACCAACCAAAGAGCGCCCTGCATTTTAATTAATCCTCCTCTCTCTTTGGAAGCATTGCTTATCTACTAACATGAGACCAACTTTTGAAATTAATTTCTCTCCATTTGGAATTACTTCCTGAGCTCAAATTCCAGACTTGTCTCTGATGTTGGTCTACTTCGAATTTCAATAGTATTGTTAACTCTTTAATATACTTCTTATGGTCCCCATCCAGCATTTGCAGCTCAACTTCCCGTTGGCATCATGATATTACGGATTGTGCTAGAAACTCTGTAGAATGGTAACAAACGTAATTTCAAAGCATTAAACTATATTATTTTATTGCTTCAAAGTGACATTGTGAATGCTTGATAAAAGCTTTGAAAAGGCATTGCTTCAGTTCTTCGAGAATGCGCGCAAACATGATATAAAATTCTTACTATTTGACATTTTAATATTCTCTACGGATTTGCTTTTAATTACTAAGTTATTTCTAATGATATGCTTTTGTGAGAAATGTAATAAAAGTAATTATTTTTTTGCGTTAAAATGATCAGGCATTTTAAAATTCGATATATTCGATTTTATTGCTTTCCTAAAGATCCGACATTGTGAATGCTTTGTATAAAAGCTTTGAAAAGGCAAGAGTGGACTTCAAGTTCTTCGCGAATTTGCGGCAAACATTTTTAGAATGGTAATAAAATGTTAAACTTACTATAATGTGACAGATTATATAAAATCATTATGCTCTAAGAATTCTTTTATTATTACTAAGTTTTTTTCATATTTCTAATGTATTTTCTATGCTTTTGTGAGAAGTACTGTACCTATAAATGTAATTATTTTTTGTCCTTAAAATGATCAAGTTTTGCATAATTTTATTAAATTCTTTTTTGTTATAGTTTATTGTTCCTGTTATCATAATCAAAGTAGTTATACTAAAGATCCGACATTGCGAATGCTTTGTATAAAAGCTTTGAAAAGGCAAGAGTGGACTTCAAGTTCTTCGAGAATTTGCTGCAAACATTTACAGAATGGTTATAAAATGTTAACATTACTGTAATGTAATAGATTGTATAAAATTGCTATGCTCTAAGAATTTTTTTATCATTACTAAGTTGGGTTTTTTTTTCATATTTCTAATGTATTTTCTATGCTTTTGTGAGAAGTACTGTGCCTATATATGTAATTATTTTTTGTCCTTAAAATGATCAGGTTTTGCCCATTTTTATTAGATTCTTCTTTATGTAATAGTTTATTGTGCCTGCTAACATAATCAAAGTAGTTATAATTTGATTATGATACTTAATAATACTGTGTAAAGTGTTTAATTAAAAAAATATATATACTTTTGTAAGTGCTAAAAAATCTATTTTGAATTACTTGACCAGTGTCTGATATTTCCTTTCCCTTCCCATAATTAAAATGTAGTTTTGTTGTATACGTAATTCATATCGAAGCTCATAAAATGCAATGAAAACAAGCAATGTTTTTCCAACGAAAAGTTGAGATGTAGTCAGCACTCATATTTGTTTACAAAAATGCACTTGCTCTTAGCACTGACACAATATCTTAATATTATATTTTAGTGTATATATCTTATAAACGTAGTCATATTTATATAGTAATATCTTATACTCCCTCACCAAACTCTTGAATCTTACTTTTATTTAATTTTTACTTAAGCTTAGTGCATGCTATTAATGTTGCATTCATCGATAATTTTCATCTCCTCCATACCGTATTTTAATACCTGTTAACTCTCCATACCATTAAACAGAAGTTCTGATCAAGAGAGCTAAGCCCAGGTGAATCAGACTAAACCCTCCTATGCGATATTTCGAATAAATGAGTTTTCATTGTAATTCCAAGGGTTCCGTGAATTGTAAAAGTTTGAAAACGATTAAAAAGAAACTACTATAAAAATAATTTTTCTATATACTTGTTGTTCTGTTAATTGTAGCTTTCATTTTTTCTGCATGTTGTAATGTACATACAACCTATACACCAGTGTTCGTTATAAGGGGGAAACACAGAATGAATATAATACTTTATATTGAGATTCAGACATTTATTCTATACATTTATTTACAAATAGATCCTTGGTTATCATAATCATCAATTATTTATATCTTCTATTTACACTATAATTATCACACATCTCTTTATAAGGAGTTATTATTATTAACAGAGGCTAAGTTAAATGACTGTAAATATTATTTTATAAATTACCTCCATTAAAGTCACAGGGGAGCAGGCATGGGCTTTCCTCACGGGCGCACGGGACGAGTTGGTGATGGTGAGCGGGGCGGTGTCGGTCCGGGCGCATGGGACGAGTTGGTGCTGGTGGATCCTTGTCCCACTTCTCTCAACTCCCCACTTCAACTCCTCTCCTTAACTTCATTTGCAAACTCCTCACCTCGGTCCCAACGCCCCTTTTTTCTTCTTATCCAATCCCTTGTCTTCGGGAAATTTTCCCACATCTCATGCCCTTCGGGAGTGCAGGTGGGCTCATTAAAGTAGCCCCTTTGTGCAATCTGACATTACTTTTTATCCCCTGCTCCCATAACTCACGGTTACAGCTCTGTGCGAGCTTGACCGTTACGCAGCCATTCCGTGATAAATACCTTCTCTGCAGGGGTCCCTAAACTTGACGTGAACAATTGGAGTCCAAAATTCCTCTAGGAAAACCCTCCCACGGCTATGCATGCACGTGCAGACCACCGTGGGAAAGTACCTCGGTACACTGTAATATAGTTTTTAGGTTTTACAACATACCTATTATTATATTTGTTTAAAAAAAACAATACGTGGAAAGGCAGGGGAAGTACACACCTTTTGGGATGAAGTTTGGAAACCGCTTAGCTAAATTCTAAAATTAATTACATGTTTCTAACCAACAGATATCTTTTTATTTATTCTCTCCAGGAACATTCCATTTCATTATACTTCCAGATAATTTCCGGAGACAGGGATCAAAGCTACAATGGACCAACGTTAAATAAACATTTCCCATTTTCAGTGACAGATTTTCATACTACCTCCAGTGTAATTTTCTAACTTTCCTTTTTAAATCAAATTCAGTGACATTTCAACTAATGGACTTTTGTGTTCACGAAAATTTTAAATCTTTTTCTGGGTCGACTAGAAAATATTTTACTGAAGGCACATAACGCATCCATTTAATTAACGAATTTAATTTTTGCATTAGTCATCTTTGAAACCCTTGCCGTTCAATCCGGAAAACATATGTCCATATTTATTCTAGTGATACTTCTGTTTTCTGTTTATCTTTTAAAATGATTGTGAACCATTGCACGTAAAATAAATAAAGACCCAGTTAAAATGGAACTTAATTATTTAATAAATAAATAAAAATAAAAAATAAAAAATTCGCATTTTAGGGGTCTTAAGAGTTTCAAGCATAAAAACAAATTGTATTACTATTTTTTACAATTAAGGCTCAAGGTATTAAAACAATTTCTTTAAGAGTTTCTTTGTAGAGCAGGAGTTACAAAACAGTGGTTATTCACCACGGCAACCCTAACATTGTCCTAGAGTGCCGCGATATCCAGTTTGAGATCCACGAGTTGGAGGGTTAATCGCACCTCGAGATGAATACAAGGAAAATTTTTACCACGCTTTAAGAGGAACTAAGGAATACAAGTCCAACTTTAACATTTAAGTATCTTTGTGACTATTTTAACAATTTCACAATTTTTAGCTGAATTTCTTGATTATAGCCGTGGCATCCCTTGTATATATTACACCCTATTGAAGTACACCCTATTGCCGAGGTACCCAGTTTGAGAACAACAGGTACAGAGTATATGTGTCCTCCAGGAAAAATAGTGAACTCCAGTAAAGAAAGATGTTGGCTGAAGCATTGTTGTCATCTATAATGAGTGTCACCAGCTTTGAACCCAAACAAGATTCCCCGACACGATTGCTCTGTTTATTACACATACACACACACACACACACACACTCATATACACCAGAGGATTCCCAAATTAACCAGAATCGTGCTTCTGTGCGTCTGCACTTGTAATAAGAGGTTATACTGCTAAAGATCTGTGGAAGGACTTTTATTGAGTCAGTATGACATGCATCAGCCATCACAGATGTGTATGGTTTTAATGGAAGTTCTCAGAGTGTATCCTTTATAAGTCTTCGAGTCCATACAGCACATTTTGAACGACAATTTTGGAATTCGAGAAGTGCCTGTTAAGTTTGTGTTCATACTTTTAACAGAAGAGCAAAGGGATCTTCGCGAGCAAGACTGCAATGCAATGAAGGACGCAGTCACAAACAATCCACAGTTTTTCAACAAAACCTTCACAATAGAAAAATCAGGTTGTCATGAGTGTGATCTTGAAAGTAAACAACACTAAAGTGAATTGATTTGGTTTGGTTTTGGAGCTTTGCGGTCTACTGTTTTGCACACGAGGCTAATGAGACCGGGACCTACCTAAAGTCAGTTGAAATCATCCATGGTCGTCTCACCCCCTTAAAAAGTTCGCCAGAATAAATAAAACTTGAAATTGATACTGATCTTTTACTTTTTTACATCAAAGTACATTCTACATTCAGAGTTCGACCCTCAAAACTAGACTATCCACTAAAAATTACACTTCATGTGTTGAAATGGTCGTGCAGAAGTGTGGCACGAAAACGTTCGGTGTTGTGAAATTCCGGCGAGTGGTTCCATGACATCACTCATCTGCGCACAGCTCTCATGCTTTCCAGATTTGGGTCTCAGTGCAGCGACTGTGTCCGCCTATTTACCAGATTTGGCCCCTGCGGACTTCGGAATTAAAAGGCAAGTGTTTTGCCGAGATCAACGAAGTCAAACATGGTGTTGTTCGCGATAATCTGCTATTTTTCCGTGCTACATGTACCCAACAGACACACACAGAACTGAAAAAGAAGCCACACAAGTCGTTGGTGTTTGCCACCATTTAGCATACTGATTCATGAGCTCTTATAGCGCTCTAGCGGAGCAATTTCTTACTACAAATACACGATGTGCAGAGTACAATTCCGGCTATTTTGGATCCTTTCTTTCTATATATGTATGTGTGTTTGTATGTATGTACTATGTATGTATACTAACCTCCCAACATCCCTCTGTCAAGTGATCCATTTCGACACAAACGCAGTCTCATCCTAACGAACTTACACATATAGACGAGGAAGCGAGAGAGAATTGCTGCTGTAAAGACTTACGCCGCGAGGTCTCGAGATGCGAGACCAGCTCTCAATTTATTCTCTGCTATTAACTTTTAAATAACCTGTCTAAATTCTTCTAAATATTAGTATCTTCAATTAAATCATTTTAAAAGGGACCACTTAGCTCAATTCCTGAAGCTTGTTGAGTGTGCTGACTCAACACATATATATTATATATATATATATATATATATATATATATATATATATATATATATATATATATATATATATATATATGTATTATATATATATATATATATATATTATATATATATTATATATATATATATATATATATATATATATATATATATATATATATATATATATATATATCGTGTATAATTTAGTCTATGATGTAAAACAAGAACTGCTATGCAATACAATATATGAATGCAGAACATTCTCATCGACAACTCCTACTTGTCATTTTTCTTGGTAAGGCTATTTTTTATAAGCACACTTATGGTCCAATGAAATTTCCTATTTTCCAATTAAATGCTCGATAATTCAATAGATATAAGAATGTATAATAAGATTTAACATTTAGAAGAGGTATAACGGAATAATTATATACAACTGGAAAATGATGGTTAGCGACACGCTCGCATGTTTACAATTTTTCCCCCGGAGTTATCCCTTGCGGTTACAATTACTTTCGGCCTCCAACCGTATGGTGTTACATTATTTAATTACACTACTAGCTAATAAAAGAATTTCGGATAAGAAATCCTCTTTTTGAAACCACGAACTCTAAAAACTTTAAAAGCCTCATCATTTGTCCGTTATATAAATTTATATTGCTATTTATTTATATAGCTTACTCATCTAACACTGTCAAATTCTACCAACGTTAAATTCCTGCCCATAATAGTTACGACTGATTAGAAAGCAAACTTGACAATGAGTTCTTTGGCTCTTTCGTACAACAGATGTACAAATAAATACTCTCTAAGGTCAACAGCTATGATCGGAAAGAGGAAAAGCTTAAACATCACTTACTTGAAAACGTGCTCTCTTCAGTTTTAAACAATTCTCTCGAAAATATTTCATTTCTCACCCAGCAAAGTGCTGTCAATCAGGACATTTTATCTAATAAATCTTTCAGAAGAATTAATCCATTCTCTTTGGGAGTTATGAGTTTTATCGATTAAATAATATTCTGTTACTAGGGCGATAAAATGCTTTGTTTAATTTTCCAGAGTAGTTTCTGGATTATAATCTCAATTTATGTCGACAAACTTATATTCATGCGGATGACAACATCTCTCAGAGAAAAATTCTCCTTATGACGAAAAATTTTCGCATTTGAGAAAGGATTATTAGAACTTATAGACATCACAAACCTAGTCCTTAGTATTTAAGGAGAGTCAGGGCAAAATTCTAATTATTTTATAATTGCAAATTTTATTAATAATATTTTCAGTTGAATGCTTATAAACAGACTTCTGTAGGCAATTTGCAACAATATAACAATATTTGTAACAATAGTGTTGAAAAATTGCAATTACGCCAAACTTCCAAAATCTAATAAATATACAGTGGAACTTTAATCTATCGCTTTTCAAGGGGACTGAAATACAGAACAATAAATGCGGTAAATGGATGTAATAATTCGATAGAATTACTCTCTGTGAATAAATTATTATGTACAGCACTACTAAAAAGTTCCCTAAGAGAGCCTCTAACACCTATTGGGCATACCCACGGGGAAGGGTAAAGCTTCTATTAATTTTTCACTGGGTGCTAAGAGAAATAAAATACCTTACGTGAATCAACAGAGAGAGTTCAACCTCTCAATTCAATGGCTCCCGGTTAATTCCCAGTGAACGGTACGCTCCTTGTCCGCCATCTTGTTTTTGGCGAGTATTGGCGGAACACGACTCCGCGAAGCACACGCCAAGTACCTAAGTCTAACACGCAGCGGGACACCGGCGAGAAATTACAAAAATTTAAATACTATAAAATTAAAAACAAATACTAATTAAGAAATTTAAATACTATAAAATTAGAACAAATAAAATTTTTGAAATAAATACGATTGAAGAGAATGCTGAACTTAACCATTCCACTGGTGAAAAATAGATTGAAATGTAGCAAGCTGCAAAACCGTTAAATTAACGCAAAAAGTGTTGAAATTCAAACTTACCTCCTACAACTTTTAATATAATTGGATCAAACAAGAATTAGATCATCATGACATCACATCATTTATTGCGCAAGTTACTCCAAAGAGGATCCGATAACGCACACACACACACACACACACACACACACAAAAAGGAGAGAACGAGGTTACCATATTTTAACGGGAAAGAAAGGGTGAAGTTGACAAGGAGAAAATAAGTATCGCCCGAGAAATGGCGCCAAAAATACGCCAAAAAATCGCCAAAATAGCGTACCGTACACTGGGATACAGCCATGGCTCCCTCTTTTTCTATCGATAGTTTATAAGACTGTGGCAATATCTAGTTAATTATAATATGTGATTCCTCATGGTGTATATTAAGAGATTAGGTAGAAAATCATTCTTATATCGCCAACATAATACCTGCTCCCAATTTAGTGAAGATCTTACCATTCTGCTCCCTTAAAATCCCACGATTTCAACTGATTTTCTTAAACAACGCTGAAATAGAAGAGCATGTTAACATCAAAGCAAACTTAATAAAAATAGATAATGGTATTCAGAGGATGGTTTCGTTTGTGCCTTCATAGATGGATCTTTGAATGAATTAACAGTTAAGCTGGTATAAACATTATTTTTCCAGACAGCAGCACAAAACAACATAAAACTAGCGCAGAAAAAAATCCTTCAAGCTACATCTGTGAGCATTTTGCTAAGAGGCCATAAAATATCTCTATCAAGCATGAAAATGCACTGTAATGTGAAAGAATAAATATCTTAAGAAAATCCAGAGTTACCCTTCAGGCAATTCAGCAAGACATATCAAGAAAAATATAATATATATAATGTCCTGAGTCACAACAATCAGCAAAATAGACACTGCATTATACAGTGAATAACACCATTCGTTGGCATAAATGGCAACGAGGCTGCAGACATCTTGGCCAAAGAAGAGGGTTAATTAAAATGAAGAATCCTTACATCATGTCTTGCTTTGTGATATAAATTCTATTGTGTATAGAAATTCAGAAATGTGACAGTGGGGCTGAAATGTCAGACCTGTGAATTCAACGCTAATATAAAAATCTCAAAAACCTTGGCAAGATTGAAATCTTACCACTTTGGAGGGGGAAAGAATGAACCAAACGGAACAAGGATCTACACTCTCCGTAGTTAGCGTCCTGAAACCGAGCCTGGACCAGATCATTTATTTTCTTGCCCTGCCATAAAGACTGCAATGCAGCAGGTCAGCAATTGTCCTCAAAAGGATCTTTAAGCAAACAATTTCCACTGGATAGCTGATACACTGTGTGCCGTACATGGTGTCATTTAGCTAGACTAGCCATGGACGAAAACCAACCAACTAATTGAAAGTACTTAACATTTCATAAAATTAACTTATATTTAACAAGATATTGGACATTTTTCAAAATATTTTGCAATTGATACCTCTTTTGTTGTGTATCACCTTAGTGCAAAGAATAACTACGCTATATCTCTTTCACCTCTATAAGTTCTATATTGTTGTCAAAATACCACTAACAAATATCAGCTGATAAGAAAGATGCAAATGGCCATAACAATTATGATGTTACGGTAATAAAAAAAATAGGCAAATAACAAATAGCTACAATTAGGAATAATAATAGAAAAGGAACTCAAAGACTTGATATTTAAGGTTAATAACTGTTACAAATTGTGAATAAAAGTAGCAAGCTGCGCCTCAATATGTAGAAAAAAATTAATTAAGCTGTGAGATTGGTAAGTGAGTGTTGGGACTAGCACTACAGCCCTGCTATGTCAAATAATAAATGTGAAAATGAAATGATAGTTGTGAGTTATTATTTGAGTGTGAAAAGCGTAAAGCTTCTTAAAGCCGATTCCAAAAGTCTCCGAACAACCATGCCATGAACAGGATTTGAACTTGCAAATTCCGGTACAGAACAGAAGAAACTCTGAGAAAATAAAGTAACGAGTCTAAATTTTTCGACAATAGAGGAGGGAAAACGAAGAAAATAACATTAATTCTTTAAGAATAAATTCGGAACCAAATGATTGGAACCGACGAACCCGCAAACGATATAATTTAATAAGTTTTTATACTGACTATAACTAATATATTATCTGTGTTAGGAACTAAAAAATTTACAGTACTTCTCAAAAATAATTGAAATATTCCAAACTTCGTAAAAAAATTATTTTTTTCCTTTAAATAACTTTAAATTCCTTTATATATATATATATATATATATATATATATATATATATATATATATATATATATATATATATATATATATATATATATATATATATATATATATATATATATATATATATATATATAAATATATATATATGTATATATATATATATATATATATATATATATATATAAATAATATATATATATATATAATACATATTATATATATATATATATATATATATATATATATATATATATATATATATATATATATATATATATATATATATATATATATATATATATATATATATATATATATATATATATATTATATATATATATATATATATATAAATATATATATATATATATAAATATATATATATATATAATATATATATATATATATATATATATATATAAATATATATTATTTATATATATATATATATATATATATATATATATATATATATATATATATATATATATATATATATATATATATATATATATATATATATTTATATATACATATATATATATAAATATATATATATATATATATATATATATATACATATATCATATATATATATATATATATATATATATATATATAATATACATATATATATATATATATATATATATATACATATATATATATATATATATATATATATATATATATATATATATATATATATATATATATATATATATATATATATATATATATATATATATATATATATATATATATGAAGAGGTTAGATATTACATCACTGTATAGTTAGGAATGGTTAAAACATTTTGGCAAAATTTCATTTCAGTGTCTGGAAAACATTTTTAGTAATGAAATTCTGTCGCAAACAAAAATAACGAAATACAGAATGTCTCGGAAAATGCATTTAGAAATTTTTATTTCATTATAGGTTCAATATAAAATTACGCAGAATAATTTCAATCCGAAACATTGAAATCTAGTAAAAGGGCTTATTTTTCTTGTAAATTTAATGAATAAAAAATATCCCTTATAAAAAAATTAAATTATATCCCGTGAAAAGGACGTTTTTATGGTAAGTAAACATAATTATGGAAAATTTCACCTCTTTCGAATAAAGAGATTTGTTCTTAGGAGCGTATTTGATTATATCTGTAAAAAAATGAAAGAAAGAAAAAAAGATTTGGTTGGTTTAGAGTGCTTTGGTAAATTTTTTGCAATACAAATATAAATTAGATTGAGACTCACTATTGCCAATGGTCTGGTTTGGTTAGGAGGGCTACGGTCTACCGTTTTGCTACATGAGGACTAATGAGACCGGGACCTAGTGCTTAAAACCGATTCCGAGCGGCTACGAATATCCATGCCATCAACGGGGCTTGAACCTTCAAACTCCGGTACTGTAAGGAATTTGGACCCACGTTGTTTGATATGTGCATTCTGGACATTGAAGTCTAAATTTTACCCTTCCCATACTTAGTTACTTAGGGTGGAGATAAAAAAGCATATTTCCTAAATAAAGTTTTTGTAATTTTCGTTTTTATATAGGGCTAAAAAAAAACTCTTTTAGAATTTTTTCAAGGGATCATTTCTAGAAGCTGACAAAGAAGTGGATTAAGAAAGGATCCGATTTCTGGAGTCCACGGATAGTCTGCGACCTGAAGGGATATCTCCTAATGGATTTAGTATATGAACCTATCTTTGAGTCATGGAAACCCTCGTGCGCCTGATACGATCGTTTAACCCTTTTCCCCTACGAAAACATACCGACGAAAATAAAGTCTCCATACGATAAAGTTTCATTGAGTCAGTGACGCTTGTTTTACATGATTTTTTTACTTCACCCTTTGTCGACTAGATTGGAATACGGAAACACACCCTCGTTACTCTCCACTCCTTTACTTAATAAATAAATATATAAGATATTAATTTTTAATACACATAAAGCTCGTCAAGTCATTTTTTTTTTTTTTTTTTTTTTTTTTTTTTATTTAAGGGTGGTACAATCTAGAAAATAGGATTCCCGTCTTCGATCAGAGATTTACAAAGCCATGAAAAGCTACCCCGAAGGAAGGGAGTAGGTGTCCAGTTCCTAAACAATCGATCCTTACCTATATCTCTATAGGGGAAAACACTTGTAGAGAAAAAACACATATCTTTGAGCCATAAAACCGATTTTCATCGCTGCGAACCGCTTAGAGGGTTAAGTCAGGCTCCTGGGCACCGAGAATATATCTTTGTTCAATATTCAATCCCTTTTCAATCTTGTAAATAAATATTATTTATGGTCCTTTAAGTTTCGGAAGGAATTTAATGAATCTCCCAGACAACCGGACCATACCTGTCCTAGTAAAGTAGGCAGGCAAATTACACGCTAGCATAGCGCCGCAGCAAGTGGTGTTTTTACAGGTACTTATCGAAGAGCAGCGATCTGCCAGTCGGCCATCGTTTGGCGTAATGCCAATGGTCGGTGACACAGTAAGGCGAAAATCAGTGTTTTGTATGCATTTAAGGTGGTTAATAACCTAATTATATCTATTAAAAAAGGAAAGACAGAAATATTTGGTAGGTTTAGAGTGGGTTTAGAGCGTTATCGTAAATCTTTTGAGATGGGAAGTCTTACTAGACTGATGCCTGCTATTGCCGATTGTTGACGTCGATTCAGTGGTGCAAAAATCAATCCTTCATTTGCATCTAATTTTTAAGCTTAAGTTTTGTCTCCAATTATTTCTATGTTTAGATACAGAGGTATATTCTGAGTGTTAATTGTAAGACAACTCCCATAACCTACAGTTCGATTCGCCTGCTAGATTTGCACTACACTAAAATCAAACTGTAGCAAAGCGGGATTGCAAATGTAGACAAATTTTTGTACCTCAACAATACTTGCTCATTCATTTTAATATTCATTAATATTCATTTTAATAAACAGACATGAATACAGGGCAGTCTAGAGTATTGTGAAGACCCCCCTTTGTTCAGAACACTAACGACCGACATCAGCTGATCTGAATTCCTCCTGTTTCGACCCGACTACAATAGTGCTACGACGCAGTGTCTGGGTTGTTGACATTTCGGTTGAATAGGCGTCACGCCCCTGATCGGTCGCAGTAATGATTCCGGAGGATTCATTCCGGAGGATTCGAGACAGCTAGCGAATGAGAATTCAACTAAAAAAACTAGCTGTAACCTTAGCTGGAGTTCTCAGGTAACTAAAATCGTAACTGACCTAAAAACGGTTGGCGGAACCGTAACTGACCCCGCCAACATGTATAAAAGCCTAGAATTTTGCGACTCGGGGCGTTTCGACATTTTTTTACGTAGGTGCTTTGACCTCGTGGAGGCTTCCGCGACTTTTGACCGGAGCCAGCTTTTTAGCAATTACATTCGGGAGACTCGTAAAGTCCGCTCATATAAGGAACGCCAGAGTCTCGGCCACCGAACGGGGTATAGATTAGGTTTGCATTGTACCCTGGAAATGCCTCCCCATTTTGTGAGATTAATTAATCTTTTTTTTCCGACTGTGATCGTCGTGGTAATGTTATGCAAGCAACAATCCTTTACATTTCGACTTGTTTTGGGAGATTAGAATCCCTTTGAGCATAACCAGTATTTACTCTAGAAAATAAAAATGATTTCCAATTCTGTTAAGTATGTAATCCTTCTTCACTCTACTTCTTCACTCAAGAATATTGAAGGCGTCACAGTATGTACGGAACCGGAGAATTCTTCAACTTTCACCATATAAATGTAAAAAATTGTATCATTGATGCATACGGTTTATTTGCATTTCTACATCTGCATTTAAAAATTTTTAAAATTAAAGTATGTTACTTATTAATAAAAAGTAAAATTAGACAAGAAATCCATGTTTGAGGAGTGCACTTCGTCGCGAGGAGGCACTCTAATGCAGTTTTTTAAAATTACTCCGTAAAATCAAGTTCTATTGCTCCGCGAATAAATAGGCTATGCTTAAAATTAAAATTCTTTTTTCAAAAATTATTAAAGTTTAAAATTACAAATGTTTTTATATTAATAAAATGAGATGAAAGAAATCTGAATATTACGACATTTTGAGTTCTAGTTGTGTAAAAAAAATATCGAATATAAATCAAGTTTCTCGTCTTCCAGTTGATAAAATAAATTTACATCAAAGGGCAACTCCAGGCAGTGGCTGGATTCACTGTCTTCTTGTTTGCAGAAACAATTAGAAAATTCTACATATTCCCAGGTTTGGTTTTGAGTGCTACGGCACTCCAAACCTGGTTTGCAACACGAGGGCTAATGAGACCGGGACCTACAACTTAAAGCCGGTTCCGATTGGCTACGAACATCCATGCCACAGTGGGATTCGAACCCACGAACTCCCATACCGAGCGTACGATTGTTTAGGCCAGCATCCTAAACAATCATCCGTCGTTCGGCTCTACATATTCCGAGAATTTTCGGAAAAGAATTCAATGCACATAAAACTAATTTTTCACTCGCTCGTCAAATCAATAGCAATTTAGTCAGCTTTTAGTCAACTACCGATTAACTGTAAAGTGTACTATAGTTAAAATATTTTTTTCATGTTTGTTTGTTTCTATCTGCGATGAGAAATTAGTGCAGAAAAAAAATTAAACTATAAAATTTAATATCCTACAATCTTAAAAGACTAAACTAGTTTATATCATCATGGCTATTTTGGTGATGTATTTAATAAATACGGTATAAAGTTGCGAGTTAAAGTTTAGTGCTCCACATTTCATTTCCTATTTCAAAAGTATTCCGTGACTGAGAAAGTTTGAGAACCTCTGCTCTAGGGGCCACGCGATATCCCAGAGCCCATCAGTTTGGACTGCAGTTACGGCAAATAAATTGACTGGCGGAGAAACTCTCATTTCGAAAACGTCGTTTGAAATCTGGTAGCAGATGATACAACGAAAGGGTGGTCGGCTGGATCGATGACAAATGTAATATTTTATTTGCGGGAGATGGCAACACAAAGCCAAAAACTGATTACATATCCAAGAATGCATTTTGCTACAGGATAAAATCTATTGTGTTGATAATTGAGAAAACTACCCTCGACATTATAGAGGAAATGCAAAGATAAAATATGTGTGGTTGAAATAGACATATTTAAATCAAATTGTCTCGATGAAAATTAACAGCAAAAAGGAACAAATTAATACTTTTTGTAACTTTAAATAAAGTGAAGCAACAATAATTCGGAGTTGGATGAGCATATTTTATTGCGATGTGTTTCTCTGGAAGCAACGCGATATCCCAAAACCCAACAGTTTCGTCTGCAATTACAGCAAATAGCTTAATCTATGTTGAAATATATAATCGCACTCAAACTTGGCGACTTATTTGGCTAGTTATTCTTGTGTTTAAGTAGTAGCTTTCTTGGACGTTCGTTTAATTTGTTTGTACCAGAAATTTTATTGGCTGAGCTCAGAATCCTCTCAAAACTATAAAAGCCCAATGTAACTCGTATTTCTTGTATTTTTCATTTTGGTGTTGCAATAAAATGTGTTTGCGATCTACGGCTTTGAATTATGCTTCAACAATCTACTAGTGGAGAGACACCTCTCTCGAAAGCATCGTTTGAAATCGGAGCCCTGATGATGCCACAAAAGAGTGGTCGATGACAAATGTAATATTTTATTTGAGGGAGATAGAAATACGAAGCCAAAAACTGATTACATATCCAAAAATGCATTTTGCTACAGAATAAAATTGTGTTAATAATAACTGAGAAAACTACCTTTGATATTATAAAGAAAATGACCGATAAAATATGTGTGGATGAAATAAAGACATTTTAATTGAAATTGTCTCGATGAAAATTAACAGCAAAAAAGGAATAAAATAACGTTTTTTGTAACTTTAAATAAAGTGAAGCAACAATGATTCCGAGTTAAATGAGGACCGAGTTAGATGAGGTTATTTCGAAAACATCTTTCGAAATCTGTTCGCAGATGATACCATGAAAGGGTGGTCGGCTGGATCGATGACGAATGTAATATTTTATTTACTCGAGATGTCAACACGAAACCCAAAAATGCATTTTGTTACAGAACAAAATCGATTGTGTTGATAATAATTGAGAAAATACCCTCGATATTATAAAGGAAACGCTGCGATAAAATATGTGTGGGTGAAATAAAGACATATTTAAATCAAACTATCGCGATGAAAATTAACAACAAAATTGAATAAATTAACACTTTTTTGAAACTTTAAATAAAGTGAAGCGATAAGGATTCCGAGTTAGATGAAGACACTTCATCGCGAGGTGTTACTCTAGAGACAAAGCGATATCCTAAAGCCCATCAGTTTCGCCTGCAATTACAGCAAACAACTTAATCTGCTAACGGACCTCTCTCGAAAGCACCGTTTGAAATCGGGTCCCTGATGATGCCACAAAAGGGTGGTCGGCTGGATCGATGACAAATGTAATATTTTATTTGAGGAAAATGGCAACACGAAGCCAAAAAGGATTACATATCCAAAAATGCATTTTTCTACAAAACAATTGAGAAAATTACCCTCGACATTATAGAGGAAATGCAAAGATAAGATATGTGTGGTTAAAAGAAGACATTTCAATCAAATTGTCGCTATGAAAATTAGCAGCAAAAAAGAATAAATTAACACTTTTTGTAACTTTAAATAAAGTGATACAACAATTATTCCGAGTTAAATCAGGACCGAGTTAGATGAGGTTATTTCGAAAACATCATTTGAAATCTGTTCGCAGATGATACTACGGATGGGTGGTCAACTGGATCTATGGCAAATGCAATATTTATTTGCGATAAATGTCGACACGAAGCCCAAAAATGCATTTTGCTACAAAATAAAATCTATTGTGTTGATAATAATTGAGAAAACTACCCTCGATATTACAGAGTAAATGAAAAGATAAAATATGTGTGGTTGAAATAAAGACATTTAAATCAAATTGTTGAGATGAAAATTAACAACAAAAAGGAATAAATTAACACTTTTTTTGTAATTTTGAATAAAGTGAAATAATAATGATTCCGAGTTGGATGAGGGCACTTCATCGCGAGCTGTTACTCTGGAGGCAACGCGATATCCCAAAGCTCATCAGTTTCACCTGCTAGTAGAGAGACACTTCTCTCGAAAGCATCATTTGAAATCGGGTCCCTGCTGATACCACCAAAAGGTGGTCGGCTGAATCGATGACAAATGTAATATTTTATTTGAGGGAGATGGCAACACGAATCCAGAAACGGATTACATATCCAAAAATGCATTTTTCTACAGAATAAAATCCATTGTGTTGTTAATAATTGAGAAACCTACCATCGACATTATAGAGGAAATGCAAATATGTGTGGTTGAAATAAAGACATTTAAATCAAATTGTTGAGATGAAAATTAACAGCAAAAAGGAACAAATTAACACTTTTTTGTAATTTTGAATAAAGTGAAGCAACAATGATTCTGAGTTAAATGAGGACCGAGTTAGATGAGGTTATTTCGAAAACATCGTTTTAAATCTGTTCGTATATGATACCACGAAAGGGTAGTCGGCTGGATCTATGAGAAATATAATATTTTATTTGCGGGATATATTTTTTGAGGGATGCATTTTTGGACGCGAAGCCCAAAAATGCATTTTGCTACAGAATAAAATGTATTGTTTTGATAATAATTGAGAAAACTACTCTCGACATTATGAAGGAAATGCAAGGATAAAATATGTATGGTTGAAATAAGGACATATTTAAATCAAATTGTCTCGATGAAAATTAACAGCAAAAAGGAATAGAATAACACTACATATTTTGTAACTTTAAATAAAGTGAAGCAACAATAATTCCGAGTTAGATGAGGACACTCATCACGAGGTGTTACTCTGGACGCAACGCGATATCCCAATTAGTTATTAGTCTGAAATTAAGGCAAATAACGTAATCTGCCAGTGGAGAGACACCTCTCTCGAAAGCATCGTTTGAAATCGGGTTCCTGATGATACCACGAAAGGGTGGTCGGCTGAATTGGTGACAAATGCAATATTTTATTTGCGGGAGATGGCAACACGAAGTCAAAAAAGGATTACATATCCCAAAATTCATTTTGCTAAAGAATAAAATCTGTTGTCTTGATAATAACTGAGAAAACTTCCCTCGACATTATAAAGGAAACGCAGCGATAAAATATGTGCGGTTGAAATAAAGACATATTTAAATCAAATTGTCGCGATGAAAATTAACAGCAAAATTGAATGAATTAACACTTTTTGTAACTTTAAATACAGTGAAGCAACAATAATTTGGATTTAGATGAGGATACTTCATCGCGATGTGTTTCTCTGGAGGCAACGCGATATACCAAAGCCCATCAGTTTCGTCTGCAATTACAGCAATTAACTTAATCTGCTAGTGGAGAGACACCTCTCTCGAAAGCATTGTTTGAAATCGGGTCCCTGATGATGCCACGAAAGGGTGGACAGCGGGATCGATGACAAATGCAATATTTTATTCGTGGGAGATGGCAATACGAGTTAAAGAACGTGTTACATAACCCTAATTGCATTTCGTGACAGAAGAAAATTAGTGACAATAATTTCGAGAAAACGATTTCAAAATTATAAAATTATACAGGAAACTCATAAAAAGTGCCTGATTTTATAGGTAACGTAAATTGAATATTTAATGCTCTCTCTGTCGGCTTTTCTTGGAAAAATTTGCAAATTAATGACCCGCTATCATTAATCCTTTACAACTTCAACGAATTTGAAACGTCTTCATTAATTTTATTCCGTGGTTGACACTTTGCAACAGAAAAAAATGTAATAAATTGACTATTGAAAAAAAAATTCTTTTAAATAGCAAGTTTGGTAGTAAAAGTGTCAAAAGAATAAAAAGCGCTAAAGAATTCATGTCACTTTTAATCGATGAGAGTGATATTTATTCGTTAAAAATAATTATTTTACGTACAGATGGATTAAAAAATACAACAAAAGAAATACGCTAGTACTGGTTGGCTTTAGCACACGTTAACATGCACGTGTTAAAAACAGTAGATTCAGTTTAAAACCTTATCACACGTCACCATGCTCGAGTAGGTTTATGATTCCATTTACTAGTGAAGAATGTACAGATTTCTTGTGTTACATCGAAAAACTTTCAACCGAGTTTATTTTAGTTCATTTTGACTTGTGATAAGGCATTTAATCAATCAAAAATGTTTTACTATCATTATTCTTTAGTGGTAAAGGATCTTAAACTACTGCTTTTTCAACACATAAAAGTTGAAGCTTGATAATCCCATAAGGATTCCTTTTCCCGTTGAAGAATACTTGAATTTTTCGTGTGACAGAGAAAATACTCATCCGATTATCACTAGTCAACCTGAACTAAAATAAAATCAGTTGAAAGTTCTTAGCTATAACACAAGAAATCTGCACATTCCTAACGAACACGTAAATGCTGACGTGTGATAAATTCTTTACTCAGAATGGCGTACAACTGTGTTCTGAAAAAATAAAATTAGACATAGCCATTGAGCAGCGTTTTCAAATAATCATCTGCGTAATATTGGTATTTCGAAAGGAATAACTAAGTGTCCCCCCCCCCCCAAAAAAAAAAAAAAAAAAAAAAAAAAAAAAAAAAAAAAACTAAGCCTGAGAAATAACTGTAAGAGACACGCCCATTAAAGTGGACGAAAGACATAAAGAGTGTTTTGTGTGGACAGTGGGGCGTTATCTATCAATACTGGGGATGAATGGAAGAGTCATCCGTTTCCCGGCAACGATTTTCGCCGACATTCGAACAGTGCGATTGTGTGGAAGAAAAACAGGTGGATTTACCGTCAGGAAAATTCAACTTGAAAATCGCTTTCCTGCGTTAGCCAGGTACAAAGGGTTTAACCATTGAAGAATCCCAAGAACAAAAACCAAGGGAGGGGGAGAAATACGACCCCTCGAGGGTTCCTTGTGAAAGAAGAAATATGTGGAAAGGAGATCGAGTTGGAAACTCCAGCTACAGAGAAGTGTTCTTTCTGTATAGCCTGACAGAAGCTGAGTATTTTGATAGCAAAGGAATTGTTCCCAAGAGGCGATGATTCTTTTTTATTATTTTTTGTTTCACGAATAAATGTTAAGTTTATATTAAAAGAAAGGCCATATATATTCTCGTCGATGTAATTTCCGGTCATGGAAATCATCAAAAATGTGTCATGCCGGGCAGATTACGGTGTGACCAAGGTTATAGTTTAACATTCGACCACTCGGTGTTGCCACAACGAAATACTGCATTCGTTTATACATCTTTCTGTGTTAAAAATAATTGCACATTTGAGTGTGCGTACGCATACATGTACTTTGTACAAATTTGTCGGAAGCTCGTCAAATGTTATTCAGCCTTTCCTCGATGCTGTCAAAAATAAAATTGCTTGTTGGCACTTTACAAGTTTATTAAGACTGCTGAAGTATGTAACCATATCAATTGAATTAAATTATGTTTGAATTTGTGTATTTAATACTACTTAACTATGACGTGGCTCTGTATAATGCATGAAAAATCGGAAAGCTGGTCTCACAAAAATTACGCATGTTCCAGGGGTGGATTTATGCATTACTTAAAAAGTTAAAACATTTTTTTTTAAATCACCCAAATAAAGTTAGACATATACATAAAAATAAATCATACAATAAAAGTCCAAAAGCGGCAGCAAAGATCCTTTGCAAAAATATACTACCAAATATATATATATATATATATATATATATATATATATATATATATATATATATACATGCAGTTATGTGTTTGCGGCACAACACAGTAGTTATCATGTAAAACTGTGTACCTCAGGCACCGTATCTCAAAATCGGATCACAGACGGGTCAAATATTGAAATGAATCAATTATAAATATGGATGCATGGCTATACTACTCGAATCGAAAGTACTCGTATCAAATTACTAAAGTCTGAGTATTCGAATACAACGTTTCGGGGCAGAAATCCAGTATACTGGTTCTTGTATTCGATTCTACCCATCTCTTCACAGACAGCTTTCAGTAAGCTTCGCATTTCAGGTGATTTACTTGTTAATTTAAAATTTTGTTTATTGTTGGAAAAACAGTAATTACTTAAAATTACTTTTATAAAATAAAATATCGGTGAACAAGTATAAGCGAAGAGAAGTTAAAAAGTTTGGCAATAGTATCACTGGAGAATTAATATTGACAGTGAATAAGTACCAACGAAATTTACGTTCGCACAATGTAAAGCTAAGCATTTCTTTTTTTTTTAAATATATTTTTCCTGTAAGTAATAAAAATTTTTTATTTTCCCAGCTCATTTTTCATATATAATTTTATATATATGATGATAAATCATAGGGAAAAGTGACGCATAACTTCTTCACACTCATAATAAAAATACCAATCACCGGGCATGCATACCTATACAGCATCCTTATCATATAAGTTACAAATATGAATCATATGCAGTTAAATGCAGTTACAATGCATATGATACATTGTATGCCATATAGTTATATATATGACTGTATTAGGAATTTGAACACAGTTTTATATGAGGACTACTGTCAAAGATTTACTTCACTAAAACACTAATTTTTATCTAATACCTATTATGTTAGTATATTAATTTAATTTTTAACTTTTATTTTTCCATTTTAACTCCAAACTTTCTGTTATATGAATCTTATTTGTCAGCTTTAAAACCCTTTAATTATATAATTTTTTCTATGATTTGTAAACATATCTATTAATTTTAAAAATAAAATTGAAGACATTGTATTTCCGTGTAATAATAAAATCGTATATATTACAGTACAAAGATTCTGGTTTCTTTTTTTTTTCTTTTTTTCTTTTTTCTTTAAGCTTAGAGGTCTCTGCATTTCTAAATCTAGCCTTATCGAGATCAGGAATAAATCGCCAAAAGGACACATTGGCCCGTATGCGATATTTTAAAAGGTAAACATTTCATCAATTTATATTTTATCAGAATACAGCAAGAAATCGTGCTCCACATTTGGGGCAGTTTGATCCAAACGGCTTATGCATTTGGAGAGGTAAACTAAAGCTCATAATTAGTATTTTTCAAATATTACTATGGGTACTTTTTTTATAAGTACATTGGGGCAGGTTGATCTATTTAACTTGTTGTCAGTTTGAGCTGTTAAATTAATAATGATAACTGGTAGTTTTCAAATATTACTATGGAGAGTTCTTAATGAAGGTACATTGGAGCAGGTTGATCTAATCAACTTGGTGTCAGTTTAAACTGTTAAACTAATTTTGATAACTGGTAGTTTGCAAATATTACTATGGAGAGTTCTTCATGAAGGTATGCACATTGGGGCAGGTTGATCTTCTGAATTTTAGTTTGTTTGTGGTACCTAGCTTGAGCCGAATCCCCAATGGTGAAGGTGAGCAATTACTCTTCAAGGTGTGCATCATAAAGTTCAGATGTTTATAAGAATGGATACAATTTAACTGAGAAAATTCATTAAATTAGAGTATAAATTATGATGGGCCCTAAATAGCAAAATATAAAACAAAAATGAAAGTAAAGAGGAGAGAAAAATCAGTGCAGTTTTAGAAACTGAGACTAAAAATTTAAAAATAAACAAATGTTTTTGGTGGATGCAAGCATTTCATATTTTTTAAGTTTTATAATTTTTTTTAATTTTAAAATAATTAAGATGATTAAAAAGGTAGGAAGTTTAACAGATAGAAGGAAAGAGGAAAACTAAGGAGAGAGTTTAAGGATAAACGATGATAGGAATTATGAGGGGAAGCAAGAGTCATTGTGGCGCCATCTAGTATCGGCACGATCGTTAGATATTAAATTTCAGAGAATTTGGAAGAAAATTATTTAAGCAGGTTGATCTAATCAACTGTCACTTTAACACTAGATTGCCCGAGATTTCTTGTATACCTATATTGCCCCAAAACAGTCAAAATGACTGCATTGCGAAAAAATAACAAATATGTAAAGAAATTTGTTTAAAATTAATTTTTAATGTTATATAATAAAGGAGGGCGGAAGTAAC
>CM063501.1:91245334-91275334 GCA_032207245.1 Pardosa pseudoannulata
TTATCTTTTACATATTACACATTATCATGGGTGGCAAAGCTCCTTGATAGTCAGAGCAATTTTTCAAAATTTGAAATTTTTCGCGAGCCGCAATTAAATGCTTATTTAAAAGGTATGCAAAAAAGGTATTAATCTTTTTTGACGGAAACTGTATTTACTGAATTTCATTTGGAAGTTCTTCGTCCTTTAATTTTTCAAGGACATTTTTTATTTGTCGATGATTTTTTGCTTTGGTGTGAACGTAATTTACAATGTGTTAGACTGTTTTCATAATATCCGGATATTTTAAATATTTTGTAACGAGTTTTTCTCGGTGAATTATGCAGTGAATCGGTATGAATTATGGAATTTGAGAATCATCCTTAAGAGCCCAATAAGACCGATTTTTTTTACCCATCATTACCGGAGCTCCATCAGTAGTAATAATTTTTTAAAATATAATAACACAAAAATGAAAAGGGAACTCGGGTACATTTATCGAGAGCCACAAATAATCATTCAAAGAGCCGCATGCGGCTCGTGAGTCGCAGGGTGGCAACCTCTGATATATATGTTTGCGTGTGTGCGTAATACATTGAAATTTAATTTAAGCACATCTAAATTATTTTTTCCAATATTAACGCCATATCGCTATGAAACAAAGAACCAAAGAAGCAAAGAACAATACAAGAGTGCAGTCTCTCACAACGGATTATTTTTTAAGTACTTATTAAATAAAGTAAACATTTATGCAGTTTGCATATTTAGTTCCTCGAATTAAACAGGTCATCACAAATTCAGCTTGTATTTTTGGTAGTAAAGAAAAAAAATTTTAAATTTCGAAAACTGAGCCTTCTTATGGAACTATGAAGAATATGTCATCAGCCAGGCAATTTAGCAAACTAAAAATACTTCGTTGCATCATTCTACAACAGTGAAAAATAAGAATCGGTGATAGAACAATGCGTACATGTCTAGTCATGGATTTAATAAGGTTTCTCAGATTATCTACGTTTATCTACTGACTAAGAGTCCGTTGAAAAGTGCTTCTAGCTGATTCACATTTCACTCTTAGAAAACACTGCGCACCGTAGATCTGATTTCTTAGACAGGTGTTGTTAACAGGATTTTGAATGTTTGTTTTGAGTAAAGTGTAGCCATTATTGATAGTTCAAATGCTACGCAAAGTGTCATCATGATGTGAAAATAGCGTAAATGTTTGCTTGTACTTCGCTATCATCTAAAAAATATTAGAACATTATCAGGCCTTAAATTACGTATTAATACTAAGATGGTACCTTCTGATACTATAGTCGGCCGGTTCGAGTCCTACTGCACACAAAAACAGCCCAAATAGTAGGACGCTGCTCTTAGTCACCAGGTTCGTGGTTTCGAGCCTCGCTTAAGCGAGGCTCGAAATCTTCAGACCAGTTCAGGCAAATGTTCAGGCATGAATGTCCGTACCAGTTGGAAATCGGTTTTAAGCAATAGGTCTTTGTATAAGCCCTCGTGTAACAAAAAAGTAGTCCTTCTACTGGAAAGCAAGTTCGAAATTGTTCGAAATTGGTTTTAAAAGCAGTAGATTAGGTCTAATTAGACCTTGTGTTGTAAAAATTCGATCGTAGCGCTGAAAATAAACCTGTATGAAAACTAAGAAATGTTGATTAGAATATCAATTTTGAATAATCATCTAAACACTGGTATTCATACAAAGTGTAATCACTTTTGAGACACTCGATTGGCATATTGCCAATGATGTTCCATTTATACTTTAAGGAGAAGTCAGGACAGAAGAGAAAAAAAAATCTATTACCATTCAAAAGTATCGACACTTCTAATAATTCAAATTAATTCTAAATGAATCAGTTGTTCACCGATATGATACTTCTAAAATCATTACATTACTTCCAAACTGGACTGCTCGTTTTAATACGCACATGTGACCGAGACCCTCCAAACTTGATGTGGCACATATTGTACAAAACGGTAAATCTGTATTCATTACATTAATAGGTATATAGGTAAAAAAATAAGTAAATAAAAATAACTGTACAAACCACAATAAGGGTAATCAATGGTGGTATTGAGGTAAAACTTCCTGGGCAGCTGGAAGGAGCCGGTTCTATTGAAGGGAGCGTGCAGGTATTCGTAGTTCATCCCCATGACGGCGCAGTTAGAACCGTCCTCGCGGCAAGAAGTACAGTTTCCGGCCAAGAAGCTCTCATAGTCTGGACACTGCACCCCGATGAACTCGCACCGCTTCGGATTGATGGAAGCTTTGTAGTACTGCACGGCGTGCATGTGGCTGCATATGCGGGGCACCAATGAGATTGTGGCTGAAAAAGAAGAAAATAATGAAGTTTATTCTTCTCCGATAAGCTACTCTATTTACGGGTGAAAAAGATAAGGTGGCCACCCGATGTGGAGCAGAGCGGTTATCAACGTAGTGAGGATGAGGGCAGTTGCGGGATGTTAAGAGGGGAGGCAACCGAATGGAGTGTTATGATTTATGGTTATATATATTTTAGCAGATGTTGAGGGAAAGGATTTAATGACAGGTGCAGAAGAAACAGGTAAATATAGATGCAGGATTCAACCTTCTCAACCGAACCACAGCCGAATCAAAATGAGGGAAGTTGATCCATAAGATGCCGCTTCAAAAGAGTAACTCTCAGCCGCGGTAGCTGAGTCGGTAAAGGCAACGATCTCGTAACTGAGAGAATGTGGGTTCGGAACCCGAGCCAGCCTAAGATCCGCCGTGTTCATTAAAGGTGACTGGGGCACGTAAAATAAGTTCGTGGTCACAATGTCCTCCAAGTTTTCAATTAATACCTCTGGGGTGGCAGGCCAAGTCTATGGGTCTTCTGCTTAGTCCCTTATTACGAGGACCCACTTGAGCATAAGTCGTACTTTCACCCTTGTGGTGCTCGTTATAAACGAACGGCTCATCCCTTTGCCTTAAAAACGAATAGCCTCAGGCTCAATCATGCTTGGTTTCACCAAGTAGCATAAATCAACAACAAGGAGTAACTCCGTTTTGTATCTCATGGCCACCCCAGAATTGTAAATCAGAGTTTACACATCACTAGCGGAGTCCACTTCGCTCAAGTCCGCTCTACTCCGTATCCGCGAACTGCCCGCCCTAGAGCTGTGACGGCAGATAGCAGAGGATTAGTAAAAAAACGGTCTTTACCAAGTTGAACATATACACTTTTATCCCCTACATGAAAGGGCAGTATGGTGTTTTCGACTAATGATGCTATAATCTTCTGAAATAGAACCGAGTAGAACAAGAGCAAGCTTTCTTTTAAATAAATTCTTAGATATTACACACCATGGTTTGAACATGTTCGTGGATATCGCAGCACTCCCTCTTGACATTTTCTCGTTCCTTCCCGCATGTATACCAAAAATGAATACACTCAACACACGGTGATTGTATGGGACATGAACAGAACCTGTTTTTCTCATTTTCAGTATGCACTATGAAACTGCTCTGCCTTATTACACTAGGGTGCCTTAAGGCGATATATGCAATGACACATATTTTCTGCATAGAATAAAAACCTCCTACACTGTCCATAATATAAAATACTTTCTGAAAATTCAGATGCATAGAAGCAGAATTTGTTAAAAATGATCAAAGAAACCAAACAACGTTTGCTACGCAAACTCAAATCTCATTAAATAGTTACTTTGTTTCAATTCTTACGTATGCGCTTTTCTGTAGAAGATTCATAAAATAGGCGTAAGTACATGTTAATCAACAAATTTTATTAAACAAAGACAATCGTATTTACATACAATCTAAAACAGGATATATTTTATTTGTCTTGGTGTATCATTTACAAAGGTGTATATAAACACTCAATGAAAGTAAATATGTACATGAAGAGGTATTTTAATGTTCGAGTTTATCGAATAAATCATACACTTATTAATTCAATTTCAGTATTTTGCACGCTTCAGTTATTCAATGCCCCAGAAATGTCAAAAAATGTCAAGGTGATGCGGATTTAAAAATTTGAGAACTGATCTAGAATACCATTTTAATCCTATAATGCACGGTTTTTTTCTTTCCCAACTATGTTTTTACATACATATTCGGGCCCGGACAATATTTAAAAAAATATGTCCAAAAATGTTTACTTTTTAATATCGTTGTTACCGTTAGAGGTAAAAGGTTGCGGAGAAAAGATCTAGAATAACATTTTAACCCTACAATTCGCCATTTTTTCTTTTAGAACTACAATTTTTACTCAAATATTCGGGCCCAGACAATATTTTAAAAAATATTTTCAAAAAATGTTTACTTTTTAATATTGTTGGTACCTTACAGGTAAGAGGTTGCGGAGAAAAGATCTAGATTACCATTTTAACATTACACTGCTCGATTACTTCTTTCAGAACTATATTTTTTACTCACATATTCGGGCCCAGACAATATTTTAAAAAATATTTATGTTTACTTTTTAATATCGTTGGTACCATTAGAGGTAAAAAAAATTGCGGAGAACTGATCTAGAATACCCTTTGAAGATTACACTGCACGACTTTTTCTTTTACAACTATATTTTTTGCACACATACTTAAACTCGGAGAATATTTCAAAAATATTTTAAAAAAAATTTGCTTTTTAATACTATTGGTACCGTTAAAAGTAAAAGGTTGCAAAGAACAGATTTTTACCCTACACTCCACAATTTTTTTTTTATAACTATATTTTTATACCCATATTTGAGCTCGGAAAATATTTAAAAAAATATTTTTTTTAAAAATTTGCGTTTTAATACTATTGGTATCGTTAAAGGTAAAAGGTTGCGGAGAACTGATCTAGAATACCCTTTGAACACTACACTGTATGATTTTTTATTTTACAACTATATTTTTTTGCACACATATTTGGGCTCGGAGAATATTTTCAAAAATATTTTTTTTAAAAATTACGTTTTAATACCATTGGTATAGTTAAATGTAAAAGGTTGTGGATAACAAATCTAGACTACCATTTTAACTCTACACTGCACAATTTTTTCTTTTACAACTGTATTTTTTTACACACATATTCGGACCCCGACAATATTAAAAAAATATATTTTTAAATTTTTTACATTTTAAAAATCTTGGCCCCGTGGAAGATAAAAAGTTCGAGAGACCTAGAATACAAATTTAACCACACACTTCACAGCTTGTTTTTATAACTATATATTTTTACACACATATTTGGGCCCACACAATACTAAAAAAATGTTTTACAAATAATCTTTTAATTTTTTTTGCAATTTTTATGCAAAAATTGTGTTTAATGCATACTTAAATCCAATATCAATTATAAATGCCATTAATAAATATATGAAAAATATTGATACAAATTTAAAACTAAATATATTGTTAAAATATGGAAAAATTCCTTGATACAAGAGCAAAAAACAAACAAACGAACAAGCAGAAAGTATAATTTAAAATAGCATAATGATGAACAAATGCAACACTCAAAGAAAGTTTTTTAAGGTATAATACTCAATTACTATCACCTAGAGGAGAATATTAGAATATAATGCACGAAAGAATTGACTGATATACAAAAAAAAAAAAATGTGAAAAAAAATGAAAATTCTTTTTCTGTATATGTATATAGTATATGGTGAAACTTTAATTGATTCATGTATCCATCACTGTGCAGCGTAGGATTAGTATAACAACTCACGATAAGATTTTGATTTCTTTAATTTTTATATGTTTTTTTTTTATTTTAATCTTATAATCTTTAATAAATTAATTCCAAATTTTACATTCAATATTTTGTTCATTTGTGAGCAGCGGTAGCTCAGTTCGCAAAGGCAGTAACTGAAAGATTGCGGGTTCCGGACTGGAGTCAGCCTAAGATCGGCCGTGTTCGCTAAAGGTGACTGGGGCACGTAAAATATGTTCGTGGTCACAAAGTTCTCCAAGTTCTCAAACGATACCTCTGGGGGTGGAAGGATAAGCCTGGGGGGTTTACTGCTTGATCCCTGATTCTAAATTACGAGGACCCAGCGGGGGTAATGTTATTCGAGTACTTAGCATACCTTAAGCTACACGTGCTCCTCGGATGGTGCTAAAGGAGTAACAGGTTTATAGCCTTGTTAAGGCGTAAGGATAATGTCTCTATCGTCTGCTGCGTTGGAAAAAATATTTTGTTCATACTGAATACGATCGCCATTAATTTTGCAAAAGGAAAATGCAGAGTGCTGATAAAGCTTTTCGCGTAGCATAAAATCAACGTTATTGTATAAATTGAGAAAGCTAATAACTCCAGTTGCAAAGAGGACATAAAACTTTAAAAAATGATTTTTATAAAGAAGGCTTTAAAATTTACTTAGCAAAAAGGAATTCTCTTTTCAAGAAAAAGTCTGCGTATACTCATAAACTAAACTAAAACGAAAACTTCACGGAGATACTGAATAGATCAAAATAACAAAATATTCCTAACACAATTTTTTACATTATTATCCGACCCATCATCGGGACTAAATAAAACCTTTAAATTTAATTAATTTTCAAGCATGATTTTTTTTAGAAGTTTGATTTTCTTAAATATTATTTTCCCTGGAAAATGAAACGATATTTCTCAGACAAACTTCTGGCAGTAGAATTTGTATTAATTATAAATGTATTAAATAGATAAGTATTATAAGCAAGTATAACTGTCATATAATTTTTATATATTTATATAGCATTCAGTACTAAAAAATATTTGTATGTTTTCGCGCATTTTTAAAGCTTTCCTATTCTTTCGGCAAGCATAATATATTCTTTAGCCATTTCAAATTCAATAAAATGGTGATAAGTAGCCATCTACTATCTTTTCCGGAACAGGTGCTGTATAAAATATACTTATATTACAAGAAAATGTTCAAAGAAATCTGAGTGTGTAGATAATTTATCGAAAAAAAAAAGGTTTTTCTTTTCCTTAGGGTTTTTTTCATAATCTCAGTATCTCAGTACTTGTATCTTTGAAAAAATACAAGTACGTCTTTGAAAAGATACAAGCTTGTACACGTGTACACATACAGTTTGCATTATATTTTTAAAATAAATCATTTTTACTTTATTAATTCATTACCACCAGTTGACAGGTCATTACCACCAGTTATTGTAAGTAGTAATATCAATTTTCCTATCTCTAATTTTTTGTGAACCCATCTTATTCACATGTTTTGTATCGAACAAAATATCCTCTTATAGTACTGTCAATATTAATAAAATTCGTATCGTCAACAAACAAAAAAAATTAAAGTAATTAGCATTGTTTTACCAGTTAAACTAATTCTAGTACGTACTTAACACATTGCATGTGGGAATGCAAGCGGGATGCACACGTTTTTCGTAGACTGTCACTAGAGCGTGGGTCACATACAAGTACGTATTGAGTGGATTTTTGCTAAGGCATAGAATAACGTTTAAATACGATGTACGATTTTATGGTATTTGTGTTGCTAGGCAACGATTTCCATTGTTTTATTTTTTTTCCTAGAAATTTAATTTGTCAAGTCACTCCATTTTGACTACGAGTCGTGTTTTGTAAATTTGAAATTTCTTTTTATGATTATTATTATTGATTTACAACCAGGGCCGTACCTAGGCATTTACCACAGGCGCATCAGTCATAGGGGCGCCACACCGTGAGGAAAATGCGGTCTGAAAGAGGACGTTTCGCCTCGACTAGAAATAAGGAAAAATTGAAAAATATTTTTTTTATTATAAAATCCAGTGTGTTTAAAATTATTTTTTTTTATGAATTTTCTTATTATTAAAAATGTTTCTAGAGGCTAAATTTGTAATAGATTTTTACAAAACGTTTACTAAACAATCCTAATCTGTGTTTTTATAAATCCGGGTTTTCGTTTTAAATTTTAAATTTATTAATGATATTAAAACTAATTTAATATTTAAAAATTCTCTAATTTTTTTTTATGAAAATTCAACGTTTAAATAAAACATATTCCCCTCAAATAAACTATTAAGTTTATCAGGAAAATAATACCCACATAATGTTAAAAAATATTTAAGTATTAATACGGTAAAAATAGAAGAAAAAATTAAAAACTAATATACAATGAACATTTTAAGAATTAAGAAAATATTTTGTGAGCTGATTCTGAATATACGATATAGAAAAAAAAATGCTTATATATTTCTCACTGTATTTTGTGGTAGGGGCGCAGACCAGTTTTCTGCCACGGGCGCTGAAGTACCTAGTTACGGCTGTATTTACAACCTTGATAAAAATGAGCTTTTGTGGAAAGCCCGCTACATACCTAAGTCTGCAACGAAACAGACCCGCATGCAATGTGTTAAAATCCAATCTATACGATTTAGTAATCTAACTGTAAGTTACACGTACACATGAATAATTTTTATTATTGCAATTATAAATTTAAAAAATGTCAATGTTTATAATAATAACTAGCCAGGATGGGTTAGTACCTTCTTTTAAAAATATTCCAGGATAATATTTTATGTTGGTTATATTCATTTAACAGTTTTTTGCTGACATGCTGTTTTTCATATTTTAAGCACATAAACTTGTTCCTGGGTGAAATTCAAGCTAGATTAGCAATTATGCATTGCGTTGAGTATTCTCTGCATCAGTGGTTCTCAACGGGGACGATACCGCTACTTGGGGGGCGGTGGAACTTTGCTGGTGGGCAGTGAACTTGTTTCGAGCGGTAAGGCGGTGATGTGAGGAGGTTTTGGCTTTCAAACTTAATTTTAGAAATTCTAAATAAATTTATTACATTAATTTTATAATTTATACGATTGTTGCCAGTAATAAAATAAACTAAAGCTGTGGTACCAGAACCAGTTATTTTTATTCCCTGTGTTCTGTATGAAATTAGGAGGACATTCAGAAAAATATAGTTAATCAACAGCATTTGTTTGGTTTAGTTTGAAGCGCTACAATTTTGTAATACGAGGGGTATTCAGACTGGGACCTACTACATAAAGCCGAATGCGAACGGCTACGAACATCTGTGCCCCAGTGGGATTCGAATCCATGAACTCTAAAACTGAAAGTCAGGTCTTTAACCATTCGGCCATAGCATTCGTTCGAGCGTTGCTTCAGTGTGTCTCAGTAACAAAATCTTGATTTGTAACTCTATTGATTGGTTTGGTTTTCGAGTGCTACGGTCTACTTTTTGCAACACGAGGGCTAATGAGACCGGGACCTACTGTTTAAAGCCGATTCCGAAAGGCTACGAACATCCATGCCATAGTGGGTTTCGGACCCACGAACTCCGGTTCCGAAGGCCAGCATCCTAACCAGCCGGCCATCGTTCGGCTGTAACTCTATTGAAGAAAATTACTTAAACATTTTCCCTCTTATAATTGATTACTATTCTTACCCTACACTTTAAATTACGGGATTTTTACAAAGGGGAACGTTGAATGTATTTCAGCTCCATAGGGAGGGGGGAAGTTGAATAAATTTCGGGCCTGTAGGAGGCAGTAGCTTAAAAAAGCTTGAGAATCAGTACTCTATATAATAAGTTGTTTTTTGGAAATGAAAGGGGTTTATTTTATATTTCACATTGTGGAGTAATTTAAAGAAATATAAGGAAGAAAGTAGAAAAAGAAAATTTTTTTTAAGCATACCTTAATAATCGTAGAATTATCGTCACGAAACACGGGAATAAAGCTAGTAACTTATTTATGCAGCTGATTCTCAACCAATGACTATTTAATACCTTTATATTTAGATAATCGTTCGCAAAAGGTCATCTCCGCTTTCTTCTAAATACGAGCTTTTAATATTTCATTATAAAACCATGATTTAAATTTAGACATTATGGTATTTTATTCTAAATATGAGATTATAAATCTATAAGAAGGTATAAAGTTTATTATGTTTGCATTAATTGGTTTACATTAATTATAGAATATCATTATGCTATAATTGCCTCTATTTCTATAGAACTTGCATGGTGTGTTTTATTTTTTTTTTAGATTAAGGTCACGTTAATTTGATTACCTTTTAACTATCTAATTGTATTTTTCAGATTGAAATTTCTTGAATCATGATATAAAAATCTATTGACGTGTAATGGAGTAGCTTGTCTTTATTTGAAGTTATTTAATGATTGATAATATATGTTTTTTTTTTTTTAGTTTGATGAACCCCCCTGAGTTCATGGTGGGGGAAGTGTTGAGAATAAAAAGATTTCAACTGAAGTGAATTGATGCTGCCGAAATGTAAAATATAAACAATGCTGCTACTCAACAGATAGGCAGTTATCTTGACTGTAATCGTTCGCACGAAATAAAGTATTTTGTTGCCTTCTTTGACTCTAACAGAATTCTTGAAACATTTTTTAAGGAATTTTTTAAATAACAAAACACTGGAAAAAAAATCTGTAAATTTTCATAAAATATTTAAAATAAAAATTCCATATTCCCCACGGTTAATTATTTACAAATTGGAAATACACTATGCAACCAGAAAATAATAATGAAATTAAATAATTATAGATTACCATCTCGTCTAAACCCTCATCTTGTATGTGATTTTTTTATAAGCTTTATACAAGCGTAACTTAACAGAATAAATAACTTGAAGGACACGTCACCGTTGCATAAATATGACGTAACTGGAAATATTTACTAAAGTAATAATTTACCCGAAAGCCATAAGTGTAGCATACCAGTTCAATGTCATATATGATTTACATAATCAGAATTTTGATTGATGGTTGCATCAAACTTTACTCTCGTCAGCAATCATTGTAAAACATTCGAAATAATGAATAGAAAAGCGAATTAAGGTCAATACATCAAAGCCAAAACAGATGAGAAATTACCATAGAGGAAATCAAGCGTCAAGTATGATTTCACAATGTTCCTCCGGCACCCTTCTTGAACCGATCCTCCATTGGGATAGAAATCTGCGTGACCCAGAGGATTAATGTCACCAAGTGCTTCACCTGTAAGATGTACCAATCGCAAATATTATTAAACGTAGACTAAAATAAAACAGGTCAAGACACATTGTATTAGGTAACTCATTGAAACAGAGTGATTTCTGAATTAAAAATATATGGGAATTTCCTAACCTGGCTGCGTTCCTGCATTTGTGTGAATGACGTCCACCAAATCGGCGTCTGAGGAATCCAGTCTGTCGGATTTTGACATGTTGTGGAAAGGCGTGAGGGCAGGATCGAGAGCTGCAGTTAACAGAATACATTAAAATAGAGTTAATATGCAATGACTGTTGTGACATGTTTATTGGTATCACTTATTTTTGTCTTCGTATTACCATTTAAAACCAGACTGGCCAATTTAAAAAAACCACGAGCCACAAGGGAGACCTTTTATTCCAGCGGACCACACTGTATATATTTCTACATGCATACATATACATATTAATATATATACATATATATATATATATATATATATATACATACATGCACATATACATACATACATACATACACGTATGCATATGTATTTATACATACACAAACACACACACATATATCATGTGTATGTATAAAATTCCATACTGCACACAGTTAAATAATTATTTCCGAATTGGAAATGCAGCATGTAACTAGAAAATAACAATGACACACACACACACACACACACACATATATATATATATATATATATATATATATATATATATATATATATATATATATATATATATATATATATATATATTTATATACACACACACATGGTGTGTGTGAAGGTAAATTTTATGTGAAAATATAAAACATTATATTATTCTTGTAGGTTTTTATTATTATTCATAAACTTTAATAGTATAACAGTTAAACATCTGTAACTATATAAAATATCTGCAGCAGTAATTATCAAATATTAGAATAAAACTGTAGTTACTATAGTTAGTTCAGATTTTGTTTCAATTATAAAATTCGTCACCTCTCCGTATCCTACTGTTTGACTCCTCTGATTGAAATAAACTTACCTTACCTAAGCCAGCCCTAAGCTATAGGCAAAGTAACTAGTATTTTGCTTCTGACTTTCGGATGTATGAATGAGTTCGACCAGCCCCTAAAAAGGTTCTGTGTGTTCGAGCCAAGTCGTACTTCCACCTTAACTGTGCTCGATAACAATGAAAGGCGCTCACTTCTGCCTTAATTCGAAAGATCAGCGCTCATTTGGGCTTGGTATGATCAAGTAGCATTAGACCCACCCACACACCCCAAAATAGTATATTTTGTCATTTTAATTGTTCAAAACAGCTCTAAACTCATGCTTTTGTAAAATACATTTCTGTGGCTCATGATTATTTATACATTTTAAATGTAAGAATAAACGTGATCAGTTAGGATATAAAATAGAAAAATAGCTTTCTTAAAGGCTAAGAAAATTAGTTAATTTTCATAACACATATTATTTTACAGTTGCATAAAGGAAGGAAATTAAAAATAAACAAAGGGCTATTGCACTCCATAGAGTTGAATTTTACTAACGATCTCTCAACAATGTCAGTTTATTTGAATTAATATAGACAAATGGCAAGAAAGAAAAAAAATACCTAAAGACGAACTGAAATTAATAATGTAATCACAGTAAAATTAAAAAAAAGGATAATTTACTGTGAGTACTGTGAAAGGTCACGTGCATCAACCAATAAGCGGATTCCCACCACCAGCTCTCTTAATGCTAATCTCAGAAGATAAAGATATATGTAGTTTTAATGGAGAAAGGTGAGCTCGGAATTTATTCCTTGTTTTCGAAATTTATAGAGTAGAGTAAATGGACGTATAGTACCGTGAAAACGTTCGATCCAGAGAGAACACCTGTGTTTTGTGTAGAGGGGACTTCGCGCAAGAGAGTTTAAAGTAGATCGCCAAAATCAGACATAGGCTTCGCCCATTGCAACCCCTCGTGAATAAATATATGTAATGAGACGAACTTCTCGATGGATGGTTGCAGTCATGGCCATAAAAATGATACCGTTTCAGCTAAAGACCTTTATTAAGATAACGTTGAAGGACGGGTTCCCACT
The DNA here is from genome assembly GCA_032207245.1 of Pardosa pseudoannulata. Classification (NCBI taxonomy): domain Eukaryota; kingdom Metazoa; phylum Arthropoda; class Arachnida; order Araneae; family Lycosidae; genus Pardosa; species Pardosa pseudoannulata. Next base: position 91,258,341 of record CM063501.1, read on the forward strand.
TCATCATAGGGACAGGACAAACTGAAGGGTCAGCTAGCATGAAGTTCTATGTACAAGACACGTAACACCTGGGTCAACATCTGTGGGAAAATATCTCTAGAAAAATCTGTCTCCGACAGCGTATATCTCCTTTTTATTTGGAAATTTCCTAAATTGTCTGCTAGGGCCATGTAGGATTATAATTGGTCAGGCCCCTTCTCTGAGGGCGTAAACTGTAGCCCCAGTGGTTAATTTAGGTTAGGGTTAAAAAGGGGAATGCAAAATGACGAGGGAATTTTTAGCCTTTAAGTTTTGAAAACCCCTGAGAATTTTCCTTACAATATACTCCCCGGGCAAAAAGGAAAGGATTGAACGAAGTGAGAACCTTTCCGTTAATTTACAATATCAAAGCAAGGATCTATGGCTAATTTTTAAAGGCCATTGCAAACAAATTTGCAATGGATGACTTGAAATGTGCAAACCTTAAATTAAAAGCATGAAATTAAAGATTCCAATTAGAAAATCGAGCCCAAACTGCTTTAGTTGTCTCGACGGAGTTCAAATTACACCTAATTCTCTAATACTAGCATATAGCCCGTCATATGACGGGATTTTAATTTTCTAGAATTGTAAAGAACCTTATGAGGTAGGTAAAAATTGATTTATTTTTTGGTTGAGAATTCTCCTCTATAGTCTCCCTATACTGTGAATGCAGTTTAGGGCCGATCTCACCAAAGTCGTTTAACAGCTAACCGCGATTAATCTCCGTTTAAACGGAGAATTGCGTCCCACCATTGGTTGGCGCCAAGGGTTAATCGAGGTTAGCCGTAAAACGACTTTGGTGAGATCGGACCTTAGAATCACGTTGAATGAGGAATTTTCACGTTTTCTAATTTTGATTTTAAACGATAGAAGACAAAAAAGTAAGCAGGACAGTAGCTATTTTTCTTTCATTTGGGGGCCTAATGAGTGATTTCTAATGGGTTTTATAGCGGACTCTTTAACATCTCTCAAAAACGCTACTTTATCTCCGCCGAGTTTGTGACGTCATCGTTCATGTAAACACCGAGCTCCTATGCTGTTTACATGTTAAAAGGCGACTTTTAAATTTGTTTTTTGTGTAAAGTATCGCATATAATAGCATTTTTTTGTTATGTCTGGCATTAAAAAATCATACTCTAAATATTGTATTGTGCCACTCTGTAAAAATACAACAACTAATTGCAATGAGAAGACATTTTTCAGCGTCCCAAAAGACCCACATACACGTAAAATCTGGACAACTGAGATGAAAAGGGATGAGAAATTAAACCTCAAATTATCATATAAATCATCTCTATGGGTTTGTGAAGACCATTTTTCGGTAAATAAATGCTTGCATTTGTTTAAATATTACTATTTTAGAACAATTAAAGTATATAAAATACATCTATACCTTTAAAAGGATTGTTGATTAACCACTGCTATTTAACTTTTAAAACTGCTAATTTTCGAGTATTATCACAGAGTTCAAGTACAATAAATATTTTATAAAGCATATAAATATCGAAACACATATAAATATCTAAAGCATATAATTATCTAATAAATAACTCGGGGGAGGGGAAAGTTATGTATTTTCAAGGTATTATAAATATTTTCTTCAGAGATGCATACTTTCTTATGTATCAAATGTAACAGTGATATTTTTCGATTAAATTGGTGACTAATTTGAAAAAAAAGTATAATATTTTTAAAATACTTAATAATTATATTACTTTAAAAATTAAATTTAATTTGAGAAATTTTATACATTTTTTAATTTGACATTAATATTAAAGGCAATAAAATTGTATTGCTATTTAAAAATGTATAAATAATTAAGTAAAGCCGTTTAAAGATTTTAAATTTCTTTTCATCATATTTAAAATATCTAAGAATTGATTTTGTTTTGGTTTGGTTTTGGAATGCTACGGTCTACTTTTTGCAACACGAAGGCTAATGAGACCGGTCTCACAAAAAATACCTCCTCTAATTTTTATTTTAATATTACATCCGTCTCTATTTATAAAAAACGATGCAACTACAAATGTGTATGTATATGATATATGTATATTTATTTGACTTGTTTGTGTTTACAAACAAAAGAGCTGTGTTTAGCATGAATAAAGTATTAATACATGTTAAGTAAAATTGGAAAAAAAATATAAATGATTTTACACACCTTTGGGTTTTAATTCCTCGTATTTCTGCTCCCATAAAATCCGGGTTTTTTGCCAAGAAAGAAAACATTGACATGCTGTCAATTTTCGGGAGGTTGTCTGATTGGTAAATCCAGGTAGAAGAGACATTTATGACAAATTGAGATAACTAAGCTATCTAGATCGATAAAATAAACCTTCAGGTTTAAATAAAAATAAATTTTGATAGCTAGAAAATTTCAGGAACTTGCAAAAACAAAATCGGAAAATAGTGCGCGCTTAAAAGCAATACAAAAATATTGGTCTGCATGAACGATGACATCACAACCAATCACGGAGCTTTTTGATGTCACGTGATTTTCGCTTAACTTTAAAATTAATTTTTTAAATGATGGACCCAGTTTTTTACATTTTTGAGAACATTTTTGGAATCTACGAGTCTGAAATTACCAGAAAAACACTAAGTTGTTCGAATCCCCCACATGTGCAAATTCCTCATTCATTTAGTCAAATCGTGTGGTTATGTATAAAAATAAATACACAAACGAACAAACTTCTTAATTTTCAAAGATATATAACTTAAACGCTAGATTATTAGTCTGTGAAATAGACTCATAGACTTTTGCGAAAAGAATTTGTTGTTAATACCGGTGATAAAATTTTCATTGCAGCAAAAAATAAGTGATGATTAAACTTAAAATTATCACATACGTACCTAATCTATTATTTAAGCTAAATATAAAAAGTTATTTACGTAATATCTAAGTTCAGTGATAAAAGTATGAAAATAATGCAGACGATATTTAAATAATTTAAAATAAGAAATGATTCAATGAGATGGTTAAAGGAATGACGTCATAATGCTAGAAAAAAAATGTTATTTTCATCTACTTAATACGCGATAAATTGATAAATTTAATCGCCTGCTCTTAACCTGGGAAAATAGGGCTTCAAATAAAGGCATTAAAAGTGCGAAAAGGGGGGAAGGCTTGGATTTCGAAAGTTTTAAAGACTTGCTTTGGATTTTACTAATTTTAACTCATCAAGAATCCAATATGGATGCCTCTATTGATTCAAGATCCAAGCGCTTCATAAATTCGAGAACAGATGGACAGATTAGGCTATTATTATAGAGGGGATTTCTGGATTCTCGCTGACAAAATGTCAATATCTATAGAAATACGTGCAAATGGGCTCACAAACATCGCTCTCTCTATATATATCGAATCAAAAATAGGGTGTTTTAATGAAGACTTTAGCTAAAGAGATGCTATATTTCCTTAAATATTATAACTCACAAAATTATTTTTTTCTTTGGTTTTCATATAATAAGTGAGCGAGAGTGTTGAATCTTAATGGTAAATAATTTTATAAACTGAATGTGACTCACCTGTGATGCGCCTTAGGTGTTTAACTCTCTTTCCAGCAAAACCAGCTATGTGAGCACCCAAACTGTGACCGACTAGATGGAAGTTTTCAGGACCTGCACCAGTTTGATTCTTAAAAACAAATAAACAAACTTAATGAAGCATGAAATTAGAATAACAGTGAAAATTTAGTTGAGCAAAATTTGGCTTTTTTTCCTAAATGGAAATTCCTAAATGGTTTGATTTTTCTTTTTTTAAATATCAAAGGTCCTCTTGCCTTCTGTACTTTCGAGGGATTACTTAAGAATTGGGTTCCCCTTGGCAAATTTGGCGAAAATATTGGCGATATTTACTAAAACACAAAAGTAATCCATCTAAACATTGTATTTCATGCTTTTTCTAGCGACTTTAATTAATGCACAGTGTGCCATCGTAATTGAATTATATTCTCTTAATTAACAAAACGACTTGAAAACTGGACATTTATATTTATGGGCAATTAACCCTTAACAGTTTACAAACGCAACAGCTCCAAATTATTAAGAATCAGGCATAGTGAACCATTAATGGTTTGTTATATCTAATTTTTTTTAAGCTTTGCACACTTTTAATATATAAGAAAAGAGTTACACAAGGAGAGTTGAATGCAAATATCATATAAATTATAATATAGATACAGATTGTTTGGACTCGGTGAGATCGGGAGAAGACGTTAGGCAACTTACCTTAATCCATTATCGCCAAGTTGACAGGGGAACCCAGATCTTTAGTCAAGCCTACTTTCGATGATTTCATAGATTAATAAAATATAACTTAGGAGATATTTTAGTATCGATTTCCTCTTAATAAAGAAACTGTAATACTACAGACAATTCATTTATTATTAATATCTACTTTAAACATTTTTTAAACAAAAATGTTCTAATGATAGGAATAATTGACATATTCCAGGTGCGTTTCTACCTGTCTAAATGTGTTAACTATTTACTTTGTATGTTTTAAATAACAGTTAGTTATATTTTTCGAACAGGAAAAATGAATATTTTAGCTATTATTATTATTAATTCTTAATAAATACTCATAAAAACTTAAATAATTAAAACATAGTAAATAAAATATCATTTCTTATTAAAATTTTTCAATGGTTATAGGTAAGACTAATTTATATATATACTACATGGTTATTGGTTTTTTTCTACTCCAGTTTTGTGTATCATCTGTTTATATTAGTGTGGCTCTAAGGTCTCGTCTTACCGTCGTTGGTTTAAGTTAATTGACGATTACCTCTAATTAACGGTGATACGGTGCATTAATGAAAGTATCTGTGTTTTTTATAAGCAGCCAATTGCATCCAAATTTTTACAGCGCCTCTGTTTATGGAATTTCTGATGCTTACAGCACTCTATCATAAATTAACAATTTCATATTTTTAAAAATGAATCAAAAGAAAAATGCTAGTCTATATTAATTATTCATTTAGAATTTCATGAACGTTGAAAAATATGAATCAAATAAAGCGATTTGTGGACGAATTTTGACAAAATTGTGAAAAAATTAAGTTGTTAAGAATAACTAAGATATTTGATAGACAGCAATGATTACATAAGTTGGTAGCAAAACCCGGTCTTACCATAGTGGGTTAAATCAAACCGCAGATTAAACGCCAGACGGTTCTAATTATAATTAATGGACTTTAGCCCTAACCCAGACTAAAGAACGTTGATTATGTTATTCGTTTTTTATATTAACGGCTCTGTTAATTAATCTCTGTTTAGACGGAGAATGGCGTCCCAGCATTGATTGGTGCCATGAGTTAATCGCGATTAGCCGTTAAACGACTTTGGTTAGACTGGCCTTTACGCTGTATTTTATTATAATGTTTATAGTAAATCACAGATTAAACACTTATAAAATAGCATGCATCTTACTTAATCTCCGATAAGCCTTAACTGATTATGTAGAGAAAGGGTAATTAGTATGAATAAATTAGAAAAGATTTAAACAGCTATCTTGAATCAACAGAAATAAAATTAAGAAGATATAAATGAAATGCAATAGTATGTTTAGAGACCTGAAAGTCTTTTCTACAGAGAAAATTATTTTAGTTTCTTTAAAATGACAAATAAAACTTACCATAATATTCTGCAGTATGAAAGATAGCTGTTCACCAACTATTATCGTGTTGTTTGTACTTGCAGTATAATTTGGTCCATTGCCCCAGGTCCAGTCAATAAGTAAAACATTATAATCTCCTCTTTTGAACAATTGATCTTTAATTTCCTAAAAGAAATAGATAAATTCAAGGGAAATGTGCAGTATGGAAACAAAAGAAAACAAAAAAGTAAAAGTACAATCGGTAAGTTGCGTGTTTCTAACAATACATTAATGCTCTGGTTTTCCGTCAATAAAGTATTACTAACATAAAAATTTACTATGTGGCAACATAAAAATGTTAGAATTTCACTGAAATCGTTTGCTTCTAAAACATGTTTTACCGATTCTAGAAACGATTATTATAAATATTTCATCATCAGCTTTTATACGTAAACCGTAGAATAAATGTGTTTTCAAAATGTTGTACTCGAAATTCGAATGTTTAACTTCCATTAATCTAATGTTCAGTGAAGCCAACAACCATACTTGAATGAGCAAACGCGGTAAGGTTAAATCAACATTTTTTGGATTGGAAGCAGATGTTTTCACCATATTCTTTTCAAAAAAGTTTCAAAATGCGTAAATAGGTTAGTTTACTTTAAAGATATTTCACCTGATAGCTCTTAAAATGCATTTTTATGTAGGTATTATATATATATATATATATATATATATATATATATATATATATATATACACACACACATATAATACGTTGTATTGAATTTTTTTTTATCTGTGTAGTGACATAGAGAGTATATTTTGAAAGTGGTAACACCTTGCCTGTAAATAGAAATATTTCTTCCGAAGAGCTTTAAAATAAATGATTTATACTTTTCAGTATTATTTACACCTTAAGTAAATGATGAACGTTTTCGAAGCAGCCACGTTTACTTAATGATAGAACGATCATTAAATCTTGATTTTGAAACTATCCAACTTTGAAGTGTATTCCAGATATGATCATAAATAATGCTATTTTATGAAACATACATGTCACTGTAAATACATTTTTTCATGAAAAGTTGAGTTTACAATTGTTAAAAATGATTCTAATGCACTGCATGTTAACTATTAATAAAATATTACTTAAGAAGATACTTTAGTATGTATTTCCTCTTAATGAAGACAACTGTAATAACAACAGGCAATTAAATTATTATTAACACATTGTGTTCGGGTACATTTCGCAGCGGAATTGTACCGGTGTTTTGCGAGTAAATTTAGCTATTCAGTTAAATCTCAATAGATCGAAAATTATTTAATTTTTAACCAACTTTTCGTATTTTATATTGAAATATATAAACAAATATAGGAATAGAAATATATAAATAACAACCATAAGATTTTTGTAAACAAAAAATATATTTTTTAGTGGATAAATTTATAATAGTATCTTAAATATGAAAAATCGAATAGAAATAGTAGTATATAGTTTTAATTTTTTCGAATTATGTTACATATAAACATTTTTATATTATAAAAAGATGACAAGAGCAATCATAAAATTAATAATGTAAAAACTATTTTTTATATGTCTAAATTTTTTCAGAATCTATGTAGTAAACAAGAACATTCGGCTTTGTGTTGCTGTTTATACCGTTATTTTTGTACCCACAAACAAACCATGTTGTTACACTAACCCGTACTAGTACGTGACCTGTGTTTAAGTATCAATCTTCAGAAAACGTACTAGTACGTGTCCCGCATACAATGTATTAATATCTACTTTAAACATTTTTTAAACAAAAAATTTCTAATGATAAAAATAATCGACACATGCATTTCTACCTGTCTAAAGGTGTCAACTATTTACCTTACACATTTAAAATAACAGTTAGTTATAAATAATATTTTTCGAACAAGAAAAATTAATATTTTAGTTATTATTGTTATAAATTCTTAATAAATAGTCATAAAATTTTAAATAATTTAAATATAGTAGATAAAATATCCTTTCTTATTAAAATTTTCCAATGGTATTAGGTATGACTAAGTTATATATATATACACACTATATTGTTATTAGATTTCTCATCCCCAGTTTTATGCATCATCTGTTTACATTAGTGGGGCTTTAAGATCCCATCTCACCGTCGTTGGTTTAAGTTAATTGACGATTAACTCTAATTAACCGTGATACGGTGCATTAATGAAGGTATCTGTGTTTTTTTATAAGCAGCCAATTGCAGCCAAATTTTATAGCGTCTCTGTTTATGAAATTTCTTATGTTCACAGCTCTCTATAGTTAGTTTTTTACTTCTTAAGTAGAATCGACATAGAAATATAACTGAGTATCGAATTTCGTTTATATTAAATACTTTTTATATAATGTTATTAAATTTATAAAATGTTTCGGTATTTTTCTTTGTTACTGAATATATTTCGTAGCTCAACAAATTAATTAACAGTTTAAAAAGCCTATCTATTTTAATAACGGCTTGACTGAAGAACAAGGTGCCCCTGCCAACTTGGCGATAAAGCTCTGAGCATGGTAGCTTAACATTTTCTCCTGATCTAGCCTTGTTCAAACAATCTGTATCTATATTTTAATTTATATTATATTTGTATCATCTCTTCTTGTGGAATCTATTTCTTATATATTAAATGCCCGTAATACTTAAAAATATTAGATATAATGAACTATTAAAGATTCACTATAGCTAATTTTTAATAATTTGGAGCTGTTGGCTTTGTAAACTGTTAAGGAATTAATTGTCTATTAATTAATAATCTCAGGGGTTTTAGTTAAAAAATGTTTATGATACTATTACAATGGCACAACTATATCAATTAAAGTTACCCAAATAGCAAGGGATACAATGTTGTTCGGATGAAATACCTTTGTGTTTTATAAAATATCGCCAATAATTTCAACAAATTTGCCAAGGGGCACCCTATTCTTCAGTAGTACCGAAAAATTATATTAAGTTTTAAAGTACAGAAGTACAAATAAACTAAGTTTTAATAGCATTAAATAATTATTTAAAAAGACAAATTTGACTTGATTACGAAAGTGTACGCCTAGCTTGATATTTTACGATTAAAAAAATCGTATTTTTTGCCGAATTTTGCCCGTTTGAAGACCTTTTGAACTTGAAAGTTAAAGAATGTGCTTCAGACGTGATATGAAATGCTTTTTACATTGCGATAACGTGTTCCCCATCAAATAAATTAAAATAATATATATGCATATACACTTACCCTCATCCAGGCAGATCTACATGCTCCATCCAGAAATCCATGAATAATTACTTCAGTTCTAATTTTGGGGTTGAAGTTAGAGTTTTGAGGAAGTTGTCCCCCACATTTGTGCAAGTATTCTGGATTTTTGGTGTTTTTTGGAGTGAACAAAAATGCCAATGTTTTGGGTTCAGGGACTGAAACGTTCTTTGTTATAGGGTATCTGTCCCAGAGAGTTTCGTTGCATCCTTTGGATTCGAAAGGTCTAAAGCAGAATGAGGGGTCTTGTTCAAATATCTTTTTGATGATCTCGCTTTCAAAGACGGGTAAAACTGGAAAAAATAGAAATTGCGTAATCAAACCATTAGAATCGCGGAATTATTTACATGCAACAACATTCATAGTTTTTTATTAGATTATACTTTGTATTTTCTTGTATTGCATTTACAATGTTCTTGCACAACATTACGCATAAAACATAATTGACCGTGTGTATAATTCGACCATTGATCTACGGTTGGCAGAATGCCATTGACATTCCACTCGTGTAATGTAGCCTCCCCGCTATGACCAATTGTTCACCACTTCCTGATTGTGACCTTGAAAGATGGTTCATCCACATGCATCCACACGCTGGGCCACTTAATGACCAGAGCAATTCGTCCATAGGGTCTACTGCGCACTTTAGTTGCACATTTGGCTGCCTTTGATCTGGAAAAAAACCGCTTCCGAAGCCATTCTTCGCCAAGGTTATTTTATCGTCTGCCATCGTCGACCTGGATAAGCCATACCCCCTCCAGACAGTGGTAATGGCTTGCAGTGGACCATAGTGTGAGGAGCCTTAAGAAACACAACTAGACAAAAAGAGGGAAATTTAGTTTGCTCCTCCGTTGCATGAGCCGCGGTAGCTCAGTAGGAAAAGGCGCCATCTCAATACAGGAGGGTTGCAAGTTCGAGGTTCAAACCAGCCAAAGATCCACCGTGTTCATTAACAGTGACCGGGGCACATAAATTAGGGTCGTGGTCGCAATGTCCTCTAAATTCAAACAATATGCTTGGTGATGGCAGGCCAAGCCTGGAGATCTTCTTGTTCCCCGCATCTAAATTTCGAGGAACCAGCGGAGATTACGTCTGTAGCATTCCTTAAGCTGTATGTGTTCCTTGGGTAGTGCTAAATCAGTAACAGCTTCGCATAAGTATTTATCCAAAAAATATCTATCTGTGTTACCAGCTAAATTAAAATCGCTTTAACACACACATATTTTACATTAATTCCTAGTGTTTCTTGCCGAACGAAGGCCGAATTGTTCGGGTGCTGGCCTTCGGAACCGGAGTTCGTGTGTTCAAATCCCACTATAGCATGGATGTTCGTAGCCGTTCGGAATCGGCTTTAAGCAGTAGGTCCCTGTCTCATTAGCCTTCGTGTTGCAAAAAGTAGACCGTAGCGATCCAAAAAAAAAAAAAAACAATGTTTCTTCCATGGACTGTTAGAAATAGTTTGCAGACTGTTTTCTTGAATAACTGTCCGCTTTTAGTAAAGGTAGATAATACTACAAAACAAAATTTTACCGAAATGTTTATATTATTGAATAAAATTCATAATTTTGACATTCGGACGGCATTTTTAGATTTTACAATAGCACACATAAATTTACTTTTCAACAGGTACATCAACTGGAACAATGACACAAAGCTATATTTATTATACAACCTTACTTTCTAGTAATGAGTGTTGTATAGGGTGGCAAATAAATATAACTGATATTTCTTAAATAAATGACATACCTTGATGCTAAAATTACAGATCATTTCTAATGAAGAGAGATTGTAAAATTCAAAGCTTTTAAAGTTTTAATTTTTTTATTTTCAGAGCCCAAAATCTCTCTAAGATATTTATTAATATATATTCAAAAGAAATCATTCGGCCGTTAATGGGTTAACGTTCTTGAGGGAGTGTTTAGGCTCGTGTCTCTTTGTTAATATAAATGTCCTAAGTAAAGAAATTTTTTTGCTAGAAAACATTCCCATTTTAAGTGTCATTGTTGCTGCTAGAAAAAATATTTACAAAATGTTTCAAAAGAAGGTACACTACCAAAGATTATGAAAATTTTCACCAGTATAATTGGATTGATTTGGTTTGGAGTGCTATGGTCTACTGTTTGGCTTACGAGGACTGATGTGGCCGGGACCTACTCCTTAAAGCTGATTTCGAACGGCTACGAACATCCAGGCCCGGAGCGGGATTCGAACCCGCGAACTACGGTACCAAAGAGGAGTGCTCTTTGGTACCGTATAAAGAGGAGTGGTGAACGATTGCTCTTCGGCAATCGTTCGGCCCTTTAACTGAATAGAATTTGAGGTATGTATAATTTGATACCAAAATTTGAAAAAGAAAATTCTCGAGTAAACGGAATCTTTAAAGTAGCATGTACTGCGAGCATAGTATTAAAAAAAGTAAAGTAATAATGCTCATGTATTTATCGTATGAATTTGTCGTTTGTATTATCTTAATTTTAAAACTATGTAGTATTATGTAAAAAAGTAAAGTAAAATTATTGTTATTATTATTAGATTTGTATCCTGGGCTGCCTTAAAAGAATGATGAATGTTTTAAAATATGAATTGCATAGAGCAGTGGTGAGCAAACTTTTTTCAACTGCGACCCCTTCTGTAGAGAGAAATTTTTGGCGACCCCTAGAGATAAATGTTCACAAATACGATGTATATTTCGCGCATTTCTTTCGTTTCATCGAATAAAAACATCATCATATTTGACTCATATTAATTTTATTTATAATTTTAAGAAAATACTTTTTGTATAACACAAAAATCAGTAAATTGCCCTTTAATGATATGTATGTGGCTACAAGTTTCTAATTATCTCATCGATGTTTGGATGTATGTTGCTCATTGCAATTCGCATATCATCTTCAGGGTTTAAACGCGAGCGGTATTTAGTTTTTATTGAAACTAGTTTGCTAAATCCAGTTTCACATAAATACGTTGATGCAAATTGTATTAACACTCTCATGGCATTCTTGCATAAAACGGGATATTATTTTTCCACGGATAGCCAAAATTTTTGGCAAGGCTAAGTCTTAAATTGATTTTGAAGAGTATAATCACTAATTAGATCTATAAATTGTTCTTTCTCACTAATTTGAAGAGTTGAACTGCATATGTCAAAGGAAAATGGATCACGAATCCAACCAAGATCATTTTCAGGAAAATTCTCGAATCTTCTCGAAATATTTTTAACTTTTCAGTGACGGCACTTCACTCTTTATATGTACACTGTATGGTATGCAGCATGCAGGGATAATGTATTTCATAAAAATTTGGCGACCCCAAAAAAACTTCTGGCGACCCCCACAGGGGTCGCGACCCGTAGTTTGCGCACCACTGGCATAGAGCACTAAAAATCAATACTTCAAAAGAAATCTTTTTAGCCTATTTTCGGTATTTTTACACTCTAAGGGCTCCATAAGTATATAACAACCCCTGTTGTCATAGGCCTTATTTTTTAACTCTAACTCAAACGCATCCCATTTATAAAATTTACTTAATAGCAGTAGAATAAGATATATTAAAATGACCACACCTCAGATAACTTTTCTTTTTTGAGGAACTTCGACATAGTCCTCATTCTACACGTTGAACAATCAAAAAGAACATAAAAGTTGTGAATGTCTTTAGTAGAAGAACATCACTTCCTCATGAGAGGAAAACGTGCTTTCAGGAAACGAGTCATGTTCCATTTATACGACAGGAAGGAATCCACAACGATGCTGTGAAACGGATAGCTGTATTTATTTGTAAATAATCTCACAGGGAATGTTTGATCAATTTCGATGCCTGTTGCAAGTAAAGTTTACAGCTAATGATATTACACAAGAAATCAAAAGTGTTTTCTCGCGATTTAATTAGGATTTTAGGTATTATTCAAAACTTTTTTATTAACTTTTAATGGCATCGAAGAGTCATTAATAAATTTGAAAAGTTCTTATTTACAAAGTATCAGTTAAAATCTTGTAAGTATTCTAAGGAATTTGTAACTATAAGATAAAATATTACACCTATTCCTTTTATTATTATGGAATGCGACTAAGTATTTAAAAATCTAGTTGCCGTTAAGTCTAGCAAGTTTTGAAGACAACTAGCTAGTATTAAAAATCTAGTTGTTCTAAAAAATAAATATTGGAGAAGTTAAATTATTTTATAGAGTACAAAATCAATACATCCAGTGTCTTTTAGAAAAGTAAATTTATGCACTAAATTTAATGCCTATCTTTTACAGAATTAAGAGGAATAGATAGGCAAAGAAGTTGTTAAAAAAGATAGAGCTATATTAAACTATTACACACAGCAATAACCTTGAACAGTTATTAAAGCTATTCTAAGTGCAGTAGTTTTAATAACTGTTTAAATTTTCTAACTTCCGAACAACTAATATTACAGAAATAAACTCAAAATATTTCTGCTAATACGTTTTTAAGAATGTAGAAAAATATTTCATGTCCATTTATCTTTATGAATACGGTACTCTGAATAAAGTTGAATAGTCATTTTGAGATTGGAATACTTTATAAATATCCAGAATAATCCAAACAAACACCAAAAACCACCCTTTTTTTAATAATTTCATTACTATTTTTCATGACACTATCTACACGTCGTCTTTCGATATAAAATAAGTAATATTAGAACTTTTGTCGAAAGGTAAAGAACCTGGTGGAGATTAAAATGAACATTATTTCAAATATGTTCTCTAATTCATCCGTATCGTACATGTACGATAATTATTCATTGAAATTTATATGATTTATCTCGCAAATTTCTCCCATTTAAAATATTAAAATTATTAAACATGCACTAAATCCTTTACTGCTGTAGTTTGGTTCCGAAGAATCCTAGATAGTGCAAAAAAGTACACTTAAAGAAAAAACTAGATAGATCGGTTTTCGATTCTTAGTATCATGTTTTTATGCGTAAAACTTGTCATAACAATAAGTTCTAGAAAAGAAATTAAAAATAAAGCTTAAAACGATTTAAATTATTTTATAGAGTAAAAAAATTAATTTTTCAATACATCCATTGTCTTTTAGAAAAGCAAATTTATACACTAAATTTAATACCTATCTTTTACAGAATTAACAGAAATAGATAGGTAAAAAAATTGTTTATACAAAGCTAACGAGTTATATTAAACTATTACACATAGCAATAGCTTTGAACAGCTATTAAAGCTATTTCTAAGTGCAATAGTTTTAATAACTGTGCATTTCAAACTTTCTAATTTTCGAACAAGTAGTACAACAGTATTGAACGCAAAATATTTCTGTTAATACGTTTTTAGCAATAAAATTTTTTCATGTGATTCATCTTTAGGAATACGGTACTCTGAATAAAGTTTTGAAGTCATTTTGAGATTGAAATACTTTGTGAATATCTAGAATAATCCAAAAAAGCACCAGAGACACTTTTTTTAATAATTTCATTACCATTCATTATAACGCTATCTGCCCTTCTTTTTTCGATATGAAATAAGTAACATTAGAAATTTTGTCTAAAGGGAAAGAACCTGGTAGAGCTTAAAATGAACATTTTTTTCAAATATGTTCTCTAATTTATCTGTATCGTGCATGTAAAATAATTATTTACTGAAATCTATATAATTTATCTCACGTATGTCTCTAGTTTAAAATATTAAAATTATTAAACATGCACTAAATCCTTTACTGCTGTAGTTTGGTTCCGGAGAATCCTAGATAGTACAAAAAAGTACACTTAGTTTAAGGAAAAAACTATATAGATTGGGTTTGGATTCTTAGTATCCTGTTTTTATGCGTAAAACTTATAACAATAAGTTCTAGAAAGGCAATTAGAAATAAAGCTTAAAACAATTACTTAAGTGTATTTCACTAAATTAATAAAGAGTTAAAGTTAAAAAAAAAAATACTTGTTTTCGTTTTAAGAGGATATTTTTTTCCATTTTAACTAACTGTTATTATGATTTGTAAAATAGTCATGGAAATCTGGTGAAACAATAGATCTTTTAATGCGTTTTTAGATGTATTTACTCGTAAAGTTCTGTAACGTATTATCATTTACGCAATTTCAAACTGTTGAGTTCACGACATTTTCAGGTATAATCAAGCATTACAGTACAAACTGTATGTTAAACATTTTCAAATCAACGGATAAAGTTAATTAAGGTGACGATGAGACTTTCTAAACTTACTTCTGATCATTATATTTAAAAAAATTAATATACTTTTAGTAATGTACTTATATGAAAGTATTTATGATTTCAAGATGACATTTTAAATTTTTAGAGTTACTTATCATTTCGAAACTTTTTCTTCTTTTTTCGATGCTTTTTAAACTATTCCATGAACATCCCTTACTTGTCATTTCTATTCATAGGATACCTTTAAGCATTAAAACAAAACTTTGTTATTCTAAGCATTCGCAGAAATAAATCAAAATATTCCTTTTTTCCGCACAAAATATTTATAACAATTCTTTCAATTTTAAAAAGGATAGCTTTTCGTCGTTTAATTTCGTTTTTATGTTTTATGATTTTAACTTAACTTTTATTCAATATCATACGAAGATATTAAATAAAAGTCAATAGACTATAAATAGTTTATATGCTTAATATTCTATAAATTTCAAATGTATTTGACAACTAGAAAAGTACCTGAATTGTTTCAAATATTTAAAAAAAATTTGTTTAAAAAACCGATTACAGGAGTTATTAGTAGTTCTTGAAATTTCGTTGTGGCAATAATTAATATTTCCTATTAGATGATGTATATTAATGCTTCCTTTCCTTCACGATCGTTGTCATGTTTCACAATTCAATAATATAAAATAATATCGAATTTTCAGCCAAATTTCCCCCAGCTTAATATCTACTATTCCTTTATATATCTTTAATGTGCAATGTCATGAATACAATACGACATGGTAGCACACACAGAGATCATTGCAAAATTAATTACAAACAAATAAAACAATTTCTGGTGGACTTACCTTTACCCGAGACAGCGACAAAGGCTGTATAAAGGACCCAAATAAGCATGCTGGATCCACGAGCGTAGCAAGTCTTGATCTGATCTAATTAGGCAACAGACAATCGGACACTGAGGAGAGTTTTGATTCCTTCCGCGAGTGCCCCTGTTCAGCGCGAGACCGCCTGTGCCCTGGATCGACGCCGAAAGAAAAACGAAAGTGAAAGGGTGAGAATTGCGAACTAAAATCGCTTTCTGAACTGCGACCGCTCAGATGGTCGGGGTCAACTGTGAGAGAGCGAAAGGAACCCGTTTGTGTTTCCGAAGCATCCAAGAGTGTCGAAACACACAGTTCAACTTCCCTGGGGCAGTCTTCAGCCCTCGAAGAGAACTTGACTGACTCAATGACCTTGCGAGTT
This sequence comes from Pardosa pseudoannulata, assembly GCA_032207245.1. Taxonomy (NCBI): domain Eukaryota; kingdom Metazoa; phylum Arthropoda; class Arachnida; order Araneae; family Lycosidae; genus Pardosa; species Pardosa pseudoannulata. The sequence goes on from CM063501.1 coordinate 91,274,639, forward strand.
TTGCTCGATGAGGTAATCGAAAGGGACACAACCCCACAACTCCAAGCTAAGTCGAACAAGGCATAATTTTTTACGATTTCTAATTTTTCTAACCCAGTTCGTGAACTGGATCACTAAATACCCAGTTCAGATAAGGAATCGAGAATTGTTTGTACTTTTTAGATTTGATGTGCCTCTTATGTTATGCAGCACGGATTTATTTCCACTATCCATGAAATTCTTCCTGGGCACGCATGTAAACATTTATATCGTATTAACTAGTGCGTATACGAAAACAGTTTGCTGAGATTTAGTTACAATAAGAGTAAATGCCGGAAAATAACAAATGGAAATTATTTTATTCTGAGGTATATTTTTCGAAAGTTTGATCAGGCCTGTGTTTAGGTATCGTGCTCCGCTGCGATCTAAGAAATTTGCCGTAGTAATCCCCTACTCCACACAAACTTAAGTCTGAATCAAGAAACCAATTCGTGATTTTACAAATATACCAGCTCAAGTTGAGCCTATTATAACAAATATATGACGCTGATATGTTGAGGCGGTTTAGGCATTACAAATTCAACATAATTTTAAACTGTGCATTTATATCAGCATCAGATATTTTATTCATGTTTACAAAGGACATTGAATACCTATTTCATAACTCAATACAGTCACATGGAAATTAATGAGTTATTCCTGTGATAGTTAAAAAAA
>CM063501.1:91280334-91452834 GCA_032207245.1 Pardosa pseudoannulata
AAAATGTTATTTTTACTCATTTATTATGTAATAATCGCCTGCTCTTAACCGGGGAAAATAGGACTTGAAATAATGGCATAAAAAGCTCGAAAAGGGGAAAGGAGTGGATTTCGAACGTTTTAAAGACGACAGTATTTTTCACTGTAATATGAAACATATTTATACTAATTTATTTTAAAATCGGATCTATAGTTTAGGAGAAGATAAACTTTCTTCGCTTTGAATTTTGCTAACTGTAATTCATCAAGAATTCAATATGGATACCTCTATCCAAGTCCAAACGCTTCATAAATTCGAGGACAGACGGACAGATAACTTAGGCTATTATTATTAGGGGTAATAGGCATACTTTTCCGAGTTAACTGATCATCCTTAAACATTAAAACTACTTACAAAGAAGTTTTGAATGATTTTTGACTAATTTCGTCCTCACGACTGTAAGTGCATACGTATGTTTCTCGTATAACTCAAAAGCGATTAGAGGTAGAATTAAATTTTTGTATTTTGGTCTGTGGTAACATCTAGTAGTACACCTGTACTTTTTTTTGTCATTTGCACTCTATATAACGAAAAGTCTTAATATAACAAATACAGGTGCTCTTCACTTTACGACAGAGATCCATTCTGACGACTGCGTTTGGTTTGGAGCACTACGGTCTACATTTTTGACATCGGAACCGAACTCTGTCGTCTACGAACGAATTGTACGGGCTTACGTTGGGAATATTAGAATGTTATAAAAATATAAAAAAATCATGCAAAAACTTCATATTTATTGTATAAAACACACACAAAAAAAACGAGGTTGTACAGTGACTGCTTGGGGAAATGGAACTGACTGAAAATTTACATAGCAAGTCTATAGTATGCACAATGCGGATGTTACTATTCATTCTTACCAATTGAGGTTTTGGGATTTCCCAAATTGCATATCGAAAATTCAATTGATAACAGCAAGTGGTCTTTAAATGCATAGGTTGTAACGAGAGAAGTAACTATTAAAAAGCTATCGTTCGTCTCTAGATGTTGAATTCAATTCTACTCATTAATAAATCCATATTGTATAAATTTTTAATGCCAGTAAAGTTAATATTCTAGCAGTAGTGTAACTATTCACTTTATTTAAAAATTAGAGGTTCGTACCTCGCATTCAAACATGTTTAAAATGAAAAGTCAAAAAACATGTATAATTGAATAGGCGTATAAGAAACTCATGTAGAGTCCAAATTTTTTAATAGTTTATGTAGGAAGTCACATTTTACATTTCTGTATATGCTCATCTAATTTATATGCTGAACGGTTGCCGAATAGTATGGTGCTGCTCTGCGGTACCGGAGTTCACGAGTTCGAATCCCTCTGCTACCATGGATTTTCGTAGCCGTTCGGAATAGGTTTTAAGCAATAGGTTCGGTATCATCAGTCTCTGTGTAGAAAAACAGTAGTCCGTAGCACTCCAAACCAAACAAACCACCTAATTTACGTTTTAGAAAATAAATATTTTAAGAAAATATAAATTGGTAATAAAATATCATGCGTTTTAAAGAAAAATTTAAAAATACTATCATTCTCATGCCAAATAAGCAGATGAATTCGAATTCACATACAAAAAGGCAGCGCTCGGCCTGTTCGGCTGTCATAGGTTTTTTTCTTATTAGAATACCTAAAGTGTTTCTCTTGTTTTTGTAATTTTATCATACCTTTTTTCATATTTTAAGTTTTTTTTCATTTAATTTCCTGTGTCAATGCTGCTATTTTTGCCGGTTACTAGAAAAGTACGCATGTTTTGTATTGTTTTAAAAGCTATATATTTTGTACTAGAATGTCTGATAAAATTTTCGAAGTTCCTTAATTTTTTTCTTGTAATAAATAATACATGTAAATCGATTTCATTTACCCTGGCTATTCTGATAACCCAACTTTAAAATTGTTGACGAAACATACTTCTTTCATTTTATCACTTTCATTTTGTGGCGAGAGACTGGGATGCAACATGAAAGAAGTACTCCTTTAATTATCGAAAAACCTTTTGTTAAATAATGTCTCATCAGTGATAAATCGAGTTTTAAGTCTGTGACCTTTTCCGGTTTCTAAAAAACGCGTTGCATCCAGTCCCACAAAACTAAAAGCGTTGACACACTGTTCGCTGTTTAGATATTTTCTTAAAAAAAAAAGAGTATTTTCAACCACAAGTTATATAATAATTACTTAGCCGTCCGTATTGGATAATGATTAGCGACGTAAATTACTTCGACCGGGGATTTGGGTTGTAATCTTGCTCAAGGCGTATGTGTTTCTCTCCTCTAATCTATATGTATATTACAAACGTGTACAATATTAAAAACTGGGCAAGTAATGTGGGATAACAGTTTAAAAGGAAGGAAAGCTTTCAACTTGTAAAACAGCTAATTAATTTTTTTGCATTTTAAAAATACAGTTATTTATTATTTCTTAAAAGGTCATAGATTCTGATTTTCTTTTCAAAATTGGTAAAAAGAGATAGCCCGAGCAGTAAATGTGATTCAATTGGTGATTCTCAGCATTACAGTAAAGTTTTCTGCAATTTTTCTAAATCCTATATTAAAAGGGAGGTGTAAATAAAGGAATATTTTTCCAAATTTAAAAGAATCGGTAATTGCACATGTTATTTAAATAAATTAAAACAGATCTATAATTTTGTGAACTCACGCTACTTTTATTTTTTCTTGAATTTTTTTTTTTCATATTTAGTTTAGTATGTTTAAACTTGAAAAAATGTGATTTGTAAAATTCAAATAATTAGTTTACAACATATGGATTTCATATTTTTTTAAGAATAATGCTTCTGTCGTCTCATGAACTTGTGTTTTATCTCTTTGTCCTGTACATCTCATATGACATACTCATCTAAGGCTTTATACATTGTACGTCAAATTTGATTGTATACAATTATATAAATGTATATAAAAACTTGCGTATAAAATGTAGTTCATCGTGTATCTCTTGTGATAAAGCGTATAATGCTTTAGATGTGTAAATCATATGAGATGTACGAGACAGACGATTTCCACGCATCTTTTAATGTGCAGCTGTACTTCAAGGAGTAAATGTTTTTATTGAATACTTGCAATAACAAAATTTATAAAAAAAATGTTCCATTTTCGATTCTTAAATATTGGCTATTTAGCGATAAAAGTGCTAAGATGTTCATTTGTAGATTAAAAAAAAAAAACACCGCAACGTATGCTTCCAGTGTGCTCTCTGTTTATTAACTCAATTTAAATCTAGCCCCCCTCGATGATTACGCGTGCATTGAACGGGGATTCCGTTAATGTTCGAAAGCAACACGGTGCTGAGCCGTAATGGTTCGTTCGCGTGTTCGCGCCCATAAACTTTCCCCCATTGTTTAGAAAGTAGAACAAGTTCGACGGGAAAATTACTAATTGTTTTTTCACAAAGGAGCTCTGCATCGCATGTTGCGCGGGGCACGTATATAGCTCCCAAATTTATTTAAAACGCTGCGTGCAATTAAATGCATGCGAATTTTCAGACGAAGAAAATGCAAGCACTAAATTTTGAGAGGGTGGGTGCATACCGAAATTCCCACCATTATAATTTTTCGTCGATAAAACGTTTCGGGGATAAAGCGTATACAAAGGTATACTGGGAAAGTATTTTGGGCGCCATAATCGGAGGGAATTTGAAATTATGAGCTCACTAACTGGCATCATTCAAATCAAAATTACTGAAAACCTGATAGAGTATTGTGCGTGTAAAGGAGGGAGGGATGGTGGAGTCTAATTTATTCCCTTGTAAGATTTTGCTTGTTTGCTTCTTACATTTTTGTTGCTATGTGTGTAATCTAGCTGTGTTATTACGTTATTTTACATCTTTCATCATCTAACAACTAAAGCTTTTTTCTTACTTTTGTAATTAACAAACTTTTTAGCATTCAGGGTTATTTAACCCTAGAACGCTATCCTGTACTTGTTGACTGATGTTACCATTATTACGCCAAGAAAACTTTTTAAAAATTTATTTTAAGAGGACTTGACATTTTTTGAGCTGAAAAGTTTTTGTTACAACAGACTATATTTGACTCAACATAAAATAAAAAGTTATGATCTATTTAAATAAATTTTTTCTAGGTCATTACCAAAGGTTTAACTTCATAAAAAATGTTTAATTTTGTTGCATGAAACAAAGCTTGAAAGAAAACATTAATATACAAGAAGAGAAAAAATATAATCCACTTACCCGCAATATAACTTTAAAAAATTATGAATTAGAGACTAATTTTTTATATAAAATAAATCTGATTATATTTGTTACTCTTTGAATCTCAATTACATTAATATAGACAGATTATTTATTTTGTAGCACAATACAGAACAGTATATAAAATTTTTAAATTCTTAATAGTTTTTAAAATTTTCAAAAATTTAATATGTCTGATATTTTCAAAGTTTTTCGTTCACAGAATGAAAGTATATTTATCTTCAAACTGATACAACAATTTAGTTTTTTAACATCATAACTCACAAGAAATTTTGCTGTTAATGATTTTCCTATTTCTCCTTTTAGTGTTTATTTTGTATGGAATTTAATGAAAAAAATATACTGCTTGAAATAATAAAACTGTTCCTCAAGTAATTAAAAAAATTGCAAAAAATTCAGTTTAAAAGGAAAAGAACTATTTACTTATTATGAATAAAAAAAGTTAGAGAAGATTTAAAATTCACACAGGTATGTCCCCTTAAAGCAAGGAAAAACGAGTAATATAGACGCTTTCGTAGATTTCGGATGTAGAGCACATTAAAATCATTTTTAGCTTTTAACGTTCTGTTATTTTAGTGTATTAATGCCATAGTTATTTTTGATAGATATACATTTACGAATATTGTAAATCTAAGTTATGAAACACTAACAAGATAATAAACAATAGCAGACACTCAAAAATTTGAAAGGTTGTTTGTTTATAGGGGAGAAGGGGTGGATTAATAGCCTGCTCTTACTGGGAAAATAGTGTTTGAAATAATGGCATTAAACACTTTAAAAGGGAGGGAGAGGCGGATTTCGAACGTTTTAAAGACTTGCTTTGAATTTTGCTAACCCTAACTCATCAAGAATCCAATATGGATGCCTCTATCTATTCCAGGTACAACCGTTTCATAAGTTTGATTACAGAAAGACAGATAACTAAGGCTATTATTATATAAGGGATGCATGCACATAAGAGGTCAAAAACTAAAAAGTTGATAAAACGCATAACACAAATTTTATATACATAAATTTAATGCAAAATTTGAGATTATAATTCAGCCAATTCATCGTAATACAGGGTATAATTGGAATTACTCCCTCTTCGGTAATTAACTCCAGCGTACATCTCAAAATTGCACATTGAGATAGCTACTGGATCTATTTCGATATTATGATAACATATATATTTGAAAATAAGCGTACACAATTGTTAATAATTGGACAAAACGAGTTTTCTTTAATTTTTATTTTCCCTAAATAACTATTTTATAGAATAACTTCATAAACATATTGTCATTATAATGCGTTTTCAACACGCTAATTTTCTTAAGATTATTATTTTAGCTTCTGGTTTTCGGTATTATTAAGTCGTAAATATTGAAAAATTATAGTGAATACATATTACTACCTTTGCTTTGTGAAGGGAAGATGTAAGTAGTCTTAAATATCATACCAAGAAGCTTCCATAAATATTTTCAGATATAACCACCTTTGATATGTCTGTGAATTACAGGTTTATGTTCTTTCTTGGAAACTTCCCTATGGTTGGTTAAATACAGAACCACGACCTATTGTTCCAGAATTATTTGTATTTTCGTATTTCTCGTCCGGTTAATGTACAACCAAATTTGTATATACAGTGGCCTCAGCTTAATGTGGTCAGTTTAGGGCACTGTGATTTTGATAAGAATAACCAGTGGATAACAATAGACGATATGCAAAATTAGATAAATTTACCACCCCCTTTAATACCCATGTGCTAAATTTTAAAACAAAATGAAAAAACACACCTTATATTTATATACTGCATATTATCCTTTAAAACATAAGAATTGTATACACAAAAAAAATTGATCAATTGTTGACTGTCTACAATTTTTTCTCAGGAGCTCATTGATAAATTGTTCGTAATCATAATCAACCTGTCATAACGATTTAAAATTTCGATCTTTTGTTTTAATGTTAAATCATTTCGCTTTCTGGCTTCCATATCGACACGCAGCATGTAAGCTGGTGAGGTATAAAATGTGAATACGCTCCTTTTCAGTTCCGATAATAGTGTGTTGCCTTCTGCTTATCTGACAACCATTGACCACCAGCAAGGTGTTCGTATTTCTGAAAAATTCCGAGATCGTGTAATACTCCACTCCTTTGTCCCTTCTCCATTTTCCTAGGTTGAAGAGTAGAATTCTAAGAAATTGAAACAACAGCAAAGGGAAAGAAAAGAATGGGTTCCTTCTGAATACATTGGGAATATTCCTTTGCCAGTTAAAATGAGGTTCGAAAACTGATCCCATTAACCGATGTAACGATCCCATAAAGTGATAATTTTAACATACAAATGAATAGAGAAAATCGGGACCAAGTGATTTCGATAACAATAAGCGATTGATAATATTAATCAGGATCACATTAAGCGCAGTCCACTGTAATATAGAACCAAGTTAATTTTAGGTATTCAACTTTCCCGAAATCTTTGTTTTCCCTATCTATCTTAAAAAGTTCTGTTCGTCGTTTTTACCAGGAATTAACGTTTTCGTGCAATTTGTCAGAAAGAGGAATTGAACTGCTTCGATAAAGCCGTTTTTTACAAAAAAAAACAAGGGGAGTGGGGAGTGTACTAAATTGTGTCTGTTGAAGATAATGACTTGATCATTACGATTGGAACATTTTTATTGATATAAACTTTGAGAATTGCACCGCAATCATATATAAACTAGCACTGTGACAACAGTGGGGGTTTACTGCACAAACCAGAAGCAAGATGATGAGTAAAAGAAGAAGGGAGATAGAGTCGAACTACAGTCAGTATTCCGTGTTTTTCGGAAACACACGCTACTTTGTCAAAATCAAAATAATTTCACAGTGATAGTGTATTTGCAGATGTAAGAAGCAAAAAAAAGATTTCTATGCTGAAATATGATCCACTTGCACAAGTCGGGTATCTGTTACACAATATTAAAAAAATGTTAAGTATATTCTAGCTAAGCTATGTTGTATAAAAGATTTAATATTTCCAATATGTGTTGTAAATAATTTATACTCGCATATTTTTCCAAATTTCTATATTCATTTCCGTTCTCTTGAAAACGAAGAATCGGGATTACGCTGTATTTCCTATGATTATTTTTCTTTTGTTTTTGGAATTTAGCTCATACTTTTCTGTTGCTGTAGAAAAATTAAAAAAACGCACTATAAAATATTTTTAAAAATTCATTTTGTGAATGAAGATGAGAAGTGTGCAAAATTTATTTCCACTTCGTTTAACTATCTTTTGACATTAAAATTAATCGCCGATTAATAATGAGATCGTGCCAAGTAACGTCACTGAAACAACTGCTTGCAAAATGGATAGCAGAAATGCATGCCATCCGTTTTGCATGCATTGCCGAATTTCTGACATTTCTGAATTTTGGTAACGTGCATTTAACAATTATTTTACCCTTCGTTTCCAAATGGGCGGTGTTATCACATGCTGTAAGCAAACGGCCTTTTGGTAACATACAATTTTATGACTTAATTAGAAACTATCCCACCCATCATAGAAATTTTCGCAAATTACAATTAAAATTTGTCAGTTGTAAGGGGTGTAATACTATGTGCATGCATTTGTTAATAGGATAACTAAGAATATTTGATTGGGTAAAGTATACGATTTTTAAAATATGTTACACTATCATATAGCCCGTCATATGACGGGATGAGTATAATTTGAAATTTTCCAGAATTTTAAAGTACCCTATGAGGCAAGTAAAAACATGGTTTGTTTTTTGCTCAGAATTGTCTGGTACACGCTCAATAATTTGTTTATCTTCATACTCCTCTAAGATCTCCCGATACTGTGAATGCAGTTTAGAATCATTGAATTCATTTAGAAAGATAGTTGACCACCTCGGAATGCAATTGGTTCAGAGATGTGGGTTCGGGGAAAACCTTCCGAAGTTTGCCGAACTTCAACAGCGATACACGGAAAGTGATGTAAAATAGCAAGGGATACAGTTAAATTCCAAACAGCGAGCAAGCTAGTTCAGTGATTCAGCGATCAGCTATGTGGCTGTTTGAAAGCTCCGTATAGTTCAATGTATATTGATTGAATCAAAGAAATTGTTGAGATTCAAGATCCCGATTACAAGTAATTCCGGTTCACTGCTAAAATACTATGTTTCAAACATAAGATACAAACGCTATCGAAATAAACATGCTCCGTCCAAAATTATTGGAACGACTGTATGGGGAACCATGTCCCTTTTTATATTTAATAAATATTGTTCCATTTTATAATTATGCTTATTATATGCTTGTTATTCGTTTTAAACTCTACTCGATTTCAATTTTGCTAACCCCAACTCATCAAGTATCCAATATGGATGCCTTTATCCCGGTTTATACAGGTTCAACCGCTTCATAAATTCGAGGACAGACGGACAGATAACTTAGGCTATTATTATATATGGGATGGTTGACTACAGAAAATCCCCGATTATTAGTATTATGGAATTTCAGTGTAAAGTGCAAATTATGTCTAGCTGCCTGTTGTGACCAGACTAAAGTCCTCTTTATCCTATTTTAAATTAATCCTTTTTAATTACTATATAATTTTAGACATAACTAAAATTAACTACTATGTAATTCATTTTTCCAATACAATGTTTCATAAAAATTGTATGTATTACTTAAAGTTTCGTAATTATATTCTAGAACGTCAACTTGGATTTCTGAAAGCGATGACTCTCTCATAGGGGTATTATGCTTATTTTGACATTTGATTAAACTTACTGATTGTTAATATATAAATTATCCAGTACTTATAAGGCAATTTGTCGCAACGTCACGAACTACTATAATGCCCTTCCCATTCATTTTCATGCTTATAACAGCCAATAGACAAACAATAAACTGCTCTTCCGTTTGAAACTAAAGCCAGAATTGTCATAATTTGAGAATTGGCCCTACTGCTTGAAATCGCCTTATTGGTTATAGGCACCGTGAAATCAAACTCGCCAACTCACGTACAGAAACATGCCACATAAGGGAATTTCATGCACTGTCACTAACTACGTTAATGCCCTTCCCCGTTCATGTGTATGTCAATAATAGTCAACAGGCAGCTAATATTTTACCCTTCCGTTTCAAACCAAAATTAATTTTTTCATAAGTTTAGATGTCTCATTCTGCATCAAATAGCCTGATTATGATTTATACCGGTTTACTGTTATAAAAAGATGAAGCTGTTTTCATAGATTTCCAACCTGTTAATAACTGTTAATCTGAATTTAATATTTTCTGTTATGTAATTGAGATTTTTTTACCATTTTGCTATAGTAATGAAAATGTAGAATTTGCTGATGGGAGAAAAGGATGCTATAGGTTTGCTGGTAGGGATAAATTATAAGAAAAATTATTGGTAATAGCTGAATTAAAACCTTAGCAAATACCTATGCAACACAGCATTTGTTTGGTTTTAAGTAATGTTCGTACGCTTGCATTACAATTTAAATTTTCTATTACAATGTTTGAGTTTCAGCTACTTTTCCCCATTAGCATACAATAATTTTAGCTTGACTGAAGAACTGAGTTCCCCCGCCAACTTGGCGATAATAAGTTAAGTTTGGTCGTCTAACGTTTGCTCCTGATCTCACCGTGTTCAAACAATCTGTATCTATATTATAATTTATATGATATTTGCATCCAACTCTTCTTGTGTAACTCTTTTCTTATATATTAAAAGTGCGCAATGCTTAAAAAAATTAGATATAACAAACCAGTAAAGATTCACTATAGCTGATTTTTAATAACTTGGAGCTGTTGTGGTTCTAAACTGTTAAGGGATTAATTGCTCATAAATATAAATGTCCAGTTTTCAAGTCGTTTTCTTTAATTAAGTAAGAGTATATAATTCTATTACGATGGCACACTGTGCATTAATTAAAGTCGCCAGAAAAAGCAAGAAATATAATGTTTGGATGGATTACCTTTGTGTTTTAGTAAATATCGCCAATATTTTCGCCCAATTTGCCAAGGGGAACCCAATTCTTAAGTAATCCCTTTCCAATGTTCACGTTAGGGAAAACTTTGGAGATATTGTAAATAAATGCTTTCTATAATTTCTATGTACCCGCTTTTCTCACCTTAATTAAAACTATACAGAACTTCTATTCAATTGTTTCGGAATTATATTGCTGCATATTTAGCTAATACAGTTTTGTGCTGTAGCTAACGTTTATTTACATTTTAGTGTTGCTAACACATTATAAAAATAAAACCCTTTTTGGTGCCACGCACGTGAGCATTTTGTATATAGATAATTGCAGTCTTTTCAAGGTGGAAAACAATTGGCATTTCAAGTAAATCTAATTAAATATATATTTAACGTCAATGATTTTCACTACATCCGAAAACAAACTGTTTACCGGCAACCACGTAAGTACTCATTCGTGAAACAATTGACGTGTTAAGATGTGAATGAATTTGCATCGAACCCCATTGTAAATATTCAATCAATTTATGCAAGAAGACTTATAATATATAGCGCTTTTTCATTTAGGTTTTATGTGGACTAAAATCTTAGCTGCAACATTTATTTGGATTTTGTGACAACAGAAACTCAAGTATAGTTTTCTTGTTTATTCTCTTCATTTTTGTTTTCTGTTAATGAAATCACTGAACTTTATGTACACTGTTATTGAAAAATATTTCGTAGAAGTATTTGTTTATTCAGTCCTTGAATTTTAACCAGGGTTGTAATGTTTCATGCTTTTTTCCTTTTTGTCCTGGTCAAAACTGAATTTGACCAGGACACTGGATAAAAGTAGTTTTAACCGTCCAAAAGTGGTCAAAAATAGTCAGAATTGTTAAAAATATTTTTAAATGGTCTTAATTTTAATATATAATATTTTCTGTAATTAGAAGTGACTTTTAATAATCAATAAGAATAGTAGTGCAGTTAAATTTTATGAAGAGGTAACTGAAAATTTTACAAGTGCAAAGATTTCAAATCAGAAGGGCAAAGGATGTGATCAATTTGTAAGTGCAAAAGTACTGCGGTTAAAAAGACGTTTAGAAAAAATTGAAAATAACAAGTTGCAGTTGCTAGATGAGGCTGATAGATTCCTTTCACAATAGCAATCAAAGCGTATTTGTTTATTTAATTCTGAACAAACTGGCATGAATACCAATGATCATCTTCAGAATCCATCTAATCTAAGTAAAACAAAACAACCTAGTATAGAGAAATATGTCACAACAACAACAGCAATACAAACAAAAAAGACTGAAGTACAAATAGCAAAGTATTTTTACTCATGCAATATACCTTTTAAAACAGCTAGAAATGAATCATTTAAAAGTATGATTTCCAAATTACGAACTGGTTATGAGTCACCTAATCGTGCTAAACTTGCTGGTGACCCTTTAAATAACGTTCACTCTGAAGCTATGTCTGCAACGAAAAAAGTGCTTCTTGGAAAAACTAACTTTAATACAAGATGGATGGAATAATATCTATAATTCTCCTATTATAGTTAATTGTATATCAACAGGGAAAAATCATTCTTCCTTTCAGCTACTGATACAGGGGCATCTCGAAAAACTGCGCAATATTGCTTAAAATTAGCAACTGATGCTAAAGAAGAAAATTAATTACGAAATCGTTTAAATTTAGAGACCAGGACGTTAAAACCACTGGTTTAAACCCCCATGGTTAAAACAGATACAACCCTGATTTTAACTTACATTTAGTTGTCGATAAATGCATTTACAATATTTTGAAAGATATGAAATTGTTTGAAGTGTTTAGTTGCATAATTTGTATTCAAATAAATTTACTAAAACAGTTTTATGAAAATATATTTATGTTGAATTTCTGAACATTAATTTTATTTGAATCTAACATAAAAAATTAACTTACAAAAGAAAAAATTCCTATTTTAGAAAATAAAGGCCTTGTTATTCAAATAGAAAATGCTAATTTGCACTTGAAGTTTTTCACCGAAGTGCACATTACTGAAATGGATATGGAATAATTCTAGAGCAATAAATTAACATATAATCTGAAGAGATTACCAAAATTTCTTTTATATAATATAGTTGTTTATTTTTTATCCCCTCTCTCCTTCTCTCTCTCTTTCTCTCTCTCTCTCTCTTCTCTCTCTCTCATTCTTCTCTCTCTCTCTCTCACTCTTCTCTCTCTCTCTCTCTCTCTCTCTCTCTCTCTCTCTCTCTCTCTCTCTCTCTCTCTCTCTCTCTCTCTCTCTCTCTCTCACACACACACACACACACACACACACACACACACACACATTTTTAGAATATATATATATATATATATATATATATATATATATATATATATATATATATATATATAATCGATAGAACTGGCATTTTTAGAATTTGAATAGTAAAAATTGCATTTAGTTCACTAAATTTAACAAAACTTACTGTAGATGCATATTGATATTCCATATATTTGTCCTAATACTGCTATATTTACACTGAACCTAAATTTAGATGTTTATTAAAAAAGCATCTGCGTGTGAGTGAGTGTGTGCGAGTGAGAGAGTGATTTTTTTATATAAAATTTCATTAGTCATAGTTTTTAAAGTACAATTTTTAAACCTGTTTTGATTTAAATATAAAACAAGTGTGGCTAATTTAATCTGACTGATAATATAAACGGTTAAAACGTACTTTTATCACTTAATACTCTTTTGCATTTAACCAAAACAATAACCCAGTAAATATCATAGTCATTGGTTTGCTAAATTTGATATGGTCATATACTATGCTTAGGTCCTATCTTAACTTGGTCTCCTGTCTACTTAAAGGGCATCCATCTCTAATCATAGAATTTAGAAGAATTCTTCCATTTGTGACTCGTGATATTTAAAAAAAGTATATAAGATGAATGTTGTTAAACTTCGCTGAGAATATTAAAGTTAAATTTTCAAATGTTCTTTTTCAGAACTTAACATTTAATACAATGCCATTAAGTTGGAATTGAACTTACTCTTCATTCGTAAAGAAAAAAGGTTATAGATATGCAGCTATGATAAATGAAATCTTAAGTTCTAGAAATTACATAAGAGACATATCAATCTAAAACTTTAGAATCCATGAAATAAAGTTTCACATTATGTTTTGAGCTGTTACGTTTATTTTTTTACAGGATCATAACCTGCGGTACTTTATTTTACCAAATATGGACATAAACTTGAACGTTACGTATTTGTTTCTCTGGAATGACAGCGAAGCGGAGAATAATTCCGAAATAGCCGTCAAGAGGATGGAGGAAAGGAAACAGCATTTTGTTAACTCAGCTGCTTTCTTTTGCGTAGTTCTTTTTGTTGCAGGTAAGTAACAGGGAAACGTTATATTTTTTAATCTTTGGGATTATAATGAAGAGTACTTTTCCAGAAGTACATTGGCATCAAACGATAACGAACCAATGTTATCCTAACCAAAGACCTAACTCTAAATATCTGGTGTCTTACCACAAATTTACATGCTATAGCCCTTTGGTTTCTTGGAAATAAACAATTTTGCTTGCAAGCAATTAAGTTAGACCGATGAAATAAAGAAAAGTAAATTCTAAAATATATGTAGGAGTTTCTGTTTAAATAGATCGCTACTAACTTTCAACCCGAACCTCTCTTTGATCTAGGTTGGTTGATTGATTTGGTTTGAAGCACTTCGGTCGACTGTTTTACTACACGAAGGCTAATGAGACCAGGGCCTAATGTTTAAAGTCGATTACAAACGTCGATGCCAGCATTGGAATTCTTACTCAGACTCTGGTACCAAAGAGCACAGCCCTACACATTCGGCCATCGTTTGGCTCTTCATGTTCTTGGGAGTGTAACAAAAATGTATTTTCTTAGCAAGTAGAGCATTTTATTATTAGCCTACAAATGCTAAATACCTGAGCTCTGCAATGTATTGGTTTGGTTTTTGGAGTGCTACGGTCTACTTTTTGCAACACGAGGGCTAATGAGACCGGGACCTACAGCTTAAAGCTGATTCCGAACGGCTACGAACATCCATGCCACAGTGGTATTCGAACCCACGAACTCCGGTACCGAAGGCTAGCACCCTAACCAATCGGCCATCGTTCGGCGCACTGTATTGAATCAGAGGTAGAAAAATAACATGCGTAATATTAAACTAAGTAATAAATCTTTGTACAGAATTTAGAAATAAAATTGATCAATTTGTAAATTTCATTAATAGAAAAAGCAGGTTCTGCATGCAGCTTTTCCGAATTTTAAGCTTTTTCCTCTATTCTAGGAACAATAATTACAGGAAGGTAGCTCAGTTTTCTGTTAGTGATTTTTTATCCCTAAGCTTTAAAATAGCTATCTTCACCTAGCTTTTCTGTATTCTCATTTCATATCCGGCTCTCTATACACAGCACATGAGTAACAAGCTTACTTAGTAAAAATGTATTAACTGTAATATGTAACAGACAATCCTTGTTTAAGAATAGATTTAAATCATTGTCATGCCATGATATTCCCATTAGTTAGTTTCTGAGAAGTGTTGTAGGAGGAGGCTGGGTTTTTATAAAGATAGCCCATCTGTAGAATTCTTCACTTTTTTGGATGCAGTATACACTACATCCAAAAAAGGTGAAGGATTATCCCTAGGAACACTTTGAGAAGTAATCAAAATGTATGGGGAGATGTAATTTTATTAGATTAAAAATATATTAGATAAAAAAATTCAAATTGATTATTTTAAGCGTGAAGTATTTATTTTTTGTCACTCATTTTTATGGAATCTCAAAAATTATTTCAGTTATGTCCCGGGAGCTCTTGAAGAAGTTTCACTTTCCACACACTATCCTCTTGTTCGTTTTCGGCGTCGTCCTCGGATTCCTAGATCATCATTTTGAGTCCTTTCGAGAATATACATCCTTCGCCAAGCAGCATATATTGATACAACTTTTTCTTCCTGTTATCATCTATGACTACGCTTTTGAAATGAACTCCTATATGTTTATGATGGTCATTCCTCAGTGTATGATTCTGGCATTGCCTGGATTTGGTAAATATTCTTAGACTGTTTATTTTCAGGTAAAATATGTTTAAATGGGGGTATTGACTTCAATAGAGTAGCATTGGAGGGGAGGAGCATTCATTCCTGGCGGCACTTTGTTAGAGGCGCAATTTTTCTATTGTTGATTTAATACAGGGTGTTTCATATTGAATGGGACAAAGAAAACATAATTGTGAACGTTGTCATTAATATATTAAAAAATTCAAATTTACCTCAAAACTACATTTAAGTTTCTACAGTGATACTCGGAAGTTTGATAGCATATCCCCTGTGATGAAGTTCTTGTATAAGCAGCCGGTATCCTGGAACTGCTTCACCCACCTTCTTATGTTATGCAGATGCGGTGGTTCTTTACGAAATTTTGTGCAAAAATGTCTTTGCACAACAGTTACCTAGGAGGTTTTGTCATATTCGAAAACGCAGTACATTTACTCGTGCATGGACGACATTTTGTTTAACACGAAACGCTGCTCTATTGATCGAATGACGAACATTCGATAACTTTTTCCTGTTGCAAAATAAAACTTGTAATTGTAGTTGCAGAATAAATTTGTTTCAACTGAATAAATTCATTATGGCAGTCACACTGCACTATTCTTTTTGTCCCATTCAATATAAAACACCCTGTATTAAGGAAACTTGTATTAATATATATATATATATATATATATATATATATATATATATATATATATATATATATATATATATATATATATATATATATATATATATATATATATATATATATATACACACTACATCAAAATTATTTAACTTTAATATTTCCTTAAAAATATCCTCAAAAAATTCTTAAAAATATCCTCAAATAAAAAAGGTAAAAAGATTCGCTGTGCATTAAATGTATGGATATTACGCCCACCTCCATTTTTTTCTTTACATAAGCAAGAGAAATCTCGAATGTATTTTACCACTAACTGACTTTTCTTGCGCCACTAGATTCTGCAAACCAGCATATTTAAAAGTGAATGAGATAATGATAGATAAAACCATAATTGATGCCCCTTAGAAATGCTGTTCTTAACGCAGACAACTCTCTTAGTTTAAACTGTACTTCAGGAAGGCAAAAAAGTGGCAGTACGGTATAAGGAGCATACATTGCGACGTATGGTATGCGAGTTTGAAAAGCACTATTTACATGTTCTGCCAAAACATTCCTCAACAAAATGATTCAGAAATTTGAAGCTGCAGATTCTTTGGTATGAAGCAAAGTCAGCATTATGTATCTGCTATACCGAGGAAAATATTGCCAAATGCTGTGAAGGTATGGACTTCCCATCGACACCTTCACAGCAACACAGCTTCACAGTAGTACAGCTTCACAATAGCTGTATTATTGCCTCGTCTTATAGCTGTACTATTGACTAATGGAAATCCCACTGAATACTTGTATCGTAATTGTTAAGCAACTTTCAAATTGTAAGCCATCTATTATACAAAAAGAACTGTAGCATCCCCTTTATGTCACCAAGACTTTTTTGGTCTTAGTCACATAATACCTGATTTTCTTCATCTGATCATTGGTGCAAACCGAATCTTTTATTTATTTCGTTACTTGTTACTTTTTAAAATTCATCCTGACTTTTGAATCATCCAGTATATTACAAAATTTTGGAATGATATGAAATAATCATGGAATATTTCGAAATTTTTTTAAAATATATAAATTTAAATTTTTGATAACCAAATTATGTCTACAAAGCATTTATTTTCGAACATAAATGGTGAATTATGAAAAATGTATACTTCAACATATCGCATTGTATTTAGGGATTAAATTAAAGAACTACCAAAAGAAATATGAAGCACCCCCTACATATCTATTGAAACAGTTAAGATTTTAAATACCTTTTAAGACAGTCTCTTCTCATTTAAAAGATTTAATGTGTTTTAAAAATTTAGTACAGTTTTCTCACTCAAAATATTTAGCTAAGGACTAGAATTTATTTTTTAAGTTAGGATATGCGATGAATTATTTATTAGTTAATGTTCATTAAAATAAAGATTGCAATGAGGTGCCTAATAGTGAAATATTCACAACATAATTCCTACTTTCTAAACAGATGCAATTTTCAATATCTAATTGTATAATCTTACTTTCACTAATGAATATATATTTAGAACCATTGCTATTGCGTTTATTTATAATAGTTATTGTTCTAAAAATAGTTCCCCCAAGAAATGAGAACAGTCCACTACTAGACCGCACTATCTTAACTTGGATGACTGAGTAGATGAAATGTAATTCACTAAAAAGTATTGATATGGGGATATTTTGTAACAAATAATTGCCTAGCTAATGAGTATTTCGTGAAAAACGACTCATTCATAAATTGCATGGCCAACCAACCATGAAATAATCATTTGTTCCCAAACCAAACTGAGGTTTACAATATAAATTGGTGAGTTTCAGCATTTAAATCTCAGAGTTTTTGTTCCTTTATCCGTAGAAATTTCATAGTTACGTATTTTCAATATTTTAATAATTCTTCCGCCTCCGAGGAAATTATAAGAATTTGAGTGCGTTCAAAGGTTGCCTCATTTCGTTTTCCCAGTTATTCTTATTCTGGATGTTGCACAAGCAGCTGAGAAACTGAAGTTCAAAATCAAGGTCTAAGCTAAATTTCTAATGTTGACAAAGATCTCTGAATATACCCGATATTCTTTGACAGACAGTGGTTCCGCAGCGAAACTGTCTATTATACATTTTTCTTTACTTTTTAAAGACACATGAATGACTTTCTTCTGCTTTTTATATAGTCAGAAATTTGATTTTTCAAATAAAAATGCCTACTCAAACAACTCTTTATAAACTGTTCGGTTATTTATTCATTTTGGTATTTAAATAATTTTCATTTTTTCTCACAATATTGTTAAAAATTAAAAGTATTTTCATGTTGTACAAGGGTATAGTTTCCCAATTAACCTTCCCTCTTTCTTATGGGGGAAAATGAATGGGTATGTGTGTGTATCGTATTTATAAAGTTCATAAATAATATTTATAAATCAATTTTATTACATCCCAATTTGATTAAAGAATTCTTGTGTCCGTTAAAAGATTAATCTTTTTGTTCACCTTATCGTTACATGATCCCCCTCTGTTGAGAATAAAGCGAATTTTCGAGTGAAATGACGTGATGCCGCCCAAATGTAAAATGAAAACGACATTGCTACTCAAGAGGGTAGCTATTAGCCTGACTGTAATCGTTCTTGTCGGAATAAAGAATTTTGTTACTTGGCGCAAGCGTTGATGTCCCTTGACTCGGGGGGAATTCTTACAATATTTTTACTTTAAGTAATAAAAAGTAGTTTAAAAATGTTTTAACAAATATTTTTCAGTGTCACCTCTTATACCTAGGACTCATATAAAATACGATAGGTAAATTTTCAAACACCATTTATAACCGTGTAAAATGTTAATATATTCATACATTTTATCATCCAATGCACTATTGAGGCTTCACGTGAGACTGAAATTTACTTAACACATTAACTGCCAGACCCATTTTCGATTGTTTGCTCAAGGCGCCAACGTCACCTTTATGCTGAAATATTTGATATTGAAATATTTTAACGATGTTTTGATTATTTTTCTTTTTTTTTCTAGAAGCCAACTATCAATACTATCATTGATATACTATGAGTTTATTCGTAACTGAACGAAAATGGCAAGTAAACACAGTACGAGATAATTCGTAGTTGGCGTCCTAGAAAAAAATGTAATCTACGAGTTATCTCGTAGTTGGCGGTCAACGTGTTAATAGACACACGAGCTTTTTTTTTACATAGCATAGAATATCAATTTTAATATGACAAATCCCATGATTACTTTCTTTGTGTTTCATCCAATATTTGATCAAGAGGGTTACACAACATGCCCTGATTTAATGCGTCCAAACACTGACTCTACATTAATCCATTATTTCAAGCTTATATTCAACACATGTTTAATAGCATTTATCTTGACAGCCTATTTATGAAATCGTAGTTCGTTGATTGGTTCAATGTGAATGCTAAGGTTAACTTTTCATCAATATCGAAACCTAATGAGAGCAACATTTATTAATTCATTCTTGATTGTCGTGTCACTTTATTCGAGTGACAGCTAAAGTTCTGGGCAGGTCGTGTCTCCCTTATATAGGTGACGTTTTTGTTGACTACTTGCGAAAGATCTTACTGGTAGTAGGTATTTAGGAGGTTATTCCGCAATATAATAATTCGCTGTTAAATTGTAAAATCACTAAAAAATATGGCTCAGTTTTAAAAAATATTTGAAATATAAATTTTTAAAGCTTCATCGGCGTAATATGGGCAAAACTTTGTCTTCTTTTACTTCTCTTGCTTTTGATCGACATGTACTTCCACTGTTCTTTTTGATATTGCAAAATTTTAAGGTAGAAATTTTAGTATTTGTCACTAAATAAACTTTAATTTTTCTTAGATGTTTCCTTCTCAACTCCAATTTTTTATCTGACACGAGTAAACTATGCATTCAAATGTTTCTGTACAGACATGGTTATATCTTCTTCTACAAGACTAAACAACAGCTGAATGTCTAATTTCTAAGAAGCGCGTTGGATATAGCAATTCACGCTCAGAGATATTCCTATAATCTTGCTTCTCAGACCGTGTCAAGGGTAATTCCGAAATACTAAGAAAATTAGAACCAATTGTGGACTCCCAACCCACCAATGTTAAAAAAAACTAGTCACTTTTTACTATAGTTGTCATGTTTAAATGCATATATGAACAAGTATTTCGTAGTTTGCATGCTATGTAAACAGCTTTTATATGCTGAAAATAAATGTTTTTATATTTTACATAAGTTGTTAATGATTTTAATACTGTTATTCTGCTGGTTTCATCACAGAAATATAGTTTTTGACATCTTTGTCTGTAGACTATTACACTTCTTTTTGAGGTGCATGTGTGCATATGTGTAGGAAAGAGCATGTCTAGAGATTTATCTTGGATTACAGATAAAATAGATATAATATAGATGCAGAATTTCACTCGTCGATAATTTAGTTTATAATTTTGTAAACTAGTTTATTTAGTTAGTTACTTAAATATTTATTTCCTGTTTTTACTGTACATAACTTTTTTTAATAAACAAAAATGTCTGTATTTAAATAGTTCCTTATTTAAAGAATTCTAATATTCTGCAGTTTTTTGTGCCAGCCTCAATGCAATTTTTGCTAAAACAGTATTTACTATGTATAAGTGGGATTGGACAACTTGCATCTTGTTTGGCACCATTCTATGCGCCACTGATCCATCAGCTATCATAGATCTCTTGAAGGATTATGGTAAGTTTCTAAATTATTACTAGTATTAAACGTATCTTCTTAAAAACAACTGATTAAAGATGGATTCTGAATCATTTCCTACACTAGAAATGTATAGCTATTCTCAATAACTCCTGAACTTTCTTCATGTTTATCCACAGGTGTATCATCCAGTTTAACGACCATAATTGAAGGGGAATCTTTGTTGAATAACGGAATTGCTTTGGTGCTCTCCAGTTGCATGATGAAGGCTCACGACGGTGCTCATGATACCTGTAATTACAATTTATTCAAGTTCCTCTCTGATTAACTCTCTTGTGTAATGCCAGTTTGCCCGAGTGAACAATATTTTTTCGTGGTAGCCATAATTGCATTTCTTTGCACAATTTAATGTATCTTGTGTACTTCATTGGTTGCAATTTAGGATCATTACCTTCCATTCAAAGTTCCCTTTCCTTGAGATTTGATGAAAGTAGGAAGATATTTACTTTTTAAGTGCGCAATTAAACTAAAATTAATTTAACTATATTATTATTTTTAAATGCGCAACAGCCCCTAGGGGACCAAGGCTTACGATGCCAATCTCCGTTTGCGTGACCAAAGGCCCTGGGGTGTGAAGTTCCGGTAAGGTGGTCAATCTTACGCGGAACCCCCAGTGTTTAATTCCCAAGCATGCTTGGTCCTCAATTTCTCTACCCACTGAAGGGATGAAAGGCTGAGTCAACCTTGCCCAGCCCGGAGATCGAACCTCGGACCTGTGTCGTGGGAGCACAAAGCGCTACCCCAACGCCATTGGGCTTCTTAACTATATTATAGGATAATAAAATAGGTTCTTTTTTAAGTATTATTTTTCGTTAAAAAATTAAGAAGAAGAAATTAATAAAATATACCCCATAACATATCATAAAAAATATATTCTTCTCACTTATGTCTCGTATTCACCTTCAAAAGATATTTTACTGATTTAGAACCCAATTGAATGAAAATATTTTTATCCTTT
The DNA here is from genome assembly GCA_032207245.1 of Pardosa pseudoannulata. NCBI lineage: Eukaryota > Metazoa > Arthropoda > Arachnida > Araneae > Lycosidae > Pardosa > Pardosa pseudoannulata. Next base: position 91,301,938 of record CM063501.1, read on the forward strand.
CTCAGGTACTCATAAGACACATTTACATATCGAATGTTAAATTATGTGCGTTAATTTGACAGTATACAGCCAATAATGCAAGTTTGAGTACTCGGTAAAAGTTTTTGTACGCTTTGCTGCACATTCTCGATAGGCAAGTTGATATCTGGATCGATATGGTGGCGTCTTTCTGTACCATGGGAATTAAATTCAATTTTTTATATAACCTTTTGGAATTAACTTTCAAAATAGAGTGGTTGTAAATGGTTTGTTATGTAATGAATAAATATTAAAGTGGTCTTTAGCATATAGTAAAAATTTTATATTTTTATAAGTCTCACCCCCCTATTTTTTTCTTTAGATCTTGTAAGCTAGTGAGAAAAATTTATTTAAAAATAGCATGTGACCCTAAGGTGATTAAAATGGAACTAAATTAGTTAATTTTTTTTAATTTAAAACAAATATTTAGGTGTAAAAAGAATTAAAACTGCCTAGAACTGCTCACTACAAAATATTTTATAAGATTTAAAATACATCAAAATATTTTATAAAGTTTTTATAACATTAAGTTGTATTAGTAAAACAATTTTACAGTAAAAATTTTTAGGATGAATGCTTTAAGATGGAAAATGGCTCTGATACATCTTTACGGTTTGCAATAAGTATTGCTTTGCTCCTCATTATCTGTAATAATGTCACACTCTTCTATAAACTTTACACTTTTTTAAAGATATTTTAATCCACTTAGAAAACTGAGTGTTCTTTTGGATTCACTTATGTAGTTGTTTGTGTAAAAATTCGGTCTTTTCCCTTAAATCAAAATGAAAATGCTTAAAGTCGCAATTAGTTTATTCTTTTTTTTAATGCTGTGGACATCTTTACTTTTTGTTCAACAGAAATTGTATCATCTAAAAATGCTTCTAATTTCTTCAGTAATATACTACGAATACTCTCAAAATGATTTTGTTATTTTGGGGAAAATTTTTCGCTTATTTCAATTACAGACGCTTTAAAAACATTAAGTCTATAGAGGATTTTCCATTAAATCTTTGTATGGAGCATTGTACTAAGTTTTTATTTAAATAATAAATACACAAATTTCCCTGATTTCTTGAAATCAGGGAAAATGAGTCATGAGTCAAAAGCAATTCATCTTGAAAAACATTTTCAAGCAGTAAATAATTTTGTTACAACCAGCCACACTAAAAAACAGCAGGTAATCGAAATGCAATTTCATTTGCTTCGTGTACGTCTAAAAATATTATAAGTACATTATAAAATAGTGTTGTTAATAAAATACTTTTATTTAACAAGAAAAACGATAAAAAGTACATTATAAAGTAAAAATTTTTTTCACTTTTTAGTTACGCCGCTTGAAAATCCATCGCGATACTAGTTTAAAATTTCTGCAATTTGGATTCTAATTACGCTCAACAGCTTCTTGCATTTACCATATTGATTTTTCTCTAATCTAATTTATGATTGAATATTGTACTGCCACCGAAATTAAACCTATGTGAAATATTTCAGATCTCTAGCTAGTCAGGAAGGTAGTTAAAATTTAATTTCAAAATGTCAACTGATACAGAAATGAAGTTGAGCAAAAGCGATTAAAAACTTTCTTTGGCCGTCTACTTCTCGGTCTTAGATTGATTAGAGACAACAAATCTTCCCTTGTCCCGTAATTTTATTATCAAGCACCTCATAGGCTAGAGGGATTTACTTTACCTCTTCCGTAATATGAGGGTTTAAAAGTGTTGAAATACCGATTGAAAACAGCTGCCTTTACGATGAAATTAGCTTTGAGTTATAGTTCAATCGGAAATCGGATGGGTGATATGCTAATTTTATAATCTGTATCTGCACGTGCGCATTTTTTTAAGCCATTTTACACCTTGTGTGAAAAAAAAGAGCTTTTTTAAATGAAATAATTTATTTATGGCGTACGGTGTGTGTGGCAGTTCAGAAATCTGAAGTTGGGTCAGAAACCGCTTTTACAGGCGTATAAATTTTCATCCAAATTACTCCACCGCAAATATGAAGCCAATATTAAATTTATCAAGATTCACATGAGCATGAAACTATGCACTAATGTTAAGCGGATATTACGGAATACGACGGTGTCTAAAGTAATCGGGTTATTTACATTTTCAATTTGAGGGGTGATTTAAATCTATTTTATAGCTCTCGCATTGTATATATAATAAAAACTAAATCTGACTGTTCATTCACATAGCCACTTGGGCGATACTGTGCACCTGGCGAGAGCTGGTTCTCTCCCATTTTAAATTATAGCAACCCTGATGTGAGCCAGTGAAACTAAAGATTGGATGCGGGTGGTATTGTCGTTGGAAGCAACAAGCTTCATTTTCTATTGCATTAAACAATTACAACTAGTAATTCTTTATCTATATTATTTTTATACAGTCCACATCTATGCTCTCCGCACACTGACCTTTGAAAATGTATTAAACGAGCTCTGGACCATTTAAAATATTAAAGTTCAGCGTACTATCTATTAGACTTCATGTCACTCAGTACAGGGTATATAAAAAAGAATCGCTCAATTCTAAATAGTTATATTTATGAAACTATTACGAAAGCTATGCTGATGGACGAGACGTTGCCTAGAGTTTTACGGAAATGCCGCTAAAAGACTCGTCATGTTAGAAAGACAGCGATATTGGTCATAAACCATGAGCTTCTGCTCATTAAAAAGCGTTTTGTATTCTTCTGTATAACAAAACTTGGTAATTACAGTGTAGTTCGCTTTTTGTATACGCTTTGGGATTAACCTTACTAACACACATATATAGCAAAATTTTTCAACGCTACATTGTCAGTTCAACATATTAGAAGCAGTGGTAGCCTACATTGCCCTGACGTTGCAAAAAGCATGGGACTTAGCTATTTTCTTGACGCTATATGTGTTGCTGGAGATGGGTACGTAGAACTTTTCTAATATCATAGATAGAACTTAGTTATTAGAACTCATTGTTAGGTCTTGTATTTTGTTCCATTGCATTTGTGTATATCCATTGAAAAATATTAGTGTCCAAAATTGGGCCATTCATTTCCATACGCCTTTCATTAAAATGAGAAAGATATCCAGATTCGTTAAAAGAGGGCAGGTGGTTTAATCTATTGTTTTTTCCCCAGTTGAGAGCGTGGCTCTGGATTTCGTGGTGTCTTGCTGCGGAGCAGTGGCTATAGGCTACGTGGTGGGCATGGTCACAGTGACCCTTCTGAAACGTTGCGAGAGCGACACCGACATGGAAGTGACTTGTACGCTTTGCATCTCTTACATCACCTACTTCGTTAACGAGCTTTTCGTCGGAGTGTCTGGGCTGTTGTCGCTCGTAGTTCTAGGAGTGTCAGTCAGCTCCTACAAGAGTAGCGTCACCTACGCGGAGGAAGACACCACGCTGCACCAGTGAGTGACAATTTTTTTCCTATTGTATAGGGAAATCTAGTGTACCTTAAAGCTATTTTCAATCTTCACTGCATTTTTCTTCCTTTTCTCAAAGAAAAAAAAATTATCTACTGCCTTATTTTTATTCTTTAAGTCAATAGCGGGTGCATATAATGTTATGATTTTTATACTATTTTAATTTTATATTTTTGAGAATTTAAAAATAAAAATTAAATTTAGACTAGGTACGATGCAATAATGTACCTTGAATCTATATAATGAAAAATTTCAGTAAAGTGAGTATTAATGCTGACTGACATAACTGAAAAACAATTTTCCGTGGACTGTTGAAATTTTGTATTTAGGACTACTGTAACATAATTGCGCATCGCACTTTTACATTTCAATCCCCATTCTATACAACGGGAAATTTCAATATAACGAATATTAACACTGCTGGGCATAACTTAAAAAAGATTATCCATAAGCAGTTAAAATTTTATGTTTAAGTCTGTTGTAACTTCTAGTTTTACATCTCCATTTTTTTTATTGCAATCCGCACTCTATATGACCAAACGTCTCAGTATGTACACTGTTACAGGAAATCGTACAAAATATTTCATTAAGAATAGTGCTTGCATATTCTTGAAGGCAATGGTGAAAGAAGCTTTAGCAAGCCAAAACTTCTTAAAACATGTTATTTATATCGGGAGACATAATAGAATCATAGTGAATTTTATCTATAGAAACTGATAGTGCAAAGAATGTAATTATAGAAAGCAGCATGAAATAATTTGCTGATCGGAAGTTTAGGAAAAAGTATTTTGGGTAGGTAGATTATTTCCTCATATTGTCCAATAATGGCTAAGAAAAATATTATTCTTTGTCTAATGAAAGGAACCCATATAAAAAAAAACTAATTTCCGTATATTTTTTTGTGAATTAATAATAATTTCCCTTAAAAAAAGGCTTGAATTTCAGCTTATTCAGGGTGTCATCAACAACACAACCAGCTGTTTTAACAGACTATAGACACTGTAACGAGCCGAACGATGGTCGATTGGTTCGTGTGCTGACCTTCAGTAACGGAGTTCGTGGGTTCGAATCCCACTGTGGCATGGATGTTCGTAGCCGTTCGGAATCGGGTTTAAGATGTAGGTCCCGGTCTTATTAGTCTTCGTGATGCAAAAAGTAAGCCGTAACACTCCAAACCAAATCAAACCACTGTAACGAATTCATCTTGCAGACCACAACAGAAAAACTTGACGATCGGACATCGCATTGTTAAAGGTCGATGCATGGGAAAACCTTAGAAATGCAGTAAAAAGATAGATAGGGGTAATTTGGAGAGTAAAAGCGTAAGTAAGCATCGATATATTCAAAAGGTCCACAGAATCAAAAACCTATTTGTCTTCTCAAGACGGCAGACTTTGCAAGGCTTCTGTGGTCCGTGAAAACTAAAGCCTAACGATGGCCGAATGGTAAAGCACTGTTCTTCGATACCAAAGTTCGCGGGTTCGAATCCCACTGATAACATGAATGTTAGGACTGTTCATAGCCATTCGGAATGAGCTTTAAGCAGTAGGTCGTAGTCTCGTTAGCTCTCGGGAGCAAAACAGTAGATTGTAGTGCCCTAAAATAAACCAAACTAACCGTGAAAACTAAAAAAAGAGGTGATACATTTTGAATGAGGCAAACTATATGCTCAACCCACTTGGTATGAACTAGCAGTGCAGGGCAATTTTGTAAGTTGACAGACGCAATCCTGAATAGCATACCTCTGTTCAAGAATTGGTGCTCCAGACGTTAGCCTAACCTGCGGATTTTCCATGATGAACAGAAGTCGCTGTACCTCCTATGTCATGGAAACCACATATTTCGGGGACTTGAAGAAACAAAAGGCCTAGTTACATTTCAGATGACCGTTATTAAAGGGTGCTAGGCAAAGTTATCCACACAGTGAGAAACCGGATCGACGTAGTCCGGTAGATGTTCGATTCGGTTTACGCCTGGGAAATATCGAGATAAGGTATCGAAAAAGTAAAGTCACCAAGTCAACAACGTCGTTTGCTTCATTACAACGGCAAATCTCACTAGGATCTACTACTTAAAGCCGATATCGAATATTATTGAAAGTCAACGTCTGCCTGCTCGGATCATAGAACTTAGAAACTCCACCAACTTTTCTTTAACGTTTACTTAATGTTATATACATAATTCGAAAAAAATGCTACAACTAAATTCCTTTGGAAAAAACCCACAATGTATATTTTTCGATTTTACGCAATACTAGCAAATCTAATTTACCTTTCTACCTTTTTAACAAATTACGTATTATTTTAAAAAGAAGTTATTTGAAGAGAGGGGTCGAAGATCATCATTAATAGTTTTAGCTCCCCTTCTTTATTTAGATAATCAGGAGTCAAAAATCTGTCTTTGAAGTCCCATCGCAAAATTAAATATTTGTCGTTCGACTCAGAATCCTCACTGGCAAAATTAATGGAAAAATTTGGGAGATTAATTTTAATCCGATAACAGAAACCTCTTTAGCGTCATGATTACCTTCTACTTTTACTCTCCTGCAAAAGCTGATAACTAAGGAAACGAAGTTGAGTATTAAACATTTTTATAATACTCAGTAAAGCTCTTAAAATTTCCTCTGTTTGTAGAAGGAATCCCTTGTTAATATTTTTATTAGTCGTGGGAAGAATGTGGATGACATTTCTGACAGAAGTGCTGCTAATATATATATTTATGGAAATTTTTTTATATTCACTCACACATACAAACTCAATCATATATGTAATGATAAAAATTAGCGTGATAAATTATTAAACTCTAACGTTCATTTTTCATCGCCTGTGAGCTCATGCATATGTAAATCGTAGAGGTATATTTAATGCGAGATCTTCACTTTTTAGAATTCTAAATTAAAATCCTAAAGCCTGTGAGAACTCTCCCCTTCTAACTTCTGTACAGTTGCCCTTTAAACACAGCGCGGCCGCACGTTTGGAGATATAAAATGGTTAATTTTTTTGTTCCAGAAAAGTATTTTCTTGGCCACGACTGTTCGAGGTGAATCACTATTGTACCTTGTGGAGTTTCTATTTTAATTCGTGTACACCATGGATAAGTTATACAAATTTAAATCTATCCCGAATGAATGTCTAAGCATTAATGCCAAAATATTTGAATCATTAAACACACACACGTGTGTATATATATATATATATATATATATATATATATATATATATATATATATACTCAAATGAGAGGTAACGTAAATAATGGATCACAGTCAAAGATAAAATTGGAAATTTACTTTTATTCTTGATTAAATACGGCTATTTACAAAGGAATGTTAATTCCTAAATCACGTAGAACTGCAAAGGATGGTTGCCGATAAAACTTCCTCATGACGATCACAGTCGAAAGAAAAACAAGAGATTTAATAATCTCTTACAAATGGGGAGGCTTTTCAGGGTGTGCAATCAAACCCAATTTATCCCCCGTTCGGTATCCGAGACTCTGCCGCTCCCTATATGAGCGGACTTTACGAATCTCCCGAACTAGAAAGCTGGCTCCGGTAACAAAACGCGAAAGCCTCTACGAGGTCAACACACCTACGTAAAAAATAATGAAAAGTCCTGAGTCTCAAAATTGTAGGCGTTTTATACCTGGGGGGCCAGTTACGGTTCCGCCATTTGTTTTTTGGGGTCAGTTAAGATCCCAGTTACTTGAGAACTCCAGCTAAAGTTACAGTTATATTTTTTAGCTGAATTCTCATTCGCTAGCTGTCCCTTCCTGGAATTTCCGAGCATTCATTAACGAGATCCATCAGGGGCGTATTCGTCTATTCAGTCCGATTGTCAAGATCCCAGACTCTGCGACGCCACGCTATTGTCCACGTAAACAGGTGTACTACGATCAGCTGTTTTGGCGCGTGCTCGGACAAAGGGAAGTCTTTACAACACATACACGTATATATATATATATATATATATATATATTGATTATATATGCACACACAGACATAGAGATACACGTGCATATACATACGCAGTGAATCCTCAATTTACCGTTCGATTTATGTAGTACCAATTTCACTCCTAAGAACTAAACTGGCCTGGTTACGGTTCAGATGACATTATAAAAAGATCTCCTATCGAAATTAAGAGTCATTTTATCGACTCTAGGTGCTGTCTAGTCGATCCAATGGAACTAACGAAAAAAATGGATGAATTCGAATCCACGAGAATTGTTTCGTGACAATGTTAATTATTCCCGGATTCGTCGTTTTCTCGCACCCATCGTCAAAACATTTATGTCCCTTGGTCTTGTCTTCGCCGAAGAATTTGTTTGTAGAAGGTAGAACAGTAGAATGAAATTCTCTGTGTTAATAAAAATGTTTGAAGATCTTGTGGACGGTAAAGAATTTTCTTGCTCACCAGAGTCTTTCCTAGACTATCAGAGGATTAGCAACCTTAAAACTAGTTCACTGACAACATGAAAGAACCTATGCACAGACTAGAATTAAGATCACGTTAACGGGAAGAAGGAATAAGAAAACAAAAAAAAAATTGTTTTTTCTGAAGCTCATAGTGCTCTATCAAAATTAAAATCATTTATATACGCACTTAATAACACTGATTATATATTTGAACAGGTTTGTTGATTAGGAGTGCTACGATTTATTATTTTTGCTAAACGTGAAATAATATATTTACACAGTTAAAGGCAACAAAATATACTTCCAATTAGTCTTGTAAACAGTTTATTCATATAGTCCAGATTTGTACATCAATTTTCCGCATCCATCTTTTACTTTATTCGCCCCCTAGAAAAAAAGATGTATTGAAGTTCCTATGTATATATACATATATGGATGGGTGTGTTTGTATAAAATAACTCGTATTTAAAAAAAATTTTTGACATAAAAATTTCTTTTTTTCCCCAAAAATGCCGGATTTTTATCACCATAAAACAATTTTCTAAAATCTGGAGCAGATTTGCAAAATTGATTGACTTTGTTGTGGAAAATTAGAAATGAAATCCTATTCTAAAGCGTTCATTATACGGAAATTACAAGAATTACGCATTATGAAAGTTTAAGAGTAAGATTACAGTGCTATAATAGATTAGCATACAAGTAGACGTAAAGACTATTTTCTCAATCAAATTAGTATTTAAAATGAAAAATCTCTTTTCCTAATAATATACAGCTACTGCTACAGCTACACTTTACTAACGAAATCCATCAGTCAAAAATCGAGCATTTTATGTTCTTAACAATTCTTATGTCAATCAATGCGACTTAGGAGGGGTAGGATACAGCAGCATTTTTGGGGTCAAGTCGGAGAAAAGCGAATGCGATAAAATTTGAGTCAAACCCTTTAAAGTTAGAAAAGAAACCGGGAAAAACCGTAAAAGTAGAACATAGTATTGCAGAAAAGCCGGGCATGACATTTAAATGGTTTGTTATTTAGTTATTTATTACAGTCCATTTATTGCATTTTTTAGTTATTTATTAAAGACAATTTCTGAAACAATTCTACTTCTAAAATTAATTGGTCCGTTACCTTTTGTTTACTACAAAAGTTGACCTTATTTTTAATAGTCTATAACAGCATGGGCCAACGGGTCGATCGAAAAGTGAATGAAGGTCGATTTTAGAAACAAAGAACTACAGGCGTAGATAGATATATCCAACGCTTTTTAAAAACTTTCTCATTAATTTAATAGAATCCCTTTTTAAATATTGTTACATGTTATGTAGGTATATAACCATGGAATGTTTGGATAAATTAAATTTATGTCAAATTATTAAAAGCATTAAAAGTTTTTTTTAAACTCTATTCTTTTTCAAACTTTCATCAAATATGGTCCTCCCCATAGATTTTTTAGCGATTCAACCATCCAACCTTTAGATGCCGATTTTTTCTCTGTAGTTCTGGCAGTACCCATAGTAGGTCTAAAACATGTGACACAAAATTACAAATTGAAGTGAAAAAGAGTAGTAATAATGGCAAATAAAAGGTGGTATCAGGGAAATTTATAGAGCTTAAAATATTCCTTCCGAATGTCTAATTACAAAAATTTTCTTCACAGGAAGGGTGTCCACGTTTCTGTAATATATAATACGTGCAATATTCGTTTTAACAGAAAAAAATAAAATACACATACATATGTATATATGTATATAATACACACATATAATATATATATATATATATATATATATATATATATATATATATATATATATATATATATATATATATATATGATACATCTATAAACATAAACAGTTAGCAATAATTTTTTAAGGAAAAAACGCACTACTTAGATACACTTGTACCTAACATGTAACCAGCCTGCATAATATAAGACTAAACTGAATGTTAGATATTTCTGTTTCAATTTTCCCTAACAAGTTGAATATGAAGACTCCAGCGGCTAAGAGGGAAATTTTCTCTGCTTTTCTTACACTGTCGGAATCTCACCCTAACTATAAATACTTTATTTTGTGAAGGATACTTGCACTTAAATATATTTTTTATTAGTAGAAGTTGACCACTCTACAACTTTCTCTACAGGAGATTAATTTCATTGAAGCCACCTGCCTGTGTGTTTCCATTACTTAGAGAAATCTTTTCCTGCGAGTAGATACTACTCTTAAACAAATTTTATTTCCATTTCTCGTAAGAGACGTAACAATTATCTTTCCATTCAAATTTCTTTTTTGGGTGGATTAAGTTTTCTAATAAACACAGAGTCGATAATTGAATTTCGAACATCCAGGAACAAATATCGGAACTTCAAATAACATTCCACCTTTCATACATATTTATATACATCTAACAGTTTATTGAATTGAACAAATGATTTATATGAATATATGATTAAATGAGTGTATTTGTTTTATTGAAGACAAAAGGGTAATTTGGCAATTTGTTTTTTAACACTCAGGAGTCTCATTAATTCAGAGTTAATTATTCGTTTAGGCTAGAATCTTTACATAGCTAAACTGAATGGTAATTTTCTATCCAGTCTAAAATCAACTTTCCGCAAAAGTGACTGGAACTTTTCTATTGAGGCGTGGCATTATTTTCTTCTGGGAATATAAACGTCTTGTAATGAAAACGCGTTGGCATAATCTAGTAAAAAAAGGAAGAATCTTGCACCATTTTGAAAAAATTTTGAAAACTTCCTCTTTAATGTCAAAATTAGATGTTTCGTATACTTAAAGTCACAAGCCACGTTTTAAAATGTCGTAATTGAAGGTGGTGGAAAAGTATAAAAGCCCAGAAAACTTTATTACTGTTTTTATTTTCAAATAAGAGAATAAACTAAATTTTTAATAAGTGCTCATGTTAATGGGTGACAAAAATAGCGATTGTGTGTACTTCTCGTTAGCACGTTAAGCATTCTCTTCATTTTAAATTACAAGAGATTTTCATTACATATTTTTATTATTATTATTTTTTTTACAATTTGTGATAGCTTTTGCAACTATTCTTTTGTAAAAGTTAATAATATTAATAAATTTAAACCCAAATGACAGTTGAGAAAGTAGAGCGACCTTGCGATACCGAAGTTAATGAATTCGAATCCTACTGCTGGTATAAATGTTCATAGCAATTCGAATCAACATTAACCCTTAATTTGGCTAAGTCCGCTACAACGAACAATCAAATAAATAAAATCTTGCGGGTTTTGGAAAACTTCTATACGGCTTAATTTGAGACATCTCAGAAATGGAAAGTGATATTTTTTTGCTTATTTTACAGAGATCCTAATGTCTACACAGACATGGGAAAATGTTAATTAGAAATAATATAAATTAAAAATATTTGAAAAAACATCTTGTCAAATTAAGGGTTAAGACATTCATAAACAAGGCGAGATATTCGGTTCCATGGAAGGGAGGAAGCACTATATGCATAAAAGAAAAGTGTGGCTTATGTCGCTCATAAATACATATTAATTTGAAAATATTTCACCCCGGTGTATTTTAAAATACTTCATAGTTTCTGTTGATACAATAAACTTCCAAACTTTAGATTTCGTTTTCTCACTCAGAGTTTGTTTACCAAATACTCGAAGTCATGTGGCATTGTCATGAAATATTGAGTATAGCATTGAATTGTGTTTGAAACTGTTTTAAATTTTAAACTTATTTTTAATTTATAGTAAAGTTTCAGTAAGTTTATAGTAAAGATCAGGAACGTTTTGTCTTGTTTGTGCATGTCTGAAAAAGGAGTCTAGAAAATAGTTGACTGAGTTCATTTATAAAATATTCACAATCGGGTAATTCTTTGATTGGTAAAACTTTTAAGGAAAAATTGAGTTGTGTTTAAAAATCCCTTCCGTTACTACTGGAATGTTGAAAGTTTAGAACTATATTTAAAAAAAAAACCTAGCAAAACAACGAATCAAATTTCTTACAGTTTCGACATGCTAGTAAGTACATTATGGCGTACAAAACAGTTTCTTACCTATACATACTGTTTGTTAAGTTCTTATAACATTAATTAAATGCGAAGTTCTTAATAAAATTTATTTTAGAAAATTATTTTATCTTGAAAAAAATTTACTTTAAACTAATTTTGAATACCTTATTGAAAGTCCTCTGAAATTATTTTTTTAAAAATATAGCAGGTGTTAAATCTCATCCAAGACAGTTTTCTATACCCTACTCCAAACACAAACTTTTTGTCTTCACCAGGATGGCCCAATCCGTAGGGAGCTGCTTTTTGGCACCGGTATCAACGGGTTCAAATCCCGCTGTTTACACGAATGTTCATAAAAGTCTGGAATCGTCTGTTAGTGGTAGGTCTTGATCTAATTAGCTGTGATATAGCGAAAACTATCCATAGTGTTCTAAACGAAACCAAACAGTCATCACCAAAGGTCAAAAAGCTACAACCCATGCAACTGTTTCCAACCCACTGATGGCTTGAATGCTCATACCCGTTTGGATTCTGCATTAACCAGTAGGTCCCAGTTTTATTTGCCCTCGTATAGCAAAATAGTAGATCGTAGTGCTCTAAACCAAACCAATATGTGAAAATGTCAAAAGAATGAGATTTAAATGTCAGTGTGTTATACATCTCATTTGTTCTCTTATCCTTAAAAACCCTTTGACAACCAAAAACATTGTATACATAATATATATTCAAAGAAGAAAAAAATTGAACCACTGAACATATAAGAAAATACTAAATACATTTTTCTACGCTAATTTAAAAATTAAAACAGGAAGCTCAATTTAAAAAAAAATCAACATACTAGCGGTTCGCTGCCCTTCGCAAGAAATATTTTCGTTAACTCAAAGGCCAAAACGAATGGAGAAGTCTTTCCAACAACAGAAGAACAAATGTCTGGCCAATAAGCCCAATATTCAAATGTAAATCTTTAAAAAAAGGATTTGTCTTAAGCCTACACGCAAGCAGAAGCTTACACAGAATAAATCTTGCGAACTTCATTTGCATACACGCAAGAAAGACCATGTTTAGAAAAATTTCACAACTCTATGAATGAATTTTACAAGTTTTTCACTAGGAGCAACAGCCTATTTGTAGGTAGAACTTTATAAGCTTGGTTTAAAATAATGAATCACTGTGTTCTTAACCATCATTTAACTTAACAGAAAACTCACTTGTAATTTCATTATTCAGGTTCTGGCAGACTCTCAGTTTTTGGGCTAATAGTTTAATTTTCACTACTGTTGGACTGATCATTACCAGCAGCGCCTTCAACGAATTGGAGTACAGCGATATAGGATTAATCATTGCTACTTACTTTACCATTTCTGTTATCAGGTAAAATACTTCCTCTTTATGGTTTTTGCTTTCTTATACTCAGCTATCAAAACAGCTTATAAAAAAATGAAGTATAAAAAAAAATTGAGAAAAATGTATGCGTGTATGCTCGCACGTATCCGTGAATGACTGACTACTACCTTTCTAAAAATACGTCGAGCGAGATGAATGGAATTAAACTGGTGGTTAGTTTAAAAAAAGACGAGTTTCAAATTTTAAAATCCATAAACTGCCTACCTGGGAAAGCTACTATGATATTGTGTTCATTTTTGCCATTTCGACAAACTGTTACTAGTGAAAAGTCATTTTGGTATGGTTTTAGGTTTTTTCAAAAAACTAATATTAAAAGAATATTCCCGGTATTTTCTTGATCTAATAATTTGGAAATGTACATGCATGCGTTTGTTCTTACCTTGAATTTAGCTGAAAATTGAATACTAGATTTGTTTCCAGAATAAACAGCTTGTGTATTCAATAATCGAATGTATCCAATTATCGAATTCAAGGAAGTGCATTTTCCTAACAGAAATACCCTATTCTGGAGGAAATCCACCACACGATGGCCGAATGATTAGGACGATATTGTTCTGTAACAGAGTTCTGGAGTTCGAATTCCGCTATCAATATGAATGCTATTAGGCATTCGGAATTGGATTTAAGCAGTAAGTTCTAATCACTTTAGCCCTCGCGCAGCAAAACAGTAGACTGTAGTTTCCCCAACCAAACCAACGAAAATTCCGCACTAATCGTATATGTCTATTTCTAGTGTGATAAATACAAATTATATCATTCTAAGAAACGTATTATTTTTAAATGTTTGGTTAAATTAACCTTTAACTACTGTGTGCGTATATCCCGAAATAAAATTATCACTATTTATTCATTTTTAGCTCTCGTATTGCAAAAAAATTAGACCATAGCGCATCAAACCAAACCCAACCTATTTGTTTATTTCAATTAACTTTCAACAAGCTTGAAACTTAGTAAATTATTTTGATAGCATGCTGTAGGAATGTACTGCAAAAATCATGGGATCAGTTAACATTTAAAGGGATGAGAAAATGCTTAGGGAAGAAATGAGACCATCCAACAACTGAAGGCTAATAAAATATTTGAGAACTGATTTACTTTTTTGTTTCAGTGAGTTTTTATTTTCCAGTGGTCTTTGTGCTTATACTTGCCTCAGTTTCTCTTAACACTAGATTTACAGATGTTGGTCATATACCTATTTTTACTGAAGTGAGCCAATTTGACTCATACCATAAAATTGAGGTTTCTTGCAAAGAAAATAGTTCCAAATTAATTTAAATAAAATGTTTATTATAAAAAAATTCATGGGAAAACATCTTTTTACCTATAAAATCTGTTTTTGAAACACATTTTCCGCAATCATTTCTATTACATTTAGCACAATGGTTTCTACATCTGTTTCTATTGCATGATTGTTGAACTTCCCATTCTTTTGTGCGTCAGTAGCATGAATTTCTGTCATTGGAATGGAAGTATTCTCGACTTCTTCTCTATATTTACTTTATACTATACTTTATATACTTTATATTTACTTTATACTACACTTTATATACTTTATATTTACTTTATACTGTATTACTATATTGATTTATTTTCATATACATTCTATGGGTCAAATTGGCTCACAACCGTGAAAATAGTTATACCACATTTGATAATGCGAAATGAAAGGATTTGCGGGGAAGAGGAATCAAAGACTTATTACTTAACTAAAAACCAACGAATGTTTTTGAAAAGTGATATTAAAGTTTTATATGTATATAGTGATCAAATTTTTAATGAGTCAAATTGGCTCGGTCCGTAAATCTAGTGTTAAAGAGGCAAAATTATGGATAACTTACTATTTTTCAAGTGCTCTACAGGCATTCAAGTTGTATTCAATGAAAGAATTTGGATGCAATCTAAAAGTTATCGAACTAGCATTTTGATTATACACAAGGATAGTACCTGCTAGTCGATTCAGCTGGGTTCGAATTACTTACCAAAGAAAAGAATCCTCATACAAAAATGATGCACCTCAAACTGTTGGTTCTCCCAATTATATAATTTCTCAATATAGTATATAATACAATCTTTTTATTTTACAAATCTCTGTGAGATCAACAGAGCTTACAGTTGAAAAATTGGACGTAAAAAGAATCGTTTCTTTGTTACAGAGGGTGCATGATCTCGTTATTATCTCCGCTTTTAAGAACAAGGGGATATGGATTCCCTACTGAATATGGAGCAGTGTTGACTTGGGCAGGAATGAGGGGAGCAGTCGGATTAGGTCTGGCGCTCATGACCCGATACACAACTGTACAAGGTATGCAAAATAAGGTGAGGATTGTTCTCTAAGCTCTCCGCAAACTGTTATTTTTCCCACGGGAAACATATTCAAAATATAATTCCTACAGAGTTTCGTGGCAGTGTAATATACCTCTAATGTAATTTTAGTAATGCTGTGTTGTTTTACTTATCTCTATAGGCTAATCAAGCAATAACTTATCGTTTCAAATCGTGTACATTATTTTGAAAAAAAAAACCTCTTGTAACACGTTGCCACGAGGTTCGAGGAGTGTAATGTTTTATTTTTTGCTACAGAATATTCCATGGGTATACAACGATTTACGTGACATAGAAATTGCTTAAGATTTGTTTTCATTTTTAAGCCACCCTTTCAACAGTTCTGTTCTTTGAATTTCGGTATTATCATTTTAATGACATTTCCTTCATGATAGAATGTTTGAACCATTAAATACTCTTATTTCTCTGAAACATGTTGTCATCAATGACGTGACTATAAATCTATTGAAGACCTATCCAAGTTATTCAAAACGTAAAATGAAAATAATTTTTGTTAATTGTTGAAAATACTGATAATGGAAAATATAGTTAGTCCATAACTAACTATTAAAGTCTAACAAATTAAATAAAAACATTAATTCAGACATAAAATACCTAGAAAAAATATATAAATTAATTTTACGTCTTTCAACACCAGTCTTAAATGGGTTAGGAATAATCAGTGAATGACCTTAGAGGTTTTCGCGTAGTAAACAGAAACTGCAATGAAAACGGGTAAAATTCTAATATTTTCTTGCTTTATAACTTTGTCCACAAGAAAATGACCAAACAATGGCCGATTGATTAGGGTGCTGGCCTTCGGTACCGGAGTTCGTGGGTTCGAATCCTACTGTGGCATGAATGTTCGTAGCCGTTTGGAATCGGCTTTAAGCTATAGGTCCCGGTCTCATGTCGCAAAAAGTAGACCGTAGCACTCCAAACCAAACCCAAACCCACAAGAAAATGATTTATATCAAAACAAAAATGAACACTTAATTTTACCAAGAGTTTCTTGCCTAAAGTTTTTAATAATCTTTAGATACCTATAATATTTTCAGATACTTCTATAATATCAATAACTGCCCTGAAAAGAAACTGTTTAGTAAAATATTGATGCCCAAATGGGTTAATGTTTTTGACTTTCTCCCTGAATGCTATTGCTATTATATTTTAAACAAAATGAATGTGAATTACTCATTAATTCCTCTTAACAAGCTTCAAATATTTTTAAAAAATAGCATAATCTGCTATCAAGCAAAAACTAAGCTGAACGATGTCCGATTGGTTAGGGGGCTGGCTTTCGGTACCGGAGTTCGTGGGTTCGAATCCCACTTTGGCATGGATGTCCGTAGCCGTTCGAAAGCGTTTTTATGCAGTAGGTCCCGGTCTCATTAGCCCTCGTATTACAAAAACGTAGACTGTAGCACTCCAAAGCAATACAAAGCAAGGAAAAACTACTGTTATTTAGGGGGAGGGGAGACTTATGAGGAATGTTGCTGGAAGCATGATGATATCCAGTAATTAGTATTGCGAAATTAAAATATTGCATAAAGGGTATTAAAAGTTATCCTTATAATGTGAATATTATTAAAGGATTAAAAATCAGCTCCTAAAGTGTTGTCCCATTTGTCCACAATTATTATTCTGCATACAGGCTCCATGATGCTCACGTTATTAATAACTCATTGTTCTACTTTTATGGATTAAATGATAGCGTGTAATACTGAATTCTAATCTGCTAGACTTCCTTCATTTGAGAATAGGGATAAAAATAGTTTTATTACGTTTGATCAACCATTTATACTTGACAGATAAGTAGTAGAATTAAAGTCACTTTCTGTTTTACCAATCGGCAGTACAACGTTTTAATTCTATGCCTGTATATACGTTCAATTTTTTTATTTATGAGTTATTTTTGAAACCACATATGACTTAAGCTTGTGTCTATTGCAAGACGTATTGTTGCATGTGTATCGGTACTAAAAAAGATATCAAGCTTAAGAAAATTAATGGCATTTACAAAATTCTCATGTTTATTTCACAAATCCAGGAAGTAGCTAATTTGCTATATTATTTTGTATGTAGTGTCAGTTGTTGTGCATAAATAACTTCTACTATGCAGAATTGAGAATTATTTTAATTTTACGTATAAGAAGTATAATTTAATAATCCCATTTGAATATGCAGAGTTCGTGTGTCCAAATCCCATAGCTAGCATGGTTTTCTATAGACGTTCATTGTCGGCTTTAAGCAATAGATCCCGTTATACCTCGAATAGTAAAACGGTAGACCGTAGCGCTCCAAATCATTCTTTCGAAAACATGTATGTGGGTATAAAGCTTTCTCTAGGCCAATAAATTTATAATTTATTATTTTTTTAAGTTAATAAAGTGAGTTATCTCTTATCATTGTTTAAAACTGTTTTCCGTTTTCGAGAAAAAGCCGTAGACCTCTTAAAAACTAAACTGACATTTTGAAAGGGTTCCCAGGCGTTGAATGATGAGAGAATCACGTACAATCCCAGGATCGTTTCGCTTAATCCTATTTGTAAATCTTCTTGACTTATCAGGTGTTACAGACGGTAGAGAATCGGGGATAAACATTGTAATTCGTCCCTGTACTGGATGAAAGTAAATCAGCCCAGTCTTAATCCCGTGTCGCTGACATCCATCGCTCTGTAGGACCATTGCGTGCGCGACTTCCGTGTTTAATGGAGCATTCTGCAACTTTGCGGTGAGTGATGAGAAGGACTGTCGTATTATATGGAATTTTAGAATAATGAACCAATTAAGATAAGTAATCGGCTTGTGCGTGATTTGTCCTACAAATGACTGTTTGTTGTGGAAAGGCTGTTGTTTAAAGCTTTTCCAAATTGTTCATTAATATGGAATTTCCTAAGTTCCGCAGTATGTAAACAACTAACAACATTTATTGTTTAGGGTTAGATTTTTGTTAGATGAATTAAGGATTGAAAAATGATTTTATGTATATTAAAACTGCTTAAATGTTTGGCTTTTGCATCTTTAATAATTAAAAGTTAAATACGTGTTTATTGATTTCTATCAAAAAATAATTTCATATCATTTTAGCTTTTCATTCAAGTTTCCGGAGTGATAGTCTTGACTTTGATTTTCAATGCGTCAACAATGCGCAGTCTTTTAAAAGTTTTGGGTGAGTTTTCATATCTCATTTTAACGTCGTACATTTTTACTTGGCATTACTTCCGTTGTTTTTACAACAGAGCTTTTCAGGTGGCTAATGTAATTGGCTTATGCAAATAAAGCAGCGCGCAGGTTTTAAATAAGTAATATTTCATCATATTACTTGTGGCCTGAATGAGGATTTATGAATAACTCTTATTAAATACAAACACGTACCTTATTTAAGCTTTTAATAATAGATGCAGATGTATTTTTCCTGTTCGTAGCTAACGATGATTAGTATGTCAAAAGACGCTGGTATTTTTTCACAACATTTCATTGCGTGCTAACGAACAAGTTCAGCATTTCGACACCAGGTAAATTGTGATGAAAATCTGATCATGTGTAACCTATATTGGGCTTACCTCATATGTCACGGAGCATGCAAACCCTACAAGACCTCTAGGAGCACAACCTTTTCTCTCAAGGTGGGTCTGTGCCTAACATATTGGATTTTTATCACTCAATGTTTAACCTATAAGGAAAAATAAAATTCCCTCTGAATGGCATCTTTTACTCCTTCTTTAAAAGACAATTTGTCTGTTAAATGTTTTTATTTGGGTTTGGAAAAAAGAACACTAGATTTTATCACAAATAAGTTGAAATTAAATTTATATTTCACGGTGTATTTTTTTAAAAAAGGTAAGATAATATCGTAAACGATTCACCGTTCTTCTATAATGTGGTATAATTATTTTAAAGACTTCTATAAATGTGAACCGGTCA
The DNA here is from genome assembly GCA_032207245.1 of Pardosa pseudoannulata. Classification (NCBI taxonomy): domain Eukaryota; kingdom Metazoa; phylum Arthropoda; class Arachnida; order Araneae; family Lycosidae; genus Pardosa; species Pardosa pseudoannulata. The sequence goes on from CM063501.1 coordinate 91,321,437, forward strand.
GGGAAATTTGTTTTTCCAATGGGATAACTTTGAGAAGAGGAATCCAATAGTTCAGCTACATACCACCTTAACGATAATGTGATCAAATGCCCTGAAGTGCTCCTAACATAATAACGAGAGTGGCAAGATTGTCCATAAACACTGACCTTCTCGGGTAAGTTAGGAATTAATTTCATAGCACACTGATACTGTTACGAAAAAACTTATGTTATGTGAAGTACTTAAACCAAAAAAGAGATTGCTTTTTCCTATACAATTTATTAGTAAATCCGTCACAATGGCTGCCTGTTTCTATATTCGCCAAAGTAAAGATTTATTGAAAAATTAAATATTATTTAATAGATGCTTAATAGTTAGCCATAGAGGAGTCTATACAATGGACCTCAACTGTCCTTCCCATATTATTCATTAGATTAATTTGGTGTAGGAATATATATCACCATAGATCCAATGCTTCTTTTCTTGCATTCATCGTTCCCAAATTCTTCATTTTCCTGCATCTATTGTCGAAATAATTCGGCACAAATCGTTTTTGTGTCCTGAAAATACTGTTTTGGGGCAATTTAAAGCTTGGATAAATTAATCTTTCGTGTGTGTATTTTGATAAGGATGTTTTAAGTCCACGTGGACGGATAAAAGACTCATACTTCATCAGGGATTTTCCTTAGTAGCTTAACAACTAATAGAATACCTATGTGTAAACTAGAAGAAAGGTCATGAGAAAGGAGGAGAAGGGTGACGGAAACAAACCTGACACATTGTAAAACTTTTCTGAAGCCTACGAAACTTTGTTAAAATTAAAACCATTTATGTATGTACCCACTGACAATGCCGTGTACTTCCAGAAAGTAGACGCAGTAAAACGGCCATTTTTTATGCTACCAAAGTATCCACTTGTACAAAGCAGATATGAATTATAAAGTATTTTTAAATGTTAATTATAATTTTAAATAAAAGTTAGATGTTATAAGATGTCAAGTACTTCCAATGAGTGTTGTAAATAAAAAAAAATTTCAGTCCGCCTTTTTTGATAATTTGTATGTTTCCTGCCTTCATCGCTTTCTGTTCCCTTCTCTTTAAAACGATAGATTGAGGTTCTACTTGCCTATAGACTTAAAGTCATGCTTGTGCATTTATTCCCTCTCTTTCTTTTCTCTTTAGTTTCTTAGGAAAACCTGATTTGTTGATGACTAGATTTCTATTTGATGTCCCAAATTCTGTTTACTTACAGTTTTGACATTAGTCGAATCAATTTTTTTCCGGAGTCTACCGACTTTTTAAGAGAGTCATTTTATAGTTTAACGCCCACAAGGTTTGGAATTTGTTTTCATTCAAACACAAATAAAAGTGAGAAATTAGATGACCCAGGAGATAAATTCTAAAGTTCACGGACAAGTAAACAAATATTTCTAGTTTATATACGCTTAGTACACGTTAAAAAGGTATATAGACTCAAAGAGAAAAAGATACTGTTGAAAAATCAATTTCTTTTAACTTCTTATGAAAACTTCGTTAATTGAAAATCTGACTCTTTCAATATTCTCCCACTTTATTTTAGCATCTCACTCTATGCGATCAACATTACTATAAACGAGTGATCATCAGCAGAAATAACTTTAAGCCGGATTTAATTAACCATTTTTAGAAGCTTAGGGGATTTCTTTATTTCTACAAAACATCGTTATAAGGAAATCGAATCAATTTTAGTGAAAGGTTTAAGAACGTATATTTTATTTCAGGTAGTATTGAATACTAATATGTCAGACACAAACACTTATTTTATAAGTAACCCTCTCGTTCACTTACTCAATAAAAATCGAAGAGAAAATCAATTTGTGAGATGTTGTAATCAAAGAAAGGTGTCTCACATGAGGCCTTACAAATAGTGGAGATAGCATTTTTTTTCATTTCTCCTTAAGACTTTGTGTATGTATTGTAGTTATATACCCATAAATAATGTTACGTCTAACTTATTGTTTGTAATGATTTCAAATTCGTGTAAGTATCGTAGACATATTTGTACCAAATATCTCGCACTTAAGTAAAGACATAATTATAGGGGAGAATTAATAAAAATGAACAAAAATAAAATTGTAGGGAAAATTGGTTGGACGTGATCGACAGCTCCTCTACATAATTCTATAACCAAAACTAACTACTGCAAACTTTGTCCACATAACATCCTAATAGGGCTATTTTGCACACAATGTGCCCGATTATTTGGGTTGCTTCTCATTATTTCTGATGCAAGGATCTTGAAAGTAGTTCTCATCCACACAAACGAAGCAATTGTTCGTCAAAGGTATCAAATTTGTGTTTTGTGATGCAATTCCGAGCGTGTACCTGAGTAACGTAGATAATTTTCTAATTAATCATAAATTCAAATTATTTATATATATATATATATATATATATATATATATATTTATGCATATATATATATATATATATATATATATATATATATATATATATTTATGCATATATATATATATTGTAATAGCTCTCTTAATTCTTATATGTATATTTGATTTTTATAATTGCTGACATTAACACAGGATATAGAAAGGATTTGGGATCAATTTAAATCGTTTTTACTCTGCGAAATATGTTGTCTGTAGTTCTTTGGATCTAAATTTTTGTAATTAAATAACTCTTAAAAACTAAAATTTTACCATAAATCAATTTTTAAACTCATTAAAAACATTTAGAATCATGTGTATGGGGTGTTTTTTCTTGTTTTAAAATAAATAATAGTAGCAGCATTCAGCAAGAACAGGATAGCATTCTAAGGTTAAGTAAAATTCACGAAATTTCATCAAAAGTCTTGAATAGCTTGAAAATTGCAAATACCAGTACATTTAAAAAAAAACAAGCAAAAGAGCCAGTACATTTAGATAAATTTTATGCTAAAATTTTACGTTGATATAAAAAGTTTCACAAAATGTTTCACTATTAAGTGAGGAGAAATTCAAATTTTCGCAAAATGTTTTGTCATTCTATCTACGACCAATCTGAGACGTCAACTTTTTAGTCGTAAGGTTTTGTTATACGTAGAAATTACTTGTTGAAAAAAGCAGCAGATTCAGTCGAGGATTCCCTTTCTCATTGAAAGACTTCTCGCGTAAAAGAAGAAAATCACGCGAATAAGTCAACCTTAACTAAAATAAATTGATTGAAAATATTTGCTGTAATACAATAAATCTGCACACTTCACCCATAAAAGGAGTCTGACAAGTAGAGGACGTCTGCTTAGGCCTTTATACTACCAACTGCTGTCGAAAATTCAGTCAAATTTAACACTTCACGTGTGGACAACGTATTTTTACGTTTTTTGTAGTCTGTCACTGGAGCGCGGGTCACGTAAAAATACGTATTTAGTAGATTTGTGGTGGATACAACAGCTAACCACCACAAATCTACTAAATACGTATAATTATATGTATATGTGACATTATATGCGAGTTGTTTGCGTTGCGATGCAACGCTTTACATTTTTTTCTTTCCACAAGTTAGGATTGTCGAGTTACTCCGTCTTTTGTTGCGTTATTTCGTCTTCAATCGAATTTCTAGCTTAAGAACGTACAAGTCGTGTTTTGTCAATTTGAAGCTTGATTTTCAGTTATTGAATACAAAATTGATAAAATGAGCCGTTGTGACAAAGATAATGTTGAAGAAAAAAGCACTGACAGATTATCGGACTTTAATATAAAAAATCGTTTATTTTTGTGATTTTGTAAAAAATATTGTTTTTTTTTTGTTAAATAATCATACAGTATATATTAAAGTGTAAAATAAAAAAAGTTTCGTTCATAAAAACAAAGTAGTTTTCGATTTACTGCGATTTTTCTGAATAACTAAACTTTCGTGCGATTCATGAAAAAACGCGTACTGCACGCGTAAGTTGGAAGTGAAGTATATCCGCATGCCAAGTGTTATTAAAGCCACATTATGAAGCCTATATACATGAGAGGTGACACTGAAGATGAAAATTTCTTGGAAATTATTTAAAACTATTTCATCTTCAATTTGGAACGTCGTATGAGCTGCTTCAGGGGAGCGAGAGAATCAATCTCTCAAAATCTGAAGTTGCTAAATAGATATTGGTAGTCCAGGTTGTCAGTGGTATAGTACTGTTAGAAAAAGGTGCATATTCTTTTAATTTAATGATTTTTTACTCCATGAGAAATGGTATTAAATTATATCAAAATCATTCTTCATTTACCACAGATCTAACAACGTCGTTCACTGATTCTACTTCTCTTTCGAGTTAAAAATTTTGTTTTACCGTAGGTATCGGGGAAGTAACTATTGAAAATATGGAATCTATGGCCCACGCTGTCGCTCTTTTGCGAGATGCGGCGAACACAACGGAAAATGCTACCAGGATGGACAAGTACTATGTCGGTGCTGATTGGGCTTGGGTACGCAAAGTCACCCATATCGAAAATCTATATGAAACACAAGGCGTAAGTACATACACAGTTCGTCATTGTAATGAATCTGAATAATAATATCTGTAAATATTACACATTATACTAAAAATATATACAGCCAATATTTTTAAGACTCAAAATTAACTCTAGAATTCTATCCGTATATCTCAGAAACATGTAATTTAAACTGTACCAAGCTGAAAAGGGTTTTAATTACTCGCTTGCGTATTGGGCACACTCGTCTCACACATAATTACTATCTTTCTAATGACCCCAAACCCCAATATTCTTTCTGTCAGGCCCCGCTAACTATTTTACATTTACTTACATCTTGTAGTCAGTTACAGCCTGCGTATGTCTTATTTTTTAGTACTCGGCATCCTACCTTAACGGAGTTACTAGATGAACCCCCGCATTCCTGTCTTTTACCTTTTCTCCGTTTTATAGGCTTATTTTGGTCTATTTAACTTTTTTTCTATGAAGTGTTTTAGTATTTTTTACTTCTTTTAATTAAAATTTATTGTGCTTTTAGCTTTTTAATGTTTAATCATTATTACCTTTTACATACCTATCTGGTATAATTGAATTTATACACTGCAGACTTTTTTATAACTTTATTAAACTGGTACGGTTTTACCTTGTTCTGTTATTAGGTTAGGGCTCTTTTATCAGTTAGGTCTTGTTTTTATGAAAACACCTTGTGCTTGGCGCTTATGTCCTAAACAGGACCTTGCTCCGTAAAACCCCAACCAACCAACCAAGCTGAAAATGACTTTATTGTATAATAAAGTAAACACTTATTACTTTAAAATGAATATTTAAAAAGTTGTCTTACAGACGTAGCGTTCGTTTGGCAGAAACAGGATAATGTTCTAGGTTTTAGAAAAATTGAAAGCAAATAGCTGTTTAATAGCCCCAAACAAACTACGACCTATTCTCTCGGGGCTATACAACAACAATTTGCTTCCAAATTTTCTTTAATTTTGAGCTTAACTATATTGGCTCATTGGCTTTTTATGTTACTAATAGCCCAGATTGGTGATCCCTTAAGGATTCTGGGTGATAATCCGGGGGACATCCATAAATTTAATAATCCAGTAATATCTAACAAGAAATAAAGTAATAAAGTTGATTTTAACGTTTTCATGTATGATTAACTGCTTAGTGGAAAATTTAGAGATTGAAAATTTCGACTTCTGTTAATATTGAGGGGTAGACAGAGCTGGTAATCAATTAGTAAATCAAAGAAACATTTTAAACTTCTTCACCAATAATAAAATCTGATTTCATGTTTTCATATGTATTATCCATTAAATATTTACTAAATAACTTAGTTTCTAAATGTTGACTTTATTTTTTTAATTATATTCGTTACTATAATACGATTCAAAATAAATATTACGCATTATGTAAATACTAAAGTAATATTCCGCTTACAATCCCGGAAAATTTTGGATCAAATAGAAACTATTTATTCCTGAGTTATTTATTTTTAAAAATAATTCCTTGGATGGGCCGAACGATGATCGAATGGTAGAGTTCTTCGGAACCAGAGTTCGAGGGATCGAATCCCGCTTCGGGCATAGGTGTTCCTAGCCATTTGGGCCGAATGATGGTTAGAGTGCTGGCCTTTGGAACCGGAGTTTGTGGGTTCGAATCCCACTGTGGCATGGATGTCCGTAGCCGTTCGGAATCGGCTTTAAGCTGTAGCCCTCGTATTGCAAAATAGTAGACCGTAGCACTCCAAACCAAACCCATACCTTAGCCATTTGGAATCAGCTTTAAGCAATAGGTCCCGGTCTCATTAACTCTCGTTTTCAAAACCATAGACTGTCGCTCTCCAGACCTTGTATGAATGCATTGCAATACTAACGTACAAACGTCTTAAAGACAAATCATCTTCATTCTAATAGTATTGTGGTATAGTTATGGTGTTATGGTATGATTCAATAAATGGGTATGCATAGGATCTTTAAATAAACACAAATAATTTGAAATTATTAATTTGAAAAAGTAAATGACCATTTAAAAACTGTAGAATTCACCCATACAAGGCATTATTTACAAATTTTATGGGAAATCACTCCAATGAAGAGGCAATTTGAATCCGTTACGTTAAGAATTTTTTTAGTTTTAAGCATAATTAGAACAGGGTTCCCACGGTCCTTAAAAGTCCTTAAGAACTCCTTAATTAAAGCTTTCATTTTTAAGAGCCCTTAAAACTACTTAATTTTTTATCAAAGGTCCTTAAAAACTCCTTAATTTTGAAATTGGAACTCTGTCAATTTCTTCCATGGTAATATAAAAGAATATAGAAGAAAAAGTAGCTGAGTTACAGAACTTGAGCTAAAAAATTTCTGATGCAAAAAAAAAAAAGAAATCGGTTGAAATTTCAAAATGAAATTATGTATGTGAATTTGCACTTTGGAAATTTTATAGTAAAGTTTAAATAGTTTGTTAAATGTAATAGAAAAGTCTAAAACTTTCTTCTTTAAACGTCGGTATAATCAGCTAGTACATAAAAATATATATCAGTCAATTTTTAAACCCTCAGAAATACTGTTTGTTATATTGTACTGTTTTAATTCACATTTGTTTTTGATATCCTTAAAAAAATATGACATTTTTAAATTAGTTTTTGTCAATAGATTTATCTTATTAATTTTTATACATTTTTAAAAACTTAATACTGAAATATTGTAGGGCATTTCTTGAACATGCCTTGTCTGGTTCATAACAGTTAAGCAGATTGTTAACTAAACGAAATGGAGGGTTTTTGTAGATATTTCAGTTATTTATAAAAAATTACTTTGGTCCTTAGAAAATCCTTTAAAAGTTCTTAATTTTTCTTCTGCAAAAAGAGTGGGAACCCTGTAAGAAACAAACATGTATCTTATTTAATAAAAAAAGTAATTAACCGTCACGTGTTCAGCAAAGAAATAAACTAAGAGTTTTTATTTAATATATTTATTATATAAATATACATCGTAAAGGATGCATCTTCCATCTTCGGCCCAATGGACATAATACGGTTGAACGAAAATGAGTTTATATATCAATGTCAAGAAATATACAACCATCCTATGAATGATAAGTTGACATTTTAATGCTACACCTGTAACCTTAGCATGCTCGTTTTATTTATGACCATATACCACATCAGCAAACAAGTAGAATAATTTGTAATTAGTTAAAGAGTCCTTAAATTTTCTCGACGAGTGCAATTCAAATTCAGAAATTTGGAGCATTTTAAATTAAACTTCGTTAATTTGAATGTCAAATATTTGACAGCTGTTGACTGTGTCTGGTGAATAATAATCGGTAGTAGGTCTCAAGTGGCTATCGTTCTTGGCATTTGTTGTCAGTGCTTCAGAAAATGCTGCAGAATTGCTTAAATATGCTTTTAGTAAAATATTTACTGCAGTTACTGTCAATTTCAGACATGTATTCTTAAGCTTAGTATGATTGTGCACGTTTAAAATTTCAAGTTTTCACTTTATTACTTCATGCCTCTATTAGCTGCAATCTTTTGACTAAGCAAACATCATTGCATATGGATATAAACACTTATATTGTTGATAGCGTACACTTTTCTTTATTTTTCCTTTTTAATTACATTTCATACCTGTTATAACGCCGAGCGGTCGCGCTGTCTGTATGTCCGGTAATCCGTCACACCCTAGTCATTTTGGATATGACTTCGCATGGGTCCCTTTCAATGAAGCAGCCATGGAGACGAAATAACCAGCCCTAGATGATTAAAACTTAACAAGGTTGATTTATTACAACAAAAAAAAACATTTAAAGAAACAGTGAAGTGTATGCAAATGCAACCAATCATCCAGAGATGAGATCACTCTAAATCAACCTGCTCTCTCAGAGTTTGTCCGGGAGTCCTCCTGCTTCTCGCTTTTCCAAGCAGGAAACCTCGGTTTTAGGGGAGGTTGACACACCCCTTTGACCCTTGTCTTGGTAGCCGAAATGTTGGCGCCTGGCCAACTCGGTCAAACAAAGCACCATTCCTTTTCTCTTTTGGGATGTTGCAAAACAACACGATTGACACCTCCGTGAATCAAGAAAACCATTACGGGGACAATACTGTCATTTTCAATTGTTAAAATGAACAAAAGTTCGCTTGACCATCGACAGAGATGGACGCGACTCTTGCAATTTCTACTTGACTGTAGTCAGTCACACCCTAGTCATTTTGGGTATAACATCCATTGGTTTTCGTAGAGTGCAACAGACTTGATGATAAATAATCAGAGCCGTATATGTTTAAAACTTAACAAAGGTTGATTTATTTAAAAAAAGAAACATTTAAAGAAAAATTAAACTGTTTGCGGATGCAACTTTTCATCCAAAGATAAGATCACTCGTGATCGGTTGATTGATTTATTGGTTGGTTTGGAGCGCTACGATCTACTGTTTTGCATACGAGGGCTAATGAGACCGGGACCAACTGCTTAAAGCCGAAAGGCTACGAACATCCATGGCATCAGCGGGATTCGAACCCGCGAACTTTGGTTCCGAAGAGCAACGTTCTACCATTCGGCCATCGTTCGGCCACTCTAGATCACCTCCCTATCTGAGAGTTCAGCCGGCAGTGCCTCCCGCTTCTTTCTTCTCCAAACAGGAAACCTCGGTTTTAGGGGAGATCGACCTCTTTCTCATTTTTGACCCTCTTCCTTGGGGTAGCTGACGCGCCCTTGGCGGGTGGTCGACTCGGTCACACAAAGCACAATTCCTTTTCTCTGTCGGGGCGTTGTTGAAAGATACACTTGACACTTCCAACCATCAGTGCGTCAGGACCATTACTGGTACAATACTGTTGTTTTCAATTGTTCGGCGTCTTGCTATGAACAAAAGTCCACTTTGACAAAAGCTCGTTTTGACCACCGACAGAGATGGACGCGACTCTTACAATACTTCTAACAGAATATTCTTGATTATTTTTTAAGGAAAATTAAATTTGTATAACAAGGAACGATAATAAAACAAAAGCAAGAGAAATGTCATTGATTTATGACTGTTGTCTATTGGTAAAATATTAGATATCGTGATGAACAAAAGAGTACACAGAATATGTAAAAAAAAAGAAAACGAATACAGTTAATGATATATTAATATTTTTTGTAATTAACTTTTCCAGTTGTTTACGGAATTTTTAAACTTCTATGGGCAAACTAAATGAATTACAACCGCATCCTATGCCCAGAGGTTAACTGGCAATTTAGTTAGCAATTTTAATCCTATCTTAAACTCAAGAATCAAAACTCAAAGACAATCGTGACCAATTAAAACAATGTATAGCCGTGTTACAATTTAAAACTGGTAGAACTAAAATTCCCAGGTTAAGAGCAGGCGATGGTTAAATTCATCACATTATAAGTAGATGGAAATAACATTTTTTTCTAGCATTATGACGTTATTCCTTTAACCATCTCATTTAATCATTTCGTATTTTAAATTATTTAAATATCGTCTGCATTATTTTCATACGTTTTATCACTGAACTTATATATTACGTAAATAATTTTCTTTTACATTTGGCTTAAATAATAGATTAGGTACATATGTGATAATTTTAAATTTAATCATCGATTATTTTTTGTTGCAATGAAAATTTTATCACCGGTATTAACAACAAATTCTTTTCATAAAAATCTAGAAGTCTATTTCACGGACTAATAAATATCTACTGTTTAAGTTTTATATCTTTAAAAATTAAGTTTGTAAGCGTGTTTGTTTTTCATACATAACCACATGGTTTGCAATCGATTCGCTAAATTTGGGACATCATTCATATATACCGCCAAATAATCGCCGTCATTATTAAAACCTCTGCTGTCCATACTATCTCGTAATATAACAAGATAAATTAAAGTTGGCAGTTAACATGCGATCAGTAAAGATAAATTATTGAGCTTGTACCAGATAATTCTCAGCCAAAAAATAAACTATTTTTTTACCTGCCTCATAGGGTACTTTACAATTCTAGAAAATGAAAAATTTTACTGATACCGTCATATGACGGGCTATATGCTAGTAATTTAATAAGTTTCGAAGCATCACAATTAGTTTGTTTTCTACATTGCTTATATCAATAATATTTAAGCTGTATATAAATCTAAATTTCCTACTGTTCATCTAATTCAGAATTTATAGCGAAAATTTCTTGCCTACTGTAACAATTGTTTATTAAATTAAAAGCAGTTTTATAAAAGCTTAACTCACTAACACTGGGCAAGTAAGATAAAATGCTGAACGCCTAATTTATGAAAAAGTTAAGATTTCAATAAAAAATATACAACTATTTTAATTCTGAAAAAAAAAATACCATGAAGCTTTTGTTTTTAAGATTTTTTAATAGATTGTATATTTATATGCAGTATATAAAGAATTGTTTGATTTTTGCTTTAAAGCCTCCATTGTTCTTTAGACATGTTTTTTTTTAACTTTTAAAACTGATGATAGGCTGCGATAAGCACCCCGGAGACCTTAGGCTCTCTCCATTATTTCCAGCCAATTATTTTACTTGTCAAGAATAAATTACTAACAATAGCTATTCCCCTCGCAAGTGCCACCAAAAACAGAAGGTAATGTGAAGTAAGTGGCACTAATACTTTGTTAGAAAGCAGTAAAAAATTCCTCTCAGACTACTATTTTTTATGCCCATGTTTTAGTGGCAAAATTTTAAACATTTTTGCATTAACCTCCTGATTTTGACAAATAACTTCTTTATGTAAACTGTGATATATTTAGATATATTATAAATATGGTTAAAATAATTAATTTAAAAATTCTCTTGTCAAAATTTTCTCAAAATTGTGGATACCCACACACATATGTGTATGCATAAATGTATATATGTGTATATATGTATATATGTATATATGTGTATATGTATGTGTATATGTGTATATGTATGTGTGTATATGTATATATGTATGTATATGTATATATGTATGTGTGTATATGCATATATGTATATATATATATATATATATATATATATATATATATATATATATATAATGTGTATATATATATATGTTATATTAAAATCCCTTATTTACATATTATAATATTAATTTAATAACTTCTGTTCATAAATTACGTTTTGGGCGGTAATTCTGATTTTTCCCTCCAGACAAGCTATAGACATAATTCAGCTTCTGTCTGTACTTCTTTAGTCAATAGTAAACATGTTCTCTTTAAACATTGGTATTTTTTTATCACGTGATCAAATGTGCTTAAGGATTATTCGTAATCTTTTTACCTGGGAAATCCCTACTTAAAAAGTGTGTGTGTATGATGTTCAAAAAATTCCTGCCTGTTGTATTGATTGGATGTATCGTCTCGCCCATATTTCATTTATATGTGTGTGTGTGTGTTTGTGAGAGGGAGTGTATAAAGATGTAAGTATATTACTTAACACGAACTTTTTGCACATGTAATTTCGAGTGAAAATAGCCATTATTTGGGCTTCTTGCGTTACACTATTAAGCCTTTGACGTAAATAAAACGGAATTTGATGCGTCCGAAATATATTGCTTAACTTAGCTCACTAAACAGTTATGAGCAAGCTGAGAAAGAGAAAGTTTTGAATTTCAGACTGTTATGACGTTTAGCTCATACATTGCTATTTCTGTTATTTTCTTTCTTAATTTTTGAGTCTATCAAACTCAAATATTGCCTAGCATGACATACGCCAAGCGAGACCACTGCTTTACTGAATGCTACTTCCTATGTTCTTCCTCCTGTTCTATCAGTTCTGTCTGTCAACTGATTTGTAGATTTAACTTTTTTATTAGTATTGTTGAGAAGTTTCGACGATAGGTATCTTGAATATTCAAAACAAACCAGAATCTACATTCGAATGAAGCAACTAAGTTTTATAATAACATACTTCATGTTACCTCCGAAAACAGCTCTTGGCGAGTTACACTCGTCAGTCTATGCACATAAAGAATGATGACCCCGTCATTCTGCATCAAGTGTTTGAATGTCAATTTAGCCCGTAGTCTTAATCCTGCCCTAAACCATATCCTAAGCTCAAAAAGTCTTTCGTTGCTAAAAGTCCTTTAAAAATTCCATTTATTTACTCGAATTTGAAAATCCGTTCGTCAATCGCCGCACGTTTTGAGGCAAAGGTGAAAAGATTTAAGAACCTATTCCCCTAAGGCAAGCCCAGTGAACCTCAGTGCATAGAAAGCAATTGAATTCTTCATCGGTTTCCTTACATATTTGATTGATTTATAGATCATTGAGATGATTATTTGGAATTTCGTTTACAACAGAAATGACGTATGCAAATGATGGCTGATATTTTTTACTGTTAATTTATGTCCGAGACCCGAAACAAACTGCTAAAATACCTGGTATTTAAAATCGTGTGTGACAACCCATCATTAGAGGAGCTTAATAAAAAAAAAATAACGCTGTCAAGAAAAATAGTTTTTTCTCTAAAATATTTAAAACAGTATTAAAAATTGTCCATAGCATCTGCCATCAAACTTCTTGCAAAAGTATCTCTGAGATAATTTTATTTCTCTCTTCCTTTACAAATTCTGACATACAACAACAGCGAAGTATGATTAGCTGGCAAGATTAATTCATCAACTTGAAATTTCGGTGCGAGTCAAAAGTTCGCATAAGGAGGATACTTCAGCGTTTTCAGCGATCTAATCAAGTTGTCGTCTTACTGTATCGTTGCAAAAAGGGACATTTTTGATGACAATGGTGGATGAGACTGAATAGTGTAATGACATTTCTAAAAATTCCTTCACAGCCGGCAGCATCAACTCTTTTTCAATGGTATGACTTTCCTCAGATTTAGCAATCAATTTTGGTATATCGCTAAAGGCTATCAATCCGTTGCATTTTAGTGATGATTTTGCTGCTCTTTTCTAAATTTGTCCATGACGTTCGTTAAAAACCACAAAATTTTATCTTATTATTGATTAGGAACATTTTACATACGCTTCTGAAAAATAAAAACGATATGAATTCACTGCATTTACAGGCACCGAATTGGTGGGCATTTCTTTTTCGTTAAACGATAATTTTTGCGGCAGTAGAATATATGATATGATATGAGATGAATATCTGTCAGAAGAATTTCTCTATATTCATAGTTACTGATAAATTACCAATATTCGCACGTACTTGGAAAACGTACTTGGAGAAAAATCAGAAAAGAATCTAAAAATAAAAAAAAAATATTTACTGAATTGCAGGAGGCCAACTGTTACACACGTGAAAACTAAGGGGATGACTACTAATTCTGATTCCATCGAATGAGTTTGTTTTATTACTGGTACAAATCGTGCAAACTGGATATTTGATTTAATAAATGTTTTGCAACTTTATAATTGTTCTCAAATGCCCAGACGTACTTATATCGCTCGCTATCCCCTAAATATGGCCACTGCCCCCTCCCCTGCTGCTCAAACTAAATTCACGCCCTCGTCATCTCCCCCCCCCAATTGAGAACAATTGTTTGACATCATTCTATTGATTTACATCATCCAACTACAATCAAAGTAATCAGCTTTTATCTAAATACAATATTAAACTATATTTACCCAGGCAATGACAAGTACTTCAAGTAGTTAGCAATAACTTTATCTTACAATAATAAATCCAAAACAAAAGTATTATCTTTCTATATAAACATAAAATAAGGATATTATCTTTCTAATCTTTATTTTATCTTGTATCATATTATTTAAGGAAATATTTTGGGCTTAAAATGTATGTTCATTGACAGATATGCTCTTTTAAATCCATTACGACCTCAAAAGCAAGCCAAAAGTACGTGAAAAATAAAAGATCTACCTAAAACAGCGTTTAATAAAGACGTTATTTCATTTCATAATTCAAGTAGCTCTAGAAGTATATTGTTTAAAAATTATGAAGTACCGAGAGAATTGAGCTTACATTTTTCTAAAACTAATATCGAAACCTTGTCTTTATATTCCCTTGTGATCGTGAATGTAGCACAATTTCAATTATGCAGCAAATGTAATCTGACAGATCAATTTTTCAATAGATGAATTCATTTATATCGCTTCTGAATATAATTACCCTAAACAGAGTCGAACAGGTCTTTCGAAAACCTTTATTGATTTCATATTTGTTTACTCAAGGGTGACACGATACCGTTTATTTTGAGAATTAGTATTTGGAGTTACTCATCCTGTTTGTGAGAATAAAAGTCATTTTTTAAAAAAATTTCATTATGATGTCGGAGGACTTGGTAATGAAAAAAAAAATTATTTGAACCAGACCAAATTTTCGATCAGAGTGAACCAAGTCCATTTCTTCTTTTAGAGAAAAAATTGTCTACCAGACTTAGTCATCTGTTATTTTATATGGATGTTAAAAAATATCCTAGTTATATATGCTAAAATTAATTTAAATTTCCATAATCCATACACTTTGGACTCAATTTCGATATGGACTTGGTTCTCTTAGGTTATGAACCTTTCATTTATAAATTGAATTTTCTTAAAATATGTTCAGCTTGAAAATTTTTTATTTAACATAGGGTTAAAAATGCATATCTGATTTTAACACTATAACGCTATTCTTACATCTGGGAGCCCCTTTTATAATTAAAACAAACTTTTAAATGCTGAATAACATAATATTTAAATTTATGTAAAAAACTTGAGAAATGCAAACTAAATAAGTGCTTCATTTGGTGATTCATCCATCCAGTCTGCTAACTGTAAAGTACCTACATTTCTTGTGATATTATTCAAAGAAAGCCAAGGTACCTGTAAAATTAAGATACTAAGCCCTGACATAAATAAAATAGTTGTTAATTTAATTTGAAATGCCGTTATTCTTTTTAAATGAAATATTTGGAATGGAAACATTTAAAAAATAGTAAAAAGGAAATTGAAAAATAATAATAATAATAATAATAATGCTAAATGAAAATAAACAAATCGAGTAAATCTAATGAAACAATGATGCCGAAGTTCAACAGCAATACTCGGAAAGTGATGTCAAATACCGAGGGATACAGTTAAATCCCAAACAGCGAGCGAGCTAGATCAGTGGTACAGCGATCAACGATGGAGCTGTTTGAATGCCCCCCAGTAGTTCCAGACCATGTGGATATTTATAAAAAACAAACACATAAACTTCTTAATTTTCAAACATATATAACTAGATATTTATTAGTCCGTGAAATAGACTTTTAGGACAAGAATTTGTTATTAATGCCGGTGATGAAATCTTTATTGCAACAAAAAATAACCGATAATTAAATTTAAAATGAGGACATATGTACCTAATCTATTATTTAATCCAAATATAAAAGAAAAGTATTTACGTAATATCTAAGTTTAGTGGTAAAACGTATGAAAATAATGCAGACGGTATTTAAATAAAGTAAGAAATGATTAAAGGAAGGACAGCCTAATGCTAGGAAAAAAATGCCATTTTTACCTATTTATTATGTAAAAAAATTAATTGCTTGCTCTTAGCCGAGGAAAATAGGACTGTAAATAATAGCATTAAACGCTCGCAAAGAGGGGAAAGGGTGGATTTCGGAAGTTTTAACACATTCACTGCCACTAAAAATGATATTACCATCCTCAGAAGCCGCATTAAACACAGAGCATATAACTTATCAAAGTCCGTCGCCGCGTTAGTGCGTCGTCGGCATACCAGGAGGTACCGCTCTGACGCGCCAGTGCGTCGGTGGCAGCGAACGTGTTAAAGAAGACGGTATTTTTCGCTGTGATATGAAGCATATTTATACCAATTTATTTTGGAATCGGATCGATGGTTTAGGAGAAGATAAAATTTACTCGATTTGAATATTACTAATCCTAACTCATCAAGAACCCAGTATGGATACCTCCATCCATTCCAGGTCCAACCGCTTCATAAATTCGAAGACAAACGGACAGATAACTTAGGCTATTGTGATATAGGGGATTACAATTTAACTTTATAAAACAGGTACGATATAACTGTTACTAAAAATAAATCAGGTTTAAACATCGACCTTTTAGTGCCAAAGGTTTTTAATGTACAACGCTAGAGGATTCCGTTCTAGCAGATATAGCTAAATCTGTACCTACTTAATTTTAAGTTTTCAGATTAGTTTACTTTAACTTTACACACTGTTGTCTTGTAGTCCTCGTTTTTTATTTGAGTATTAACCTGTGATCAAATGTATAGTGAGATTTTACTTTGATTGCGTTGTGTAAAAGTATTTTGGTACTAAATTTAACCACAGGTTCTGAGAAACTACAGACATAAGATATGAAAATAAACTAAAAGCTAAATTAACAGCCTCCGAAACTAGCTTAATATAAACAAAAGTAAATTTATTATAATATATATACATCTATGTACATACAAAACTGATGCTAATTTTCATAAATTAAGCTTTGTCAACATATTCTAAATTAGTTCTGACAATTTTTTAATGCTTAAGTAATTTTGTAAATAGAGAGAGGACCTAATCCCGATTTCAAAATGTATGTAAAAGGGGGTACCTTTGGGGAGTGAAAATGGTGTGCCCGGAACACTGTTGGTTGATGGGTATCTATGGCTGGTCAGGATTGGGTATCTATAGATCTTCCGTCGGTCTGGTCAGAGGCTTCCTCCTGAGTGTTTGGGGTGCAGCCGTGCTATTTGATACAGGAACACTTCTCGTCGAACTTGGCTGGACTCTCGAACACCTTCCGTCGGACTTCTCTCCTCGTCTGGTCTACCGAACACCTTCCCTCGGACTTCCGAACTTTCTCCACTATCGAACACCTTCTAAATTTTATATATTTCTTATTTTATTAATTTCATCCTTGTCTCGACTATCTTCTTATCATCCAATCGGGATAGTTATAAGAATCTAATTGGTCTGCTTAAACCCCGCCTTGAGACCGCCAACGTGGAAAACCTTACCCCTTCTAATTGGGCACTGTCCCTTAGGGACTCATAAATAACTCCACAAAGGTACATTCTTATTTAGTGTCAAGTGTGGAGACGGGATTCTAATCTGGGACTGGGATCAGAACCCCGCCGTAGAATATAACCGTAGAATATAAATTTATGGTCCTCTGTCTTTTTACAAAGATGTGATGAGGTCAGATTTAGATCCTTAGCATTTTACTTCTTGCATGAATGAATCAATTACATTACTGATCTAAATCGCCTCATCACAACTGTTTCGTAAGCTCAACGGAACTTAATAGATTTAACTCTTTTCATTTTTATTATTCCACTCCTCCATTACAGAGTGTCTATCCTACGACGTTTAAGTTGAAATTTGATGCGTTCCGGGGCCACTGTAAGGAGTGTCATGCAGAGATACGGGTTCAACCGAACACCGAAGAGATGAAGAAGTTGGAAACCGAATCAAGATTGCTGATTATGAGGGCACTCGAGGTACGATATTAAAAGTATCCGATTCTATGAATGAGTTTTTACTATATAAAATTTAATGGTTCATCCGTAATTCACGCGTATGTGTATTAAGAGAAGTATTTGTTTTTTAACTTTACATGAGAACAATATTACATTTTGATATGGATAGCCAAGAGGTCAGAAATATCGAATTATATTCCCATATAAAACCTGTTGTGCTTACTTGATATTTACTAAATGTTCTGTATGTAAGTATATATCTTTTTGGAAAATTTGGTCTTCTTCAGCTCTTTACAAAAAAACATGCATTTTTATATAAAAGTGAAACGATTTTTAAAAATTGGAGGTCTTTCAAATGTGCAATAGTTTAATTGGAATTGATGACTCGAACACCGATTGTATCTTATGATCCCCCCCCATGACGCTGTTGCTTGTTTGGAGGGATCTCCTAACAAACATGCACAAGGTGTACTTAGATGAACCAGACGTCACAAAGTTTGAGGCACTGTGTTTGCAGTTAATGATTTGCGACCTTGAATTACAACTTGAAATTGGCGAAAGACAGACTTCATCTTGAG
The DNA here is from genome assembly GCA_032207245.1 of Pardosa pseudoannulata. NCBI lineage: Eukaryota > Metazoa > Arthropoda > Arachnida > Araneae > Lycosidae > Pardosa > Pardosa pseudoannulata. The sequence continues at coordinate 91,339,846 of CM063501.1, forward strand.
GAAGAGTTGGTTGGTTGGTTGGTTATCAATCACATTGCTTAGCAGTATGATTTTTTTAAAATTTTGTAATATACTAATTTTCAAATATGTTCATTTTCAACAGGAACTTAGTCATATAAACAGGGAAGGTCTTTGGTGGAGTACTCCCCTACACGTGTTATCGAAATTTGCAATCCTCTACCGTACCTTTATAGTTCAAAAACGGTTTGACCTGTGAGTTTCATTCTTCCCTTAGAACATGGAATGGTGTATGGGTACCAAGCCCCACTTTTTAAATTCTATGCTCCACCACGTTTCAGGTCATTGAGAATTCCCTGGACCACCAAGAGTATGCTTAAGGAACGTACACTCTAAAGCAGAAAAATTAGCTATTATTTAAGCTAGTTAAATTTACTAGTTAAGCTATTATTTAAGCCTCTATTGCTGAACAGGAAGACAGGACTTTCACCAAACGCCCTACACTTGAATCGCTGTTTGGGCGGCAACCCTGTAGTTTTATATAGAAGTCAAACGTTTGGGGCTAGAAATGGCCTATTTCAGGAATGGCAAATGAAAATTTATTAAAGAACGAAAATCAAAGTAAAACTGAAATACAAATTTTTGAAAGTGCCAGTACCTTAAGTATTATTTATGGTTATTTATATTTCAAACTCTTTGGTACGCAAGAAATTATTTCTGGAATACCAAACTTTGTACGCGTGTTATGTAATTGCCTTCCTTGGCCAAGTTCAGAACATAACACCTTAAGGTGCCAAACTAGGCACGTATGCATTTTTATTGCTATCTCTGATCAAGCCGAACGATGGCCACGTAGTGAGGGCGCTGATCTTCGGAATTCGTTGATTCGAATCCCACTGTGGCTTGGATATTCGTAGCCATTCAGAATCGGCTTTAAGCAGTAGGTCTTGGTCTCATCAGCCCTCTTGGGGCAAAAACATAGACCGTAGCGCTCAAATTCAAATCAAACCAAAGGCATCCCTGACCGTAATTCCAGCATGGCAAATTAAGGTGTCATGTTGGAATCTCAGAACACTTTATTCGAACATGGTAGACACTCGATGCTTCAAGCACACCGAGTCACGTGGGTTCCGTAGGGTGGGCCTAAGTTAAGTCGCATTGACCTTCGAGCGATGGTCCAGAGGCCCAGGGCTGCGATTGTCGCCTCTCAAAATTTTCTGTTCTTCTTTTCCGGCTCCCTTCAGTTTCCCGTCTTATCTGGTGCAATGAGCTAAATTCCCATCTGCTTATTTCTTAGTTTTCGGCCCGCGTGGTTCTCACTAATTCCAGCGTCAAGAGGTCCGTTGAGCGTCCAGTAAATATTCCAAATTCTCTCCCTTTGCAGCGCTATTTTTCTGAGTTCGCTTGTGGATTGCGCCTGCAGCGCGACGCGCGAGGGCCGGGTACACCGAAGGGATAAGTGCAAGGTTGGAGGGCCCAATACTCGCGATCTGCCCACCGCCGCCGAGATAAGCCTGGATGGCCTTACGGCCATATGGACCCAGTTTGGCGCTTGATTGTAGAAGCAGAGAACATAAAGGCTGAATCAGTAAGTTCGAATGTCCTATCGCCCGGAAATAGGCAAGTGAGAAAAGTATAACGCAAGGGAAAAACATCTAATAGCTTTTCTTTTGTTTCATTCTAGACTTCTGTGGCAAATCAATATGAAGAATATGGTATTCTTCGACGGACATTTGGACTCCTCAACAATTGCATCGAAAATACTTTGGATACTTCGAATAAGTAAGAAAAATGTTAATTTAAAACTTTTTTCTTTTTAAAAAATTTAGTGTAAGGAATATAATGCATTACTTTAAGGACTTGTGTAGAAATAGAAATTTGGGATTTAAAAAGCATGAAAGCTAAAACTTTAAAGTAAACAGAACAAAAATAACATCATAAATGTGTGCATAGTCTCTAGCAAAAGCCCGAATGCAAAACAACTGAATTTATCTCTTTTCTTAAAACTATTCCCGTTTAGAAATTAATAGCGTTAAACTAGAAGATATGATATATCTAAAACTTTATGATAAATGATTGATTTTTTTTTAATTTTCATGTACATATACAATATACCAAAAGGATACAAGATATTTCAAATTTCTTGAAAGTATTTCACAACACTTTAATTAAACAATTAATATTATAAAGTTATTAGGTTTTGTTATTATATCTAAATTTAATAAATTATAACTGATTTCATAATATTTGGAATATTTACAATAATTTTCTTTTAAAAATCCATTCTCATTAAATTAATGTTAGACGAATTTGTTATGGAAGGAATACAAAAAAATGATTGTACAATATACATCAGAGATATTTTTAGAATAACTTTGAAATAGCACTGGAGCTTGATTCATTGGGTGGGTTCACGTAGTAATTGGTTTACAATCTAGTCATTTGTATATCAAATTTTAAATGAACATTATACACGATATATATATATATATATATATATATATATATATATATATATATACTCATACACACACACACCAAAAACACAGAACTGATTAATATGTCAATTTGTAGACACTTGTCAACGGAAGAGTACATGAATATGTATGTATACATACATACATACATATGTATATATGTAATATACATACGTATATATATATGTATATATACATATATATACATGTCAGGTTTAAAAATTTGAGTTAAGAATTAAGCGAGGTATGATTAAAAATAGTTGGAACTCATTAACGATAATGTAATAGGAGAAAGACACTCTCTCGAGCGGAATATTACAGAGTAAAAAAGCTGATGCGGAAGTATACATAAGAATTTGCTTAGGTAGCAACGCCAAAAGAGACAGTTCCGAGAGGGAACTCGGGCTGATAACATCCTCCACTCTTGTAGTGGCAAATTATGAGAACAAAGGATATCTAAATGACATAGCCATAGACAGAAGGATTACAATAAAGAAGTTTTTATGTATGAAATCAAATGTCTTCCATTCTTTAACCTCTCGTCCGTGTCATATATATATATATTTTTTGCACTTTATCTTTTAAAAAAAACAGGGCACGTGCTAAACACGCATGTGCATTATACCCGAATTAATGTAATTTCTTTGCATTTAAAGCAAAAGTTTATCTATTATCCGAATGCATGTAAACATTTTCTCGTAATTTTCCAAAACCTTATGTTCTATTAATTCCAAATTCATCATTGAGTAGCTCATTGTTCAAAGGCAATAAAAATGTGCGATGTACATTCATTAAACATGCAAATATAATGCAATAAACTATTTGTCGAAAACTGATACTGATTGTGCAACACGCTTCGGTTCCGAACAAACACGAACAATGTTTTGTGCACCGGTATCGAGTTAAAATAGCGCTATCGTTAGCAGGGCTTTACGGATAATTATTTGGGCTCTAGAAATGAGATTCTAAAATTTATAGCAATCGTGCACGAGTTTTAATCAGTATAATTTCAAAGCATCGACTGCGACTTGCGCTGTAATTAATTGTTGCAGGGCAGAGAGCAAATAAGGAACTACTACACGTTTAAAATAAATTTGTCATTCTATCCCAAAAGCCACGTTTGCATCTAGTATTACTATGAACTGCACGTAATATTGACTGGGGTAATTATCATACTTAAAGTTTGTTTAGATATGTGCTAGTAAAAAAATTAGTTAAGTAAGACAGAAATCTAGTTACAATTTTTAATTTTTAAACATTGAATTACTCTTTTAACTCATTCGCTACAAGTTAGTCCTATTAAAATCTTTTAAAAAGTTTTTTTTAATTGATCAGGGATATCCAAATAATTTTAACCAAAATATACTTTGTTAAAAGAAACATATGGGGATCTTTATTAAAATCAAGAATAAATAGTAATTATTGCTTATGATACTAAATATAGTCTAATTTAGGACAGCCTAAATAATCCCTTGTATAATAATAGCTTAAGCTATCTGTCCGTCTGCCCTCGAATTTATGAAGCGGTTAGACTTGAAATGGATAGGACTTGTAATGGATATTCATATTGGATTCTTACATGAGTTAGCGTAAGCAAAATTCAAAGCGAGTCTTTAAAACTTTCGAAATCCACCCCTCCTCCCTTTTCGAGCTTTTAATGCCATTATTTCAAGGCCTAATTTTTTGGATTAAGAGCAGGCGATAAAATTTATCAATTTATCACGTAAAAAAATATGGAAAAATAACACTTTTTTCTAGGAATATGACGTTTTTCCTTTATCTCATTTAATTTCTATTTTAAATTATTTAAATATCGTCTGCTTTATTTTTATACGCTTTATCTTTATTGAACTTAGATATTACGAAAATAATTTTCTTTTATATTTGGCTTAAATAATAGATTAGGTACATATGTGTGATAATTTTAATCATCTATTATTTTTTGTTGCAATGAAATTTTTATCACTGGTATTAACAACAAATTATTTTTATAAAAGTCTAGGAGTCTATTTCACCGACTTATATCTTATTATAAGTTGGTGAAGTTATTATACTTAATATCTAGCCTTTAAGTTATATATCTTAGAAAATTAAGAAGTTTGTTCGTTGGTGTGTTTGTTTATATACATAACCACACGGTTTAACTAAATGAACTCACTGTGATTCTAAATTGCATTCACAGTATCGGGAGACTTTAGAGGAGTATGAAGATAAATAAATTCTTGAGAGTGTACCAGATAATTCTCAGCCAAAAATAAAACCATTTTTTTTACAATTTTACAATTATTTTACAATTCTGAAAAATTAAAAAAATTACGGATTCCGTCATATGACGGGCTATATACTAGTAATTTAACAGTGTGAATAACTTGAAGGACTAAGCTCCTTTGCACAGATAATTTTATAGATATAAATTATGAGGGGCAAGTTATCGTAGGTACTCTTAATAGTGTACCTGTTGATTGAAAGAAAAGTATAGTTTCCCACTCCAGTGATTTTAATACTTAATGGGCCATCAAAAAGTTTCAGTTTGTAGGTGTGACTGTAGCTTTTAGCACATATAAGTAGCTACTTCAAGGTATGGAATTAATGTGGCATTCGTTTAATTTCAAAACGTTAGTGGGAAATGCTGAAAAGCTAGCAATGCCGACATTTTTAAGACCAAAGAGAACCAACATACTGTTATCTTTTTGTGTTGGCTGCGGAAAGAGAAAGCTGTACGCATTCATCGTGGAATCAAGAATGTGTATGGAGTAGCATCGTCGAAAGTCAGTTTAGTTGAATGTTAGTCAGAGTTTAGATCTGTTCCCGATTCGAATGAAGATGCATGTCCATCTAAAAGTTCATTGATTACCAGAACCCACTCCTTATTGATTTCAAGGTGTCTTCATTACCGGTGAAAACTAATAAAAAAAAAAAGTTAGAGAGATTAAGACTGGCAATTAAACGATACTGCGAAATGGAGGGATTCTGCTTAACGATAACGAAATTGCAAACGATAACAACTTCCTTAACGATAACGATTGAAAATATGCCGAACGATGGCCGATTGGTTAGGGTGCTGACTTTTGGTACCGGAGTTCGTGGATTCGAATCCCACAGTGGCATGGATGTTCGCAGCCGTTCGGAATCGGCCTTAAGCTGTAGGTCCCGGTCTCATTAGCCCTCGTGTTGCAAAAAGTAGACCGTAGCACTCCAAACCAAACCAAACCATATTGCAAATGTCGTAATGCAGAAATTACACTCACTATAGTGGGATACAATTTCTTTCTGTGCAATTTTCACGCCTTCATAACCTTGAAAAAGCTCCTGAAATGTCGACGATTCCTGTCGGACGTAGAAGTGAAGCAAACAGTTTCGAACTGCAAACGGCAGAACGAATTTTATCGGAGGGATATATTATTCAACATGGTAAAAGAGTGTCACTATTGCCTTAATGCTTAAGACCATTTTGTACGACTTGTATACCAAATCTGGACTGTAGAACCTGTAAAACTTTTTGACCATCTTTTTATATTATATCCTCAAATATTCAGTTTATTAATACATTTTGCTTGTAAAATTTTAAGTCTTTCACATTTCTTTCAAAAAAATTTTATTTCAGGTATTTAATGACTGAAGATGTGAAAATGAAGTTACTGAGTGTTAATTATTACTTCAAATTGATAGTAGGTTTCACCGTTGAAAGATAATAGGAAGCGTTTGAGAGATTAAGGCCCTTACTCTGGACGTTGCGGTTCGGTTCGAGCCTTCGTTGTGAAGTCATTTTGACGTCATCTTGCGGACATTATGCGAGCAAATTATTAAGCTGGCGTCAAAGTGACGTCACAACTAACTTTCGAACCGACTCGCAAAGTCCAGAGTAAGCCCTTACGACTTGCAAATAAGCAATACTGCGAAATGGATGATTCTTCTTTACGACAACTCACTTCTTCATATTGCAAATGTCGTAACGCAGAAGTTACACTCACTAAAGTGGGATACACTGGAGCATTTGCCCTAGGGTCCTGATCTCTTTCTGTGTGATTTTCACTCCTTCATAACCATGAAAAAGTCCCTGAAATGTGGATGATTCCTGTCGGACATAGAAGTAAAGCAAACAGTTTCGGACTGCAAACGGCGGAAAGAATTTTATCGGAAGGATATATTTTTCAGCCTGTGAAGCAGTGGAATGATTGCCTTAATCCTCAATAACATTTTTAATCACCTTGAAATCAATAAGCAGTGGGTCCTGGTAATCAATGAACTTTTAGATCGACATGCATCTTAATTCGAATCGCGAACAGCTCTAAACTCTGACTAACATTGCACTAAGCTGACTTTCGCCAATGCTACGTATACCAAATCTGGACTGTAGAACCTTCAAACGGAAACATTTCGACTACCTGTTATATAATAGCCTCAAATATTCAGTTTATTAACACATTTTTCTTGTAAAATTTTAAGTCTTTCACATTTCTTTCAAAAAATTTTATTTCAGGTATTTAATGACTGAAGATGTGAAAATGAAGTTACTGAGTGTTAATTATTACTTCAAATTGATAGTATGTTTTCCCAGACACTCTGATTTCTAAATATTTATTTTAATATCTGAACCAATTAAAAATCTACATTTTTAATTTTCCAACACAGAGACCTTTAATATCTGAGAACTAGATAGCTTATGAAAGGAGCTTCTTCTTGTAGATGGCTAATAAAGGTTACTAAAGGGAAAACGACTCTCATTATAAGAAAGTTTAACATACCAGAGATGGTCAATTTCTGTATATACAGGATCTTCCTTTTCTCTTAAAAATGTAAGAATTTACTTCTGCTGATTCTATCAATATAGTTAGCTCTCTAAGAGATATTCAGCGAAAACGAATCTGCAGTGCATTGCAGGGGAGATGACTTCCCCGAAGAAGAAAATTTGTTCTATTTGATATTCGGAAGTAAGATTTTAAGATATTGAAAATTCCACAGTGTTATCTTTTACTTACCATTATTATGAATATCTTTTGCTTCATCTAACTGTAATTTTTACACCTGTTAATGGTAAGACGGGTAGGGATTCACTTTAATTTCTTGGAAAAGATTCGCATGTAAAAGAAAGGGAGAATTGGTACTCTCTATATCACATTACCATGCATGTGTTGCCAAGTAATAGTGGTGGGATTCATACATACATTTTTGTATGCTTCAATGCATCTGATCACTTCAACTATTGTCTTGTTTTCCTTCTGTGAAATTCTAAATTTTGATTACTTGATTTCGATATAAAATCTGTAAATATAGTAAATCACTCAACCAAGTTTCATCACTTAACTTGCATAGTTTCCCTCATTATTATCTAAGTACTAAATCCCAAAACCGTAACATATTTACTTATCAGCCATCATGCATACGTATGTAATAGTAATTCTAATTGACCTTGATCAAGCTGCCTCTGGAAGTTACAGGGAGCTTCCTCGAACTGAATGAGCTATTTCCAATTCTATGTTGATTCATAGTTTATCTCTTTTTATAATAAACCATTTGCTGGTTAGCATTTCTTAGTAAATTAGGCAGTGAAAACCTAAGTATTCATCTTCCTTTTTGATAAAGGGTTATAATATCTATTTATGCGACCTATCATTCCATCATACTCATCTGATGCGATAGTAACTAATTTTTAAAAAGTGGTACTTTCGAGTCGGTGAAAATGTTTTTAAAAGTGTTTAATATGTATGCACTTATAGTTCTTTATTTCAAAGATCAACGACCACTTACTTCGTGATCCACTTGTAAGCCACCCCTCTACTCGAAAAGGCAAATGTTAATGATGTTAGTTAATAGTACTGAAAAGTGGTTAAACTCCTAATAAACTACGTTATACTGAAATATCAGATTTCGAAAACCTGTTGGTTTATGAGGTTAATTTAGAGAATGATGACAAGTTACTTTCGTAGAATTAAGCATCCATTGATCCTTTAGATTTCCATTAAAAAGCATCGTAACTCTCTTGAAGTAAAAATTTAATTTCTTTAATTCTCTTTAGAGATGATTTTAATGAAACATAGCCGAACGATTGCCGAATGGTAGAGCACTGCTTTTAGGAAACGGAGTTCGCGGGTTTGAATCCTGCTGTTGGATTGGATGTTTGTTGTCGTTCGGAATCGGTTTTAAACTGTAGGTCCCGGTCTCATTAGCCCTCGTGTGCAAAACAGTAGATCGTAACTCTCCAAACCAAACCAATTAATAAAACATAAAAAATACTCTTAGTCTTTTCTTTGGAGCTTTAAAAGGTTTGCCAAGTTCCTTTTAGTGCTTTCTTAAAAAAAAAGGAAGGATGGAAGGAGGGCCTTTCTAATTTTTACCGTTTTTAACACAAATGTAAGCTTGATGCCTCTAAAAGATCTCATAGGAGATAAGGAATATTCCTCACCTGTAATATGGTAGTAATTCCTATCGACAGCGGTCTACCTTTTGGTCATCCGCGAAAACTTTTAGTTTAGTGAAAAATACATAATTTGTGCTCTTAACCCCTTGAGGACCAGCACGTAAATGATATACGAGTCGACCGTTGTGAAAACCGTTGCCATTTAACGTCATCTAGTAACTAAATCTACCATTTAAATATTAAAGTAAAGCATTCAAATCTCCTATTACGCATACGCGACGCTGGTCTCTCAATATCAACCGTAGATGATTGTGTGGAGGTGACGCTGGACTGATAAGAGTGAAATCGCTGCGTCGCGTATACGAGATGTTGGTCGCGAATAGATTAAAAGGAGAAAAAGTTCTTAACTGTTGGGAAAACAACTATAGAATGGGTTTAAATTAAAGTTTGAGCTTAATGTTTACTTAATGTTAACCCTTTTGTGGGCCGTGGGAAGATTACTTCCCACCTACACGATCTTACAAAATGCACCTGTGGGAAGCGCAAAACCCATTATAATATATTTATTGGTCTTGTTATTGAAACGACGGGAAGACTGATTCCCGCTTCGGTTTTGCGCTGTCATCAATTGTTCGATCGATAGAATAAAATTAGCTGCTCTGTTTTGAAAGTTTGGAAACGTGGGGTGAGAAATAAATGGCACACGAAAGGGTTAACCTTAAAACACTCTGAGATGCTTTGTAATTAAAAGAATAATCTGATAGAAGTTTTGTATTAAAGTTGTGTATGAAAGTGTATGTATTGCTTACATTTCCTTAAACACAAAATTTTAAAAAATTGTCTCGGAGACATATCAATAGTAATAGCTTTTAACAAAGACAGGGTAGCACTCTCAATTTTAAAGCAATTCAAGTTTGAATTGCATCCATTTTGTAAGTGTGTGTATCTTGTGAAGAACACTATTCTTCCTATTTTCAGAAAAAGCACATGATGGCTGCCCTTCAGAAAATCTATGCAAAGCACAGGGGAAATATGGCTAAAGCTCGGCTTCGAGCTGAAGCATTGGATGGCACAGCTTTCCGAAAATGGTGCGCAAGAGCGTATTTGAGTGAACGCCTGAATCAAATCATTTTCCTGGTTCTATTATTGAATTTGTTGCCCATTGCTGGAGAGTACACCATTTTGTTTACTGAGTATCGGTTATTCCGTCATTCTCATAGTAACCAGGAGAAGATACTGCTGTATGAAATTTTAAACGCGATTTTGGCTTTATGCTATGTGTTGGACGCACTCATCAGGGTAAGTACAAATGTAAATTCTTGAACCTTAACAAGTGAGATTTCGTGCATGAGCAAATAATCTGTACTCGCTTTTATTTAACACATTGTGTGATGGTACATTTCGCAGCGGAATTGTTCCGGGAGCGGGCGTTTTGCGCGTAAGTTTAGTTATTCAGTTAAATCTCAATAGATCGAAAATTATTTAATTTTTTAACCAACTTTTCGTATTGTATATTAAAATATATAAATAACAACCATAAGATTTTTGTAAACAAAAAATATTTTTTAGTAGATGAAATTATAATAGTATCGTAAATGTAAAAAATCAAATAAAAAATAGTAGTATATAGTTTTAATTTTTTCGAATTATGTTATACATAAACATTTTTACATTATAAAAAAATGAAAAGAGCAATCATAAAACTAATAATGTAAAACCTAGTTTTTATTTGTCTAAATTTTTCCAGAATCTATGCAGTAGACAAGAACATTCGGCTTTCTTGTGTATACCGTTATTTTTGTACCCACAAACAAACCATGTTCTTACACTAACCCGTATTAGTACGTGACTGCGCTCAAGTATCAATCGTCAGAAAACGTACTAGTATGTGTCCCGCATGGAATGTGTTAAATCACAATGTATGTCTGTCTAGCCTTTAATCAAATTTTCGACATCTTCCAGATCTCCAAATGAGCTGAAATCTTTAAGGTATTTTCGGTGGTAATACATGAAACAAATAATGAAATTACATAATTATAAATAAATTCACCTTAATGAACATTGATTTTATAACCGTTGGTACTATCTTTCTTTACCCCTCTACATATACATATAACATATACGTTGGTAGCTCTGCGGTAAATTGTTCATACGAGGGTTGGAACTTTAATAGTGACAACAATGCTGTAAAAACGCTGCGCAACAAAACCAAAGAATATCGCGTATACCACACGTGAGCTACATACCGGCCTTACGTCTCAGCAAAAAGAATCGTCCTTCCTAAGTCATGCGCATGTGGAGTGACGCGAAGAACTGATCCTTGCATTAGCTTGCGGTCTAAAGTGTTGTCAGGATGTTTTCAAAACAAGAACAACAAAGTTAGATAAAAATGCAATGTGCCAGAGGTCGTATAACCGGACAGTGTCATCTAGGGCTTTACCATGCACCTTACTATCCAGGTGGCTTTGACCCTTGTGACTTTGTCTTAAGTCCGAAGATGAAGGAACCAGTTCGTGGCATTCGCTTCAGAACTATTCCACAGATTCTTGTGTCAATAGACCGGTGCATTCCAACTATCAACAGAACAGGCGCTGCTACAGGTGTTCTGCGACTTCCACATTATTGGAAAAGGGTTATACACGATGCATGCGACTAAATTGAAGGACTGTAAAACACGGTGACATGAAACACTTTTGTATTCCATGTAAATAAATAGTTGCTACTGTTAAAGTTCCAACCCTCGTATTTCACCCTAACAACTTAACCAGGTGGAATCAAAGTAGACATTGTTATAGGTGCGCTTATGGCTCTGGATATCCAAAACGGTTTCAAATTTATTCATTAAACGGAAAAAGGAGTTAAATTAATGTGCTGATGGAACACTAATCTCATGGTACTGTATAAAGATATTGCGATATGTTATGACCATGTAGACCATGTTCCTAGTTTATTCTAAGTATCCTAGTCTTTCTTTTTGAGTAATAATTAACGCTTGAAAGTTTCATCTGTAAAAATGTTTCCCAACTCTTCGTTGGGAAAGCTGTAAAATATATGGAAATTTTAGATTTGTTGCTTTTTTTCAATTATTTGCTTAATTTCAGCTTATATCATCGAGTAAAGCAATTATAAATACAATTCTACTTTGGATTGGTTAAGACAAATTTGAGTTAAAGTTTAATTTTTATTCACAGCAAGATGTAGCTCCATTCAAGATATGATGAGACAGAAAAAGGAGACGAAAAGCATTGAAATAATCCCCTATATAATAATAGCCTAAGTTACCTGTCCGTCTGTCAATGACTTTATGAAGCGGTTGTACCTGGAATGGATAGAGGGATCCATATTGAATTCTTGATGAGTTAGGGCTAACAAAGTTCGAAATCCACCCCTTCCCCCCTTTTCTAGCATTTAATGCCATTATTTCAAGCCCTATTTTCCCGGTTAATAGCAGACGATTAAATTTATCAATTTGTCGCATAATAAATATGTAAAATTAAAATTTTTTCTAGCATTAGGACTTCATTCCTTAAACTATCTCATTTAATCATTTCTTATATTATTACCTAAATATCGTCTGCATTATTTTCATACGTTTTATCACTAAATTTAGATATTACGTAAATAATTTTCTTTCATATTTGGCATAAATAATAAATTAGGTACATATGTGATAATTTTAAATTTAATCATCGATTACTTTTTGTTGCAATGAACATTTTTTATCACCGGTATTAACAAATTCTATCAACCTCCCAGGGTGTAGGAGAAAGGATAGTTTCATTCCTTTACTTCCATTACTTACTGTGGCACAAGAAATTGGGAAAAACTTAACAATAATTTCGACGTAGCTAAGGAAACTTTGAATTATCTTTCTAAATGAATTGAATGTGATTCTAAACTGTATTCCCAGTATCGGGAGACTTTAGAGGAGGATGAAGATAAGCAAATCATTGAGCTTGTACCATATAATCCTCAGCCGAAAAACAAACCATTTTTTACCAGCCTCATAGGGTACTTTACAGTTCTGGAAAATTAAAAATTTTATTGATCCCGTCATATGACGGGCTATATGCTAATACCTTAATAGTAGAATTTGATAAATAATAATCTAAAATGATCGCTGACCGATGGCCTAATGGTTAGAGAGCTGATCTTCGATACCGGAGTTCGTCGGTTCGAATCCCACTGTGACATGGATGCTTGTAGCCGTTCGGAATCGGCTTTAAGCAGTAGGTGTCTGTCTCATTATTCCTCGTGATGAAAAAATATAGACCGTAGCGCTCTAAACCAAATCAAACTTAAAATGATATATTTATCAAAAAATATGAGATGCGAATTGGAAACAGTAAATGTTTGAAAACTAAAACACATGCACAGGATTCTCATAAGATACATATATTCTTTAATGTAGCTAAAAGATAGTTATTTTTTAAGAAAATGAGAAAGCAGATTAATGAAATAAAATCATATATCATTAAACTTCGTTTATGTGGTAGAATGTTTATCTCAGTAAATTATGAAAGATAAAGCACCATTGAGAAAAAAATTCTAAGTGTTATAATATCCCTTTTCTATTAACAGATTTGTGCTATTAGTTTCCAGTCCTACTTCCACTCTAAAGGAAATGTACTGGATTTCGTCGTGACGTTGGTTTCAGCGCTGCAGATGTTTTACGGGATACCATTGATGACTATTTACCATGACTCGCACAGCAATGATGCTCTTTACGTGCTGGTTGTATGGAGCTCCATTAGGCTGATACGATTGCTGAGAGTAAGCTGAATTCCTCTTGCATCTTTATCTCCAATTTTTATTTAACCGCGTTTATACATCTACAGAGAGACAGTAAATTCCCAAGGCTAATTTATTTTAATCGATAGGATCGAAAATTTAATGTCATCTATACTGTCGAACCTCGGGATAGAAAACTCTGAAACCTCAAAACTCTGAAAATATTGCGCATATTGCCTTGAAATTTTGGCATAACCTTGTACTAGAGTCCGGGTATGTTTCTACCCACACCGTTTGCATTATAAAATTTAAAGTCTCTGTGTGTGTCTTCCACCAACTTGACTGGCTTCTGTGTGTGGCTCAGTGGTAAAGTTCTTAGCACCGAGGAATGAAAGCAGTGGCTCTAATCCCTCCAGACGCAGTGTTATTAATTTAAACATTAAATACATGCGCTTTTTTCCATTTCCATTTAACTACACTGAGCCACAGCAACGCGTGGCCGGGCACAGCTAGTTAGTAATAAATAAACATATATAATATGCTAATGTCTCAAAATGAGCATAAAATAATTCTTACTACTTAAAGAAATCTGAAATTTTTGTTCCCCAGGAAATATTTCCCTTAACATTTAATAGAGCATTTTAAGCAACATTTAAGTACTGACACATTTTTTTTGTGCGTGTGTGTATCATCACACATAAGAAAAAGATCATAGTTTCTACACATGCTATTCCCTCACTAAAATTTGGTAGTGAAATAGGGACTTCTGTGATCAGCATTGCTTCTACTTTGATCTTCTGCAACTTGTGTCTCAATTAATTCATCAATAGAAAGCAATTTAGAGGAACTAAATCTACACCTTAATATCCTTCGATAGTAAAATCTCAGTGTAGAGAGATAAAACTTGCATTTCGTATAAACAAAGAACAGAAGTAGAGCTATGTCTGAAAAATTCATGACACATAAATAAAAAAAATATCCCATTTGGATCAATGGTATAAATGAGATATTTTAACGTTAATAAACTACAGGCAGGTGTTTAGGAATCACTAGGGATAAAAGCATATAAATGGGGTCCGTTGTAATTTCATTAAATTCTAAATAATTTTTAATTGCGCATTTCAAACAGGTTAAGGCGATTTAGCCGTAAAATATCATATTCACCCTGCATGTGATAACTGATATAAATTTGAAAATTATTAAATATATCTTAATCTATGTGCATTTTATCGGTAGCTATCGAAACGTAATTTAAGGTATAATTCAAATTAGGGTATTAAGAGTCACTGCCCATGTTATTTTGCGATAATTAATAATTAAATGACGATATCTAGCATGAAAGGGAGGACTTATTCATTATAAATGTATTTAATACTGCCTATGATGTCAAAATCTTTTAATCGCTGGAAATGGTACTCTCGTCTACTTTACAGAATATCCATCATACTTGTTACTTCCTTGAGATAGTAACTCTAATATGTTAACTCAAATGCAATGGAAAATAAAAATGGCTCGAGATGACAACAAAAAACAACCACGGTCTAAAAGAGTACAACTCAATTTAATTGTTACTTACATAAGACATAAACTAAGATATTAAATTTAGCAAACATAAATATAAGAAAATGAAACAATTTGCGTATTTAACAGTCAACAAAACTTAAGTCAATTTAAAAACAACGAAACAGCTATGAGACAAAAGTAATACTACCTCCAAGATAGACAAACGAACAAGCCACCCACACCAGCTAAGCTAAAAAACACTGTATTTAACACTAAACATACTATATAATGGGTAAAATGATCCATAAGGTTTATGTAAAAAATGCGATGGGAAATGAATTAAAAGTTCTTATTCTTTGTTTTTGCAATACATAAAAATTGACAATATAAAATTTTGTTTAATTATAATAAAGTTTATTTGTCTATTTCCTTCCAATTTTCATATTTCATACATTTATAATCAGAAAAAATAAAGTCCGGTCATTTGACCGGCTATGGTAAAAATAAGTATGTATTAAGTGTTGGTATGTTTAGTGTTAACCCTCCGAGTGGAACACACCGATTAAAAAAAGTCTTCAAAAAATAAGCTAAAGGTTTATTGTGTCAATGGCCAAAGCGTTCTATGATTTTTTTTACTTCACCCTTTGTCGACTAGAATCTAATACGGGAAACCCACCCTCGTTACTGTCCTTTTACTTCCGGTTATAAATAGATATATAAATAGATATTATAGATTGTTAATTTTTGATAAACATAAAGCTCGTTAAGTCTCGAAGATCATATTCTTTAAGAAAATTATTTATATTTTTTACGAAAGTTATACAAGATATTTAAGTGGTGCAATTAGAGATACATCTGTTACCGCGAACGAAATATTTCGAAATGGAGATTTACAAAGCCATGAAAAGCTATCAGCGTCTTTGTGTCTCAGGAAGTAGGGGTGCATCCCTCAATAAATGTCAGTCAAAGAGGGATGCAGTTTCTAAACAATCGACCTGACCCTCCTACCTCAAACACTGGCGGAAATGTACATTACGTCCATTTTCGGAACGTTTTTGAGACATCGAAAATTGTACGTGACAACCGCATTGAAGACATCATCGGTTTGGCGGAATTCTACGTGCGAACCGCTTAGAGGGTTAAACAAACTAAGAATGTCCCGGAATGACGCTTCGGGTAAGAGATACTGCAACAGATAAGATTTAACCATAGGGTCTAACAATACTAAATACCAACATTCAAGCGGGCACCCTGGACTATGTCTTAGGAGGGTCTCAGTCAACTAAAGAGTTACCATTTCACAAACATCAATAAACCATATTAAACAGTGATAAAAAGAATATGCATTTCAAGTCGAAATTAAGTTTGAATTATTTTATTAATCATTTCTTATTTGGTAAAAATATGCTAAACAGCACTAAAACTGAAAAAAAAAATGGTGTAAAAGAATTTTAAAAACTACAAAAATATAATTTTTTTGCCAATTAATCGATTACATTATTCATATTAATTTGAATATTTCAGTGAATAATTCATTCCTTAATGAATGGCTCGACAGTGCCGTTGGACCTTGGGCTTCTCAAGAAGTCTTTTCTCGTTTAGACTGGGTCCTCCAATTCATGAATAATTAACAAATATAAAACATCGTCCTTGCTTTGTTGTGACATTCAAGTTGAGTTTTCATCCATTTCTATAGTGTACACTTTTCATGTACTTATTGCCCCGCATGATCATTTCATGTTTTAAACCTTTTAGTACCGACTAAAGATATCGTATTTGTGCGAAGAATTCGGAACTAATTTGATAAATTTGCTAATGTTTAAGAAAATGTCATTAAAAGAAAACAATATTAGCTGCTAGTAATTATGAGTATCTAAAGCAGGAATGTTTGACCAAAGTATAAAACAGCAGCAACAACAAACGTGGTGCATTTCGAACACTGACTGCTGAGAAATAGACATAATTAGAAAGTTTCTTGTAATAATTCGTGTTAATTTTTATGAAAATAGCAAGTATACTCATGAAAAAAAGCAAGGTATTAATACCAACATTCCCAAAATTTCATAATAAGCATAGTAAGCATGATAAACGAGCACTAAAACTGAAAAAAATGGTGTGCAAGAATTTTAAAAACTACAAAAATATAATTTTTTTTTGCCAATTAATCGAGATAATACAGATTGGATAAAAGAGGATATATTCATGATATATATCATATATCATATCAGTTATTATATATAGTTATTACTAAAATAATGTTCAATGCGCATGCATGAATACACTCAAGATAATAAAATTCATAACTTTTTTTTGCTAAATGTATGTATCAACTTTTGTGTTAGTCCAAAAAACAAGGGAGATGTCTCCAAAACAGTAAACTGCAGTGCTCGAAATCAACCTACCCCAAAACATAGCTTGAAAATTCGGGAGGTAATTGTCGGGAATATAATCTGAGAATCCATTGTTACCAAACGGAAGAAAAAAGATAAATGCAGTATTTTGTTTAAATACACAATATGCATACAGGCATTGGTATCAATGTTTGTTCTGGTTGTGGAAGAAACATACAAGTGGAATCGCAACAGTACAGGGCCTATGCACAGATCAGAAAGCAAAATCACTATTTTTTCACTATTCGCCCCTTGAAAAACTATGGATCAAGGCTCTATTATATTTTATTTATCTACCGTAAAAATCACCTAGAGAGTATACTGCATGAAATCAATTCAGGAAGTATAGCGAATAAATTTAAATTTGTTATTCAGCTTGGAATAACGACTATAAAACGCAGCTGTTGTGTAAGGCTTGGAAATCGCAAGATAAGGAGGCAAATCCTTTTTTTTTTCCTTTTTTGTGTGTAGCGGGTTGTCTTTGTTATTTTTAAACCATGGTTTCCGTTTAATCTGTAACCACCGGTTACTGAGCGAATTTGACTCTTACGAAAAGGCATCCAAGATTCAACTTCATTTTGCTTAAACTTCGGTTAGGTAAAGGTTCGTTTTTGAAACCTGACTCCAACATCTAAGATACAATGTTTAAACATAGCACCATGAGATCTTACTTCACTAGCTCTGCATTCGGTTGACACCGCTTTCAATCTCACCAAGTTGTGCTGAACTTAGCGAGGCTCAAATCCTCTCCACATCTGGTGGTCACCAAGACTTGTACGAGTAGGCTCTTCTTACTAGGCAAAATATAGATTTACCTCCAAAATACAGTAAAAATGAGGACAAAACTAAATTTCGTCATATTCTACTCTCCATTACTAAGCCTTACTTGTCTCCAAACTCAAAAATAAGCTTTTTCAGTGTGGAGTATTTAATATTAAATTTCCAGTTTTATTAAATATTTTTAATAATTTTATTGATACATTGTGATTATTTATTACTTTATATTTTCAACAGCTAACTTTCAATTTAGTTTTCAAGAATATGGTAAATCAGTGTTGCTCCATATTTTACGATGCTTTTGATCTGGCAATGGGATTTATTGTCGCCAACGAAGAGGTAGCAAAATCAGCTTATAAAATTGTGGAATTTGAAGATTGTGCTGAATTTGCCCGGTTTACTGCATTAAATAATGTGCACGAGGTATGTTGGATTACTAAATATAATTAAGATGTTTATGTTAAGATATTTTTACATTATCTATTTATTCATTTAAACATTTTTAATTCGCAAAAGCGAAGACAAGGCACAGAATGTAGTTCCGCACAACGTCGCTAATCACGTTATTGTCTTTTTTGTTCATTTTCATGTTTACGATAGCCAATAAGAAATAAGGGGCCAATATTATGCTCTTCTGTTTCCAAAGGAACACAATTATTCATGAGTTGTGAAATGCGTCATGCTACGGAAAATCGCCTTATAGAGCGATTTCACGCAATATCACGAACTATTTTAATGCCCTTCCCATTCATTTTCATGTTTACGGGCCAATAGGCAACTAATATGCTGCCTTTTCTTTTGAAACGAAATCCAGAATCATCTTAAGTTGAGATGTCCTATTAAGTGAAATTGGCCAATCTCCGTTTTCTAGAACAAGGGGCCTAGGGTGCGGTTTGGTTTGGTTTGGAGCACTACGGTCTACTGTTTTGCACACGAGGGCTAATGAGACCGGGACCTACTGTTTAAAGCCGATTCCGAACGGCTACGAACATCCATGCCATAGTGGGATTCGAACCCACGAACTCCGGTACCGACGATCAGCGCCCTAACCAATCGGCCAGCGTTCGGCGAGGCCTAGGGTGCGAAGCATATGTCTCGGTTAGGTTGGTCAGCCTTAGGAAGAACCCCCAATGTTTAGTTCCCAAGCACGCTTGGTCTTCAGTTTATTTACCCACTGCAGGGGTAAAAGGCTGAGTCAACCTTTCCCAGCCCAAGAACAGAACCTCGGACCCGTGTCATGGGACTACTACTAAGTGCTACCTCAACACCACTGGGCTTCAGTAAAAAATTTTAAGTTATTTATTAATTTGTCTTTCTATTTTTATCCTATTTCTATCTTAACGCCCATTTAGGATGTATTTCTAGATTTTGGGGTTGTAGCAAATCAGGCCGCCACTGTCTGCGTCCCTATGTTTTACATATGTACAGTTAAAACCTATCAATTCTTATATGCATATTTGTACACATACCTTATCCACAGAGGCCTAGCTGGTAAAAGGCAAGACGATGCAAGTCATTGGGGGGAGGGGGGCTCTGTATTCTGGAATCGTTCAGACGATGTTAACACATTGTGTGCGGGTGCCTTTCGCAGCGGAATTGTACTAGGAGCGGGCTCTTTGCGCGTAAATTTAGTTCTTCAGTTAAATTTCAATAGATCAAAAATTATTTAATTTTTAACCAAATTTTCGTATTTTATATTGAAATATATAAACAAATATATAACTAGACAAATAAACAAATAGATATATAAATACAAATATATATATAATATATAAATATACTTATAATATCATTTTCGCAAGGATAAATAAAAAATTAATTTTAAATTTAAATTGGTTTTTTGAATCAAACCTTCTCGTTCTTTGGTTCCGCATCGACTGATGTAAAAACTAGTTTTTATTTGTCTTCCATAATCTATGTAGTAGACAAGAACATTCGGCTTCGCTTTCCTGTATATACCATTATTTTTGTACCCACACATAAACCATATTGTTACAATAACCCGCACTAGTACGTGTCCCGCACTCAAGTATCAATCGTCAGAAAAAATGTACTAGTACGTGTCCCGCATACAATATGTTAATAAACATTGCAAACGGCATGATAATCTGAAAGTTATCCTTTATGCTAACAGCCTCTGTATATCTGTCAAGAACACTTCCGGTGGTCCCCCTCCAAAAAATCATCAGTAAAAATAGTATCTTTAAACTTTGAAAAATTTTATTTCTATTTTTAACATATTCTAAGTATTCAACTTTTTCTGTGCGTTTATCAAGAAATCGCATAAAAAAATTCAGAATAGTTGATGATTTGTAATACTTTTTGTATGGTTTGTATGCCACTCCAATTGAATATGTAGAATAATAGATATACTAAATTTCTAAAATTTCAACCACATATTCGGATCTATATACTATGCATGCTAAAACAAAAAACAATATCAATTATGTATATTTTTTATAATTGAAAAAGGGGGATATAAATATAATTTTTATTAAATTTTCAATTTTTACCACATTTATTTATACATAACTGTATATTTCATTATAAATTAAAGGTAAATTTTATTTATTTTTACCTTAATTTTTTATATATAAGCATATGCTTTACTTTTTTGATGACCTCATGTTTATTTTTTTAAAACCTTTAATTTCAGTATTTTCATACGTGTAATTTTTTTCCTATATATAATAAATTAAAATATATAATTTAGAAGTATGTAGTATATAAAGTTATTAAATTCATTTTATTAGAAATATAGTAATTATAATCGGATTATATTTGTCGATCCATTTCCCGAATTCAAATATCTTGTAACCCTTTAAAACTAGTAACTTATTTGGATGCATCTCCATGCTTTTGAATTTCTAAACAAATAAGGAGAGCCTTGGAATGTTCAAACTAAGGTTTTAAAATGAAAATTTATTCTGTATTGATTTGTCTGTCTCCTCAGCTGAAAGTGAAACACGAAGACCAGGATATTATTCAAGGTATAAAACGGATATATATACAATGAAATCATTTCTAAGAGGGTTTAACATTTACATTAAATGTTTGCTTGCAGTTTCTGGTTTCATTTTATTTTTGAAACAAAAACTGTCAGCAAAATTTTCCTTATTTAAGGGTTATATTCTTTATCCGAATGCACGTGCATAAATGATTAAGAGTGTAATCGGATTGCGAACACTGCGAGCTGAATAAGCCCGTTCGCAATCTGACTTATCACAATTTTAGCATTTATGCAAATGTGTGCAAATGTGGATATAAGCACGAAAGCACGTGCTTGCTCTCTCTCTTTTTTTATAATTGCTGTTGTTTGTAAGTGCGTAGTAGGTATGAGAAGAAATAAATTTTTTTTTTTATTTTTAAGACGTTTTGAACTTTAATAGGCCCAAGTCACATACCATGCATTCACCACTGCTATTATAGCCTTCAGAGAGCTAATTAAAAGAAATATCGTCTGACAGCTACAATTTTTTTTCCAAATCCTTTCTGAATATGCTGAAAGAAACTTTTAAAAATTTTAAAATCTAAATCATCAGAGTTAGTGGTAGCAATTTTATTTTTAGCTGCATATGACCTCAATTGTGATATTTAGGCATTAGCACAATTCTAGTGTGAGGCACTATTGGGAGGTATAGAAAAGCTTTTTACCTAACAACCTAACAAACTTTATATTTTTATCTTATTTGTTTATATTTAATTTTGTGCTCCCTATTTGTCTGCAGCGCCTTCAAATTATCCTATCTTGCTCAATGGAGATTATATGTATGTATAATCATACACTGTTTACATCGCTTGAACGCATACACATACAAAATGTGTATATGTATGTGTATGCATGTATGTATATAAACATACAAACATACATAGGGCCAGGACTAGTAGGTGTGCAGTATGTGAATCCATGCAGGCAGCTAAGTTTTTAGAGCGGAGGATAGAATATCTACTATGTATAAGAGCTCACAAACTGTGGCCAAATATATCTTGCATGTAGGAGGCTAATAAGCCAGAATGCCCTGTGTGTGTGTATAAATATATATATATATATATATATATATATATATGCATGTATATATGTATGTATGTATGTATGTATGCATGTATATGTATGTATGTATGTATATATGTATGTATGCATGTGTATGTATGTATGTATGCATGTATATGTATGTATGTATGCATGTGTATGTATGTATGTATGCATGTGTATGTATGTATGTATGTATGTATGTATGTATGTATGTATGTATGTATGTATGTATGTATGCATGCATGTGTATGTATGTATGCATGCATGTGTATGTATGTATGCATGCATGTGTATGTATGTATGTATGCATGTGTATGTATAATATATATGCATGTATGTAATATAAATGTATGTATGCATGTATAATATATGTATATGTATGTATATATGTATATATATGTATGCATGTATATATATATGTATTATGTATGTATGTATGCATGTATATATATATGTATTATGTATGTATGTATATATATATATATAATGTATGCGAATATATGTATATATATGTATGTATTATGTAATAGAGATGAATATATATGTGAAATAATACCAGTATATAATGTATGAATAGCATAAATGTATGTTGTATATAATGAGCTATTCTATGTACATAGTATGTATATATATACATTGTAAGACACATACAATATGTATATATATGTTCTATAGAGATTGTCTATGTATTAGATTAATGGATCGGCCAGATTGCACACATGTCGCAACGATTATAACACCTGTGGCGCTTCGCGCGCTTTAAGCCATATACACCAGCTGTGATCAGCTGAGCCGGAACATTCTTGCGGAGACGACTATATAAGTTCGACCATAGGATATATTTGACCGATCGAGTACTGTGAACTCATCTCCCAAAACGACGAGGAGCGACTGAGTGTCCTATTTTTCTTTTAGGAAGCTGATTCCTGCATCGACCATTTTCATTGTAGATATATCATTTCCATCTGTCTATATTACTTCAATATTGTGTTTCTTAATAAATATCATAGTCTGCACGTAGGCATCTTATCCTTTTTGACCTCACTTAGAGAAACGCTACAATATGTATGCATGTATATATATATATATATATGAAGCATGTATAAAATATATTATATATATATATATATGTATGTAGATGTATATATATATATATATATATATATATATATATATATATATATATATGTATGCATGTATATATGTAGGTATATATGTATTTATGTATGCATGTATATATATATATATATATGCATGTATATATATATATATATAATATATATATATGTATATATATATATATGTATCATATATATATTTATATATGTATGCATATATATATATATGTATGCATGTATATATATGTATATGTATATATATATAAATGTATATGTATATATAAACATGTATATATATATATATGTATGCATATAAATATATATATATATAATAAATATATATGTATGCATGTATATATATATAATATGCATGTATATATAAATATGCATGTATATATATATATATATGTATATATAAATATATATATATTATAATATATGTATATGTATAAATATATATAATATATATATATGCATGTATATAAATATATATGTGTATATATATAAAATATATATATGTATATATGTATGTATATATGTATATATATGTATGTATAATGTTTATATATATATATACATATTATAGATATGTATAGATATAAATGTATAAATATGTTATATAATATGTGTATATATATATATATATAAATAATATATATGTATATATATATGTATAAATGTATATATATATATGTATAAAATATATGTATAAATATGTATATATATATATATATATATGTATGTATATATAATATATATATATATAAATATAATATATATATAATGACATAGAGTGGTTAAGGCATGGAAGACACATTTGATTTCGTATATAAAAACTTCTGTATATATCCTTCTGTTCATGGTTATTGCCATTTCGATATCCTTTGTTCTCATCTTGGAGCAACAAATAAGATGTAGAGTTCCCGCTCAGAACTGACTACATTAGTTGCTAATATGAAAAATTTCTATGTCTACATCCGCTTGCTTCTTCACTCTGTATAGTCCTCTCGATGGGTCTTTCTCCTATTACGTTATTGTTCAAATTCTAACTGTTTTTAATTATACTCGCTTAAATTCTTAATATATTTTGATCCTGATATATAGACAGACGTCTTCTATTTTTAGGAATTACTTTTATTTTATCAGTCAGTGAAATACTGCGTTGAATGTTACCGAAACTATCTTGAAATACTTTTTAGTGACACTCAAGAGAAAAGAAAACTTTTAAATTATATTATTATGCTGAAGCACAGGCTTAAAAAAGCACACTCAAATACTATTCGTCAATGTAAAAGTACATAAGATGTTCATTTAATGTTTAATGCTTTTTATAATTTAGTATCCTTAAAATTTGTAAAGTTTAGAAAAATATTAAGTACTATATTTTGTTTTCAAATAAAATAAGAGGTATTATTTATAATTTGTAATATTATTTCTGCTCATACAATATATTTATAAAGTAATATATGAGCGGGTTTTTTAAAATATATTATATAAAAGATTTCTTATGTTTGGTCTCACTGGGCTGTTCATTCAACATCTCGAATTCAACATCTAAATTGTAATACTGATGTAAGCGAAAAGGTTTGCAAAATTTCCATTGTTCTTCACAAATGAGATGAGAAAAATACCGGATGTTCAGAAAAATTCATTAAAATTATAAAATGATATAAAATAATAGTTGTGATTGGTACATATAGAATCAAAGGTTCTTCAGATATTTATTCATAACAAAAAATCATAATTCTAATATCCATCGACAGATGGTGCCAGCACGAAATATTTATGTAAATCACACTTTCCTTTTAAGACAACTCGGCGTTCAATAGTTTTATTCAAGCAATAAGTATTCGTCATGATTGTCACGACCTGACATTGAAGGATTAACGCAAATTGCAACACCTGTTCGACTGCCAAATGAAGAAATAATCCAGGTGTTCTGATAAATGCTTAATTTTATTAATTTGTATGCATTCCTATTTCGTGGTAGTACAATCTATCGGTGATATGCTATTTATTTTAATATAGCACTCTATTATGAAAAAAAAGAATCTCTTTCCGATACTATTCTTAGAAAAGGGTTTTTTTTTTAACACTAAACATACCAGCACTTAATACATACCTATTTCTACCATAGCCGGTCAAATGACTGGACTTTATTTTTTCTGATTATAAATGTATGAAAATTGGAAGGAAATAGACAAATAAAATTTATTACAATTAAACAAAATTGTATATTGTCAATTTTTATGTATTGCACACACAAAGAAATTTTAAAGAATTTTTAATTCATTTTTCATCGCATTTTTTACATAAACCTTATGGGTCATTTGACCCGTTATATGGTATGTTTAGTGTTAAGGATCATTTGTAATTTTATTTTTACTTTTAGAGTTTTAGGCGCATTTGGAATGAGAATATAGCTTCTAAATTAACCTTTTTGAATTTAGCTTAGTGTTCCACAACCGATGTGCCGCAACACTTAAGCGTGCCACGAGACGGTCTCAGGTGTATCGTGCTACATTTTTTAATAATTAAAAAATTGAATAATTTGTCTATAATATAAAATATTTTTTTAAATGCAAACGCTGCGAATTTGGATAGAAGCAAAAATAATTAAATATGATTAAAGAATCAACATAAACAGTGCTTCTGAAATATTTTAACGTTGTCAATACTTGCTATATATTTTACTTTTTAAGTTTGATGTAATCACTGAACTACTGAACTTCAACTGTTGTTGTTGTCATATGCCACCTGGATAAATCAAGCACGATTTAGCCAGAGCGTTTATACTCGTATTAAGCCGAAGGGTTGCGCCTTTCGTTTTAATGAGCACCATTAACCCCTTCCGGTATGATTTAATAATGAAAAACTGTGCATGAAATAACCATTTAATTTTTATTTAAAAAACTTGTTTCATTTTACAATTCTTACATATTCTTAATTAAAATCCACTTTTTACATAGTGTTAAATAATATCAGAAACAGTAAAATTAAGAAAATATCAAAGCAAAACATTAATAAGGTATACAGATAATAGTCTTCAAGCTAGTGGTACTTTTCAAAACAAAGCGCAAAGGAATTCTTAATTGTTTACACCGCCAAGTACACTTTTAATTTGATTCTTGTAACACACACGATATTTCTTAGTAGGTTTTCTTTTATTCTGACTCATTAATTTGGCAATGACTTGTACCAAGAAATTCTAAGTAAACGATATGCAATAGTGACTTGTGATTTTCACAAGTGATAAAAGTGTTGCCAAATTCAGTACACTAGAAATTTTAAACTAAATTAATTATCATATTTAACAGTAACTTTTATCGCATGACGAGTGTAGCTCGTCATTGTGCGGTATGGAATGAAAAACTAATGACGAACTAGACTCGTCATTTTACCGGAAGGGGTTAAGGTGAAAGAACGGCTTCGCTCAAGTAGTTCCTCTTAATTTTGAAGCAGGGACCAAGAAGCAGACCCATAAGCTTGGCATGCCAACCCCAGAGGTATTAATTAAAAACTTGGAGGACATTGCGACCACGAACATATTTTTCGTGCCCCAGTCACCTTTAGCGAACAATGCGGATCTTAGGCCGGCTCAGGTTCCGAACCCGCAACCTCTCAGTTACGAGATCGTTGCCTTTGCCGTCTGAGCCACCGCAGTTTACACTGAGCTTCATTTAGTTTATAGTAGAAATTGTTGATTGTATATTCCTTCTTATAATGTATGTTTGAGTGTGTATGTACATATATGCATGTAAAATAAATAGGAGTAGGCAAATACTAAACAACAAATTTTAAACTTCTTTTCAAAATGAAATCGTATTTACTTGTAATCTAAACTCAAAACGATTTATTTGCATTGGTAAACCGTTTAGACACCTATATATAAAATTAAATTCATATATACATATAAATAGTCATTTTATTCTGTGTATCCATGAAATAAAAGCATACATAGTAATATAATTTCTATATTTGCCTTTTACTTGTGTACCGCGGAATTTAAAAAAAAAATGTAGCTGTGCCATGGAAGACAAAAGGTTTTAAGTGTAAACTAACAGACGCTCAAATAGAAAACTATCTGGATAAGAAAGATAAACCTATTTGTTTGTGAAACGTGCAAAAGAAAATCAGGATTGTAGCCTGGAAAATGTTTGAAGAGATATGCATTTTGAAATTACAAAATGTAACAGTGGTGTAAATAAATTTAATATTTGTTTCTTCCTTTATTTATTCAATGTGTTCCATGTTTTAATCGCATTTAAATTCAAATAAAATGCTGAAGAGAGTTAGGAGTTGCTGGTAACAAAATTGGAATATAATTCGAAGGCAAAGTGATGAAAATCAGTTGTTGTTTTTTGTTTTGTGGATTGTTAATTCGATCCAATTGATTGGTAGCAATCTTTAGGTATTATATTTTTTCTTATTCATTGATTGTTCTCCTCTATTTGCAGATGCTTTGCTATGCTAATGAAATTGAAGAGGAACACCCTTACGTAGTGTGTGCGTGGAGGACACATAGAGCTTCCATTTATATTCTGAAAAACATGAAAGCAATTATCGAGGACATGGAAGATATACACATGTTAGACGAGACCGATGCTGAACATCTGATCGAGGCATGCTATTAAATTTGATTACTAAGATACTTTGCAGAGCTTCAAATGCATATCAAGGCATTAATTAAATTCGTTATTTACCTTTCCTTCTTAAACATCCCTAGGGTTTGATGTTAACTAGATTAATAGCAAATTTGGGAGGGTTTGAAAAAGTCAGAAGTTCGAAATTCTGAAAGGGAGAGCAAGTGCTAAATGCTTCTTAATAATAAAAGTAAATAGATACTTATAAGCTACTTAAATAAGGATATGTTTAGTTTATTTATTAGAGACAGTTTAATTTGCCACTTATCGGAATTGGGAATGAGCGGAATCAAAGGTGACTAGAAAATATTTAATTCTCCATGTACATATGTATGTATAGAGATTCCCACAGTTCATAAATTCTTTTACAAATATCTGTTTTAAAATTTCTTTAAATATCTTTATCTACAAGGAAATTTCTAAAATATTTTATCATTGTTTAATTTTTAATTTATATATATATTAATTATAGTATTATATTATATATATATATATTTCATTATTAATTTTATATATTAGAATGTAACGGTGTGATATAGCGGTGTATCGTCAAAGAACTTTGCTTTGAAAGGTGGAATTGTGTGGATACAAAAGAATTGTTTTCTACGGCACCATGAAGTCTACACGGCCGTGCACTATAGTAAAGGAACAATATGCCAGACTGCACGGTACCTTCTCTGACAGCTAAAAAGATGATCGCGGAACGACAAAGGGTTTGCCGCTTCTCAGATGTTGCCGCTAAAGCGACTCTAGCTTTGCGACCGATAATAGTTTAACCCGGACCAATGCAGTTGGTCGAAGATGAGGTCATCGCTAGGTGACCCAATAATAAAATTGTGGGTGAGGCCCGTCTCTTGGAGGCCCCTCCCCTAGAAAGAGACTAATAAGATTTTTTTTTTTTTTTTTTTGAAAGAAGTTAGCTAGCAACCAGCTAATTCAGAGGTCGCCTTGACCTGTCTCTCTACCTGAGAGATATTTTTGCTATAATCCCACCTTGGGATCTTTTCTTGAAGGAGTAGCCCGCATCGGCTATCTCGGAGGTCGCCTTGTCCAGTCTCTCCATCGGAGAGTTTTCATTAGCGAAATCTCGTCTTGGGATAAATCTCTTGTGAGATCGAAGTGCTACCCTGTGCTTGGGTTGATCGAATTCTAATATAATCCTCTTCAGGATTGTTGCTGTTCTTCAGAGCGAACTGGGCTAGAACTTTACGTGTATTTTTCAGTGAATTAGTGAGAAAGCTACGAATTGTGTCTTCCGTCTACACCCCCATATTTCGGCAGAATTTAGTTTAGGTACCCGTCTCTACACAGGCCTACGTGTACTAATCACTTCCTGTGATCAGATTGTTTTTTTTTTATAATTGTGAAATGATATATATAGCAGAAGTGTAAATAAATATATTAATCCAGGTACATCGGATTCTTCCTTGTGTCTCCCGAAACAGGGACCGGATACGTTACAATATTTATTATATATATATATATATTATATATATATATATAGTATTTATATATATATATAGAGAGAGGATATATATTTCATTTTAAATTAGACCATGTAAGGGATTGTAGATGTAGGACCAGGATTACCTGTCTATGAATGTATATGGCAAACTGATTAAATATGAGACATACATAGCATAACCACAGGGAAAAAAAGTACAATTGTTAATTTTGTGTATGTATATTTCATAAATTTTGGTTGGTTCTTTATTTGGTTATTTTGGTTAGTTAGTTTGGTTAGTACTCTCATAAGTTACAGTTAGTTAGTTCATAATTGGTCTGATTTTAGTTATTTAAGTTGGTTAGTTTCATAAGTTTAGTTCCCTGAGGATAGTCCCCGTTTATCTTCTGAATTGTACGTATTTCCAAGTCATTTTAGTCATCCAGTTAATTAGGTTTAGTTGGTTGGTTATGAACTTTCATTTTGTCTGTATACCATAACCAGGGTCCTAAGTGTGAGAGATGATTCTAAACGGCATACCAGGAGCTAGGTTCGAACTTGGGAATTTTGGTACAGAAATTGCGACTCCCTGACCTTTTAGCCATCTTCGGGCCATTAACTAAGTATCAATATTTTTTCAATAGAATGTTATTATTTACTGAACCTTCGGAATAATTGGGGATTCATAGAATGAAATTCATTGCAATCAGGGCTGTCTTTCGATACCTGAGTCTAAGGTTAATTTCGATTCTGACCTGAAAGTTTGTAGCCGTTTGGAATCAGCTTTAGCCAGAATGTTCCGGTCTCATTAGCCCTCTCATAACAATATATATATATATATAATGCAATATATCAAAATTATTTAACTTTAATATTTCTTTAAACACCTCCTCTCCCATTCTAATTACTTGAAATCTTTTTCTCAGCCTCTAAATGTTTTAATCAAAGGAGTATCCTCGACTTAAAATTCTTTCGATACATTTCCTCAAGCCGTCTGTCCTATAAAAGTAAATTTTCTGTCTATTCAACACGTTTTCCAGCTGTCGCCGGCAAATGGCTCCACGTTTTCCCTGATTTCAGCAGTTTAATTCGCTTATTAAGTTTCTTGTCCTTTGATAAAATTCTTTCTGTCTTCGCTCTTGGGTGCACCTCTGTTAGAGTAGAGTGATTTTTGTGTTTTTTTCTTGTCTGTCGTTGACTAGTAAAGATGTCCATTCTTAGCAGCTTTAAAATAAAGTTTTAATTAGACTTGTGGCGTTGTCTTCAATGAGGACAGACTGTATTTTTATTCCTGCTAAGCTGATTAGGTTACTCGTCCAGTAGCCCGGGCAAGTGAAAACAATAGGGGTTACATAATTATTGCGACTAGAGGAAGTAATTATTACATATATATATATATATTGTTATATCTCCAAATCAAACCAATTTGCAATCTGGGATACAGGTTATTGGAAGAATAAACAAATATTTATTTTAAACGTTCCGCCTTGTTCTTGTTGATTTAATTAAAAAGATGTGTAGAGACTAAAAAGAAATAAATTACAGAAGGTTTATATTCTTCCTGCATAACAAAATGTATTTATTCTCCGACGTGAGTGGATGTCTCTGACCTCAAAAATATCGAATTTTTCTATCCTTAACTCTCTTTTTTGTTTTAATTTTTGTGTCGTGAACTCACGAATCTACCGTTATCTTTCCTTTTTCCTACTTAGTTGTTTAGTTTCTCGCTATTCATGTTCACTGAAAGAAACAGGTTTGAAGGGGTAGACCCATATAATCCTGTTGAACCAAGTCATAAAGATCCTGAAATGTATTTGGGACATTGAGTTGATGCCTACATCCTACAACAAATTATAAATAATCTATTTACATGTAGCTGCACCATTTCTAAAAACCCACATCCAGGCCTCTCCCAGAGAAAGAATAGATTCTTAACCATAAAAGAATATATATGAAATAACGAAATATTGATCGAATAGATTCTGACAGCATCTATTCCTAGGCAAATATGAGCTGAAATTGTCTCCCAACTTTTGCATTCTTAGAATCGTAGAGTTAAGCTATGTCAGAAGTAAGGCAATTAAGATGGCACATAACCCGAATGAATTAGTACCCAAATATTAATCAATTTTGTAATTTTGGGGATTTTTTTCCTTTTTGTAGGAAGTTTCTTCGAAAATGCGAGAGATTCTTACTTCCTGTCGATACATAACATCTGTGCAGACTGTGCAAAATTGTTTGGAAAGTGTACCATGGATTAAGAATGAAGAAGTGCTGAGCAAAGTTACGGTAAGCGGGGCCTTAAAATAATCTTTATCAGTTCGAAGAAATGGGAGTTTCTTTTAAAAACTATATTTCTAACTATCTCAAGAGCTGAAAGTTGTCGAAAATTATTTTTAGAATATTCTTACAAATCTCAAACAAATTGTAGAGTGTCAAATATAATATCAGAAGCATTTCACTTTATTTTTCAAGCACATTCTTTCTTCAAAACATTTTATTAAAAATACAACGTTCATTCATTTGTTTTATTTATCTCTAGGGATATTGTAAATAAACATTATAGGGTTATATTTGTCTATTATTCATGGTCACCTGGATAATACCAAAGTACCCTGAATTCAAATTGGAAACATTCTGACTGAAAAATTGCTATATGATTAAACTTAGGTATGTAGATACAATTTATTTTTATGTGAGTTTATTAACACTTATAAAGTACGTTTATAGTTTATTATGATAAAATTCCTGTCATTTCTCTAAAAACATATATTTTATTTGTATGTACATCAGAAGTTTTATCCATATATACTTTAACGACAGCTTTTTAAAGTCATGGAAAATAATCTGCTAATTCAGGGAAAGTCAAGAAAAGTCATGGATTTGAAAAATTTTATTTTGGCAAATACCCTGTAAATGGCAACAATGGTCGCCCTTTCTCTCTCTGTCTCTCTCTCTCTCTCTCTCTCTCTCTCTCTGGCCTATTCGTATAATTAGAGACAGCAGATGACGAAACTTGGATAGGACTTTTCCTTCAGAAATTCATAGGGGATCTATAAACACATCAGCCGGATATACGGCAGACTGTTTCATGTACTCAGCTAAGGATATAAATGAGCAAGTATGTAGCCAACTATCGTTTAACTCTTATCGGTAAGGTTGAACCCTGAGAGAGCTTTCCCACTAACCGATACGACAGCGATAAATCTTAGACGGCTGTCGTTCTCCAACATCGGCGGAAGTAAAATGCACTAAGATGAGCTACTTGCTTTCCCACCAACCGATTCAATGACAATTTTGTCGTTTTTGAACGGCCGATATCAGTTTTGTCGTTCCGCAGGCTCTATTCCTTTTAAATCGGTCCGACATTTTGAGAGCTATCGGTACTCACGTTGTTTGCTTTGGATTAATAAACTATATTTTTTTTAAAGTACAGTTGTTACATGACTTTATTTTTAAATTCATTATTATTGTAATATTTAAATGCTTAGATTTCTTATGCATTAAATTTGTACATTCTGCTCAGATTTTAATGTTAGGTTATTCTCACTTGCATTCGCATCCATATTAGATTAAAATTTTAAAGCTTGATCATAAAATGCAATTTTATCGTAGATTTGCTATTATTGCTGTTTCAATTTCCAATCTGTTATTTTAAGTTCTCATCTGCAATGATTAATAAGTTTATTTATCACATACTGTTGCTTCTGAAAACATATTACTGAGTGTATCAAATTTTGATTTAATATTATTTAGCAAATTTAAAGAGGTAAAGTTACAGAAGTAAAGACGAAATTTAAAGAGGTAAAAATTGTCTGGTAAATGTGTTAATAGTTAAAATTAAATAGATTTAAAAAGGGAAATGAAAAGGACAAAAATGATTACATAAAATTAGAAAAGAGCCATTAAAATTGCAAATATTTTTATTCGTATTTTTTTATATATTATTTTTAACAAAAATCAATTTAATTATTAGAAGAGATGCCAGAATTTTAACAGATTTAAGAGAGTTACAGAAAAAAAATTAAATTTTAAAAATGGAATAGTAAAAAAAGACACCGGGAATCG
The DNA here is from genome assembly GCA_032207245.1 of Pardosa pseudoannulata. Lineage (NCBI taxonomy): Eukaryota > Metazoa > Arthropoda > Arachnida > Araneae > Lycosidae > Pardosa > Pardosa pseudoannulata. Next base: position 91,373,346 of record CM063501.1, read on the forward strand.
AACCCAAACTGCAAGCGCAACTCGCTAACACTACGCAAAAACGACTCACAGGCTGAGCGTTAAATTCACTTCATCACAAAAAAGAAGCGGACATAGCTTCACTACCATACCACCGATGGAAAAAATTTCAGAAATTGGTGCCCAGAATTAGTTTTCAATGTTTTTAAGCCGAACGATTACCGATTGGTTAGGGTGCTGGCCTTCGTTACCTGAGTTCGTGGGTTCGAATCCCACAGTGGCATGGATGTTCGTAGCCGTTCGGAATCGGCTTTAATCTGTAGGTCCCGGTCTCATTAGCCCTCGTGTTGCCAAAAGTAGACCGTAGCACTCCAAAACAAACCAAACCAATGTTTTTAAAATGTGTGTAATGAAAGAGCGTTAAAATTTACTGTTCTAATAATAATCATTGTACTAAGTCTATATGAGTTACTACTTCAGTTATTATAAAACTTGTGCGAGCTTACAGCCATTTTTAAATGAAACGACTAGAAATTTTCACCGTATCAGGTAACGATATCGGTGGAATGGAAAAACTGCTTTCTAGACGACACACCGTTTTGTCGTTGCATTATTTACCGGCCGATACAGACGTTGTCGTGTCGTGAAATGGGAAAGCGCTCTGAAGGTTGGGTGCAGATGCCTTGGAAAATTTATCACGGTGAGTCATTCGCAATATAGTAGCCAGCTTTCCACAGGAAGTTTGGAAAACTGCTTAAGGTATCCGTCTACGTTGAAAACGTCATTTTTTTTTCTAAAAATCATAATTTTTTTTATTTCTCTATTTTAAAATTTCAACTTATAGGCTTCTAAGTCTTTTTTTGTTTTGTCTCTACGGCATTTTAAAGAAAAGTTACACCTGTTTAAACATCAGTAACAGCTGTGAAAAACAGAAGGAGCGACTTCGGAACCGGAAGTTGTGAATTTAAAGCCTTTTATTAAAGAGCATTTTTTGGACTAAACTTTTTAAATTTTCATGAAGATTAGTTTAAACATTTTTCTAGTATTTTTAATAATTAGCAACTTGGCAATTAGAAAGTTTTGAAGCAAGAAAGTGTGGGGAATTTTAAACATGCATTTTAATTTTTTAATAGTTAACGTTGCTTTCATAAACTTCAAATGCGTTTTCTCAGAACGGTATTTTTAATAAAATGTTGAAATTTCAAATGTGATTTCTCAAAAAGTTCTTAAAATATTTTGTTGAAAATCATTATGATTGCTATTGATAGTATTTACTATTAAATGACCTAAAAGCTTTAAATTTGGATAATTTTTAATGATGTTACACTCATAGTTAGGTATAAAGGTAATGAAAATTCGTTAAAATTTCAATGTGTATGATTTTGAAGGAAAAATTTTTTTTACCAAATGTAAATTCAGCAAAGATTTTAGGTGATTCCCTAGTCCAGTGTATAAGACATGTGTTGCATCAAAAAATATTGAAATAATTTAATTTATTAAAAAATTAAAAAACCGGATTTTTTGCTTTTGAAAAAACCCGATTTTTTTTACTAAGTTTTCTTTATTTATTAGAAATTTTATAAAAACTTCTCCAGGAATAAATTTTTTAAGTGCCATTCTCTATGATAATATAAAAAATAAATCTAAAAATGTAAAAACATGAACTAGTTTCTACGTTTAAAGAAAAAGTTCTTCGAACGTAGACGGATACCTTAAGAACGCTGGATCTCTAGAAAGGCTATGTATTTGCACAGTTAAAAAACTTAAAGACAAAAAAAAACTCACAAAAAACCTGTACTAGTAGCAGAAACTAAAGATCTACTGAGGGAACTAACAATATATAGAACCTTAAAGATAAAATGTCTGTCGAGTGGAACATGCCGAACGATGGCCGATTGGTTAGGGTGCTGACCTTCGGTACCAGAGTTCGTGGGTTCGAATCCCACAGTGGCATGGATGTTCGTAGCCATTCGGAATCGGCTTTAAGCTGTAGGTCCCGGTCTCATTAGCCCTCGTGTTGCATCAATTAGATCGTAGCACTCCAAACCAAACCTCGTGTGGAACATAACTGTTAGAATCCTAGACAACAAATCCCTCTTTGATCAGTGTTACGTATTGGGAAAAAATTATTCAACACCTAAACGAATAATTTACGAAAATTTGAGATATCACTTTGCGCAATAATTTTAAATCATGATTTATATTACCAGAAAAGTTAATAAATGTTCATTCTTAAATACTCTTTTAATCTTTTGTTATTTTCTCCTTCTTAAATAGAATGCATTGCTACATGTATCTTAAAAGTCGAACGAAATTAAAAATTCTTTTTTCTTAAACAGGAAGTTTCGAGCCTCCAGACTTTCCCAAAAGGCGAAATAATTCAAGAAGCTGAAAAAAAGCACACATGTTTGAGAGTGCTGTATAAAGGAATTGTTCAGGTGACATGTTTTAATCTACCAACTTGGGATACCACTCAGTCAAAATGCTCTTTCAATGCATTTATCTATAAATGGTTTCAACAAGGGATTTCTTTCAGGCCATGTTGAGTGAAAAAAAATTCTGATATCTATAGCTTTTTTTTCCTGTTACTTTTTTTAAAATAGTAGTGATTTTTTTTTATCTTAAAATCCGTTTGCGGATATGAAAAATCGTTTAGGTATATCCTGCTTCTATTATTGATCTAGTTATTCAATTTTTTTTTTACTTATGTAATTCAACTAAACGAAAAATTTTGTATCTTAAAGGAAATCAGCAGGAAGTTTAATATCTTAGAAGTAGAAATGTTAGAAATTTCCTTTATTCTGCCTTCAAAGACAAAATAATTACTTGCTCGCATTATAAACTTTTCAAATTAAGCATTAATCTAAAATGAAAGCTGAGTACACGCTTAGAATAAAAATCTAAAAACCTTTAAAATATATGTTAAAATATTAAGATTCATTATGACTTAAAGTTTGAAATGAAAAATCTGCAGGGTGTAAAATCTTCTATTGTAAGATTTTTTTTTAATTTAAATTTCTTCAAAGGATATATGGAAGAAAGTTTACTTCAATGCGATTTTGCTTCATATATGAAGCTATGATATATCCAACCTGCATTTATCAACTTTTTATTACTGAAGTATACTGTAAAGTTTATACTTTTAACTGAGCATAAGCAAAATATGTAATGTAAATGTGTATTAATATCCAAGATACCGAGCATTGTTGGAATTTATTTCAACAATTTACTTCAATGCAATCCCCTGTATAATAATAGCCTAAGTTATCTGTCCGTCTATCCTCGAATTTATGAAGCTGTTGGACCTGGAATGGATAGAGGCATCCATATTGGATTCTTGATGAGTTAGAGTTAGCAGAATTCAAAGCGAGGAAAGTTTTTTTTCCTAAACTATCGATCCGATTCTAAATAAAATTGGTATAAATATACTTCATATCACAGCAAAAAATACCGTCGTCTTTAAAACTTCCGAAATCCACCCTTTCCCCCTTTTTGAGTTTTTAATGCCATTACTTCGAGCCCTGTTTTCCCCGGTTAAGAGCAGGCGATTTAATTTTTTAATTTATCACATAATAAATAGGTAAAAATAACATTTTTTGCATTATGATGTCATTACTATAACCATCTCACTTCATCATTTCTTATTTTAAATTGTTTAAATGTCATCTGCATTATTTTCATACGTTTTATCACTGAACTTAGATATTACGTAAATAATTTTCTTTTATATTTGTCTTAGATAATAGATTAGGTACAAATGTGATAATTTAAAATTTAATCATCGATTACTTTTTGTTGCGATGAAAATTTTATCACCGGTATTAACAACAAATTCTAGCTATCTCCAGGGTGTAATGGAAATGATATTTTCATTCCTTTACTTCCATTAATTACTGTGGCAAAAAAAAATTGGGAAGAACTTAACGATAATTTCTACGCAGCAAAGAAATCTTTGAATTATCTTTCTAAATGAATTCTATTTGATTCTAAACTGCATTCACAGTACCGGGAGACTTTAGAGGAGTATGAAGATAAGCAAATTATTGAGCTTATACCAGATAATTCTCAGCCAATAAACACGTCATTTTTCTATCTGCCTCACAGGGTACTTTACAATTCTGGAAAATTAAAAATTTTACTGTTAGCGTCATATGACGGGATATATGCTAGTATACAGATAGTTTTTACCTGTTTACAAAGGAATGTCTTTTGACTGTGCATGGGAAAGTTATACAAGCCTTTACTTTTCTAAGATTTTTTAAGTCTTAAAAAAAAAACCTTATATAGAATATACAGTTTAGTAGACCATGGACTGGATATTTTTATTTTCCAATCTATTTGTGAAAGCAAATGGCTTCATACAGTGAAATTATACAGTACACTATTGTGACAATTTCAATGTTCTCGAGTGAAGAGGTAGCTTGAAGAAGGATCACAGTCAGGATAATATTGGAAATTAGTTTTATTCTTTCTGGAGTAAATACGGTTATGTACACAACGGGATTCTAATTCTCCCCAAAACAAGTAGAAATTTAGGGTATTTTCGGCTGGCACTGAATTGCCACGACGATCACAGTCAGGAAAATAAAAGATTAAATAATCTCGCAAATGGAAAACTCTTCCAGGGTGCAATGACTCATATAAGAAGAGGCAGAGTCTCTTATATGAGTGGACTTTACGAGTCTCCCGAACGCAATCACTAAAAAGCTGGCTCCGGGCAAAAGACGCGAAAATCTCCACGAGGTTAAAGTACCTACTTAAAAAAATGTCTAAAAGCCCCGAGTCGCAAAATTGTGTTTATACCTTGAAGTCAGTTACGGTCCCGCCAATCGTTTTGGGGTGAGTTACGATTCCAGTTACCTGATAACTCCAGCTGAGGTTACAGCTAGTTTTACTTAGCTGAATTCGCATTCGTTGGCTGTCCCGATTCTGGAATCTCATTGCAATCCTCTGGGCTCATTACCCCACAATCGATCAGGGGCGTAACTCCTATTCAGTCTAACTCAACATCGCATACTCTGTGACATCATGCTATTGTAAACTGGTCTACAGGTGGGATTTGCCGAACGCTGGCCGATTGGTTAGAGCGCTGATCGTCGGTACCGGAGTTCGTGGGTTCGAATCCCACTATGGCATTAATGTTCGTAGCCGTTCGGAATCGGCTTTAAGCAGTAGGTCCCGGTCTCATTAGCCCTCGTGTGCAAAACAGTAGACCGTAGCGCTCCAAACCAAACCAAACCTACAGTATTGATTTCCAATCAGCTGATTTGATCAGACCTGAAGGGTGTCTGGGATGATCAGCTAATTTGTAACAAAACTCTCTCATCCAAACTAAACAAGCTGTTCGGTTGGCTAATGGAAAATTCAGAGAATCTGCAGGCCCCGTAACAAGGCTGATTCTGAATATATAGCTTTCACTGTACTGCGATTTTGTATTTATTTATATGCATTTATCTCTATTTATCTTATAATTATTATCAATTTTTTTATTTTAATTTATTTTTTTTAATCTTATGATTTTTACTTTTTTTGTTTTTTCAGTGTATTTTGTCTGTTTTGTATTTGTATGTGTTAGTCTGAGATATTTTTACTGTATTTACTATAATGAATTGTATATTAAAGAGCTGCTGTGGATTGTACACTTGGGGACACCCAAAACATCTTAAACCTTTGTTTTAAGGTAGATGGTCCTCGTTGGTGCAGACAATCAGCTGATTTGTCGCTTGCTCTGGACAAAGGGGAGTCTTCACACTATTCACTAGCTCATTAACGCATGGCATTTAGCTGTTGATCATTCCTCGCATGCATTCATCATTACCCTCTTTAATTACTCGAAAATAAAAATACTGTTAACAAAACAGAATTCTTAAAAATTTTTATGAGTCATTCCAAGTTTATGCAAAGTCATGCTTATAGTCACTAACTAGGGAAAATCTTTGAAACATTGCTCGATTTTCGTTTTATTAAATTTCCTCCAAATTATAGAGAATAGTTCACTTTCGTGTGCTTTAAAATATAACTTTTCAAGACGGATGCGACCGAATATTTAAAGATTCTTTTCCTCGCATTGAAACAAGTTTCCATGGCGCACATTCCTTAAAATATTTGGTCTCGTGCTACTTCTTGGAGATAACTGTATCTCATAAATTTATTTCATAAACATGGTTTCGTGCCAAAAATTATCCGACATCCTCTCTGTTATAAATTTACTCGCCGATTCCTCGAGGGAATTTAAAATAAGACATTCGAATTTCTTTAAAATAGCATTTTAAAACTGACGCAGTTGTCTACCCTACGCGTTAATCTATCTTCTTTTCCAAAGTTTGGCGCTGAGTGAATTTTCTAATTCTAGTGTCAAGTTGGAAACGAGATATCGAGAATAGCATTCGTTCAATCGAAAAGCCTATTTTTACGGACGAGATTCCTCAGTAATTTTTAAAACAAAATCCGTTATGGTCTGCAAACGCGCGTAAAAGTTTTGCAATGCCTCTTTTAGAATGGAGTAAATCCATTTCATCAAAAGTATTAATCTTGTGAAAAATTATATGAAGATGTATGGCTCCCATCTAAAATGTCTTACTTTTTTTTTTTACATCGTACCCTTTATTCACTGTACGGATTCATTTTCTTCATAAATTGAATCTCATTAAATATACAGTGAACTCCGCTTAATGTGATCGAGGTTAATGTTATCAATCACTTATTGTTATCGAAATCACTTGGTACCGATTTTCTCTATTCATTTGTATGTAAAAAATATCACTTTATGTGATCGTTACATCGGTTAATGGGATCAGTTTTTGAACCTCCTTTTAACTGGCAAAGGAATATTCACAATGTATTCAGAAGGAACCCATTATTTCCCTTCCCTCCGTTCTTGTTTGAATTTTTGATTGGTTTGGTTTGGTTTGGTTTGGAGCGCTACGGTCTACTGTTTTGCATACGAGGGCTAATGAGACCGGGACCTACTGCTTAAAGCCGATTCCGAACGGCTACGAACATCCATGCCATAGTGGGATTCGAACCCACGAACTCCGGTACCGACGATCAGCGCTCTAACCAATCGGCCAGCGTTCGGCGATTGAATTTTTGAAAATATTCCCTCTTCCACCTAAGGAAAAGGAGATTTTCAGAAATGAGCACATCCTGCTGGTGGTCAATGGTTGTCAGATAAGCAGAAGGCAACACATTATTATCGGAACTGAGAAGGAGCGTATTCACATATTATGTCTTGCTCACTTAGATGCAGGTTGTCGATATGGAAGCCAAAAAGTGAAATGATTTAACATTAAAAACTAAATATCGAAATTTTAAATCGTTATGACAGGTTGCCAAATATGAGTCAGCGTAATGCTGCAGCGCAGTTAAACATTTCTCAGCTTCTGAATTGCATTGAAAGTGTTGAAATATGGGGTACGACACCACTCCGATAACTTTAAAAAACATTATGATTACAAACGATTTATCAATGAGCTTCTTAGAAAGAATTGTATATAGTCAACAATTGACAAATTATTTTTATTATGTAAACAGTAAATCCATTTCATCAGAAGTATTCATCTTGTGAAAAATTATATGAAGATGTATGGCTTCCATCTAAAATTTCTCTTTTTTTAACATCGTACCCTTTATTCACTGTACGGATTCATTTCTTTAATAAACTGAATCTTATTAAATATACAGTGGACTCCGCTTAATGTAATCGCAGTTAATGTTATCAATCACTTATCGTTATCGAAATCACTTGGTCTCGATTTTCTCTATTCATTTGTCTGTTAAAATTATCGTTTTATGTGATCGTTACATCGGTTAATGAGATCAGTTTCCGGACCTCATTTTAACTGTCAAAAGAATATTCACAATGTATTCAGAAGGAACCCAATATTTTCTTTTCCTTCACTTTTGTTTTAATTTCCGAGAATTCTCCTCTTCAATTGGGGAATGAACAAGGGAGTGGAAAATTACACGTTGCTGGAATTTTTATGAAATACACACGCCTTGCTGGTGGTCAATGGCTGTCAGATCAGCAGAAAGCAACATATTCTATTCGGAGCTGAGAAGGAGCGTATTCACATTTTAATGTCTTGCTCGCTTACATGCAGTTTGTCGATATGAAATCTAGAAAGCGAAATGATTTAACATTAAAACAAAATATCAAAATTTTAAATCGTTATGACAGGTTACCAAATATGAGTCAGCGCAATGCTTCAGCGCAGTTAATAAACATTTCTCAGCTTCTGAACTGCATTGAAAGTATTGAAATATGGGGTACAACACCGCTCCGATGACTTAAAAAAAATTATGATTACGAACGATTTATCAATGAGCTTCTTAGAAAGAATTGTATATAGTCAACAATTGACAAATAATTTTTATTATGTAAACAGTAAATCCATTTCATCAAAATTATTCATCTTGTCAAAAATTATATGAAGATGTATGGCTTCCATCTAAAATTTCTCTCTTTTTTTTTTAACATCGTACCCGTTATTCACTGTACGGATTCATTTTCTTCATAAATTGAATCTCATTAAATATACAGTGGACTCCGCTTAATGTGATCGCGGTTAATGTTATCAATCACTTATCGTTATCATTCACTTGGTCCGATTTTCTCTATTCATTTGTATGTTAAAATTATCACTTTATGTGATCATTACATCAGTAAATGTTATCAGTTTTTGAACCACATTTTAACTGGCAAAGGAATATTCACGATATATTCAGAAAGAACTCATCCTTTCTTTTCATTCGCTGTTTGAATTTTTGAAAATTCTCCCTCTTCAACATAGGGAAATGGGGAATGAACAAAGGAGTGGGGTTCTTAAATTTTCCAGAAATACGCACACCCTGCTGGTGTTCAGTGGTCAGATAAGCAGAGGGCAACACATTCTTATCGGAACAGAGAAGAAACGTATTCACAATTTATGCCTTGCTCGCTTGCATTTAGCTTGTCGATATGGAAGCCAAAAAGCGAAATGATCTAACGTTAAAACAAAAGATCGAAATTTTAAATCGATATGACAGGTTGATTATGATTAAGAACAATTTATCAATGAGTTCTTAGAAAAAATTGTAGACAGTCAACAATTGATCAATTTTTTTAGTTATCATACCATTCTTATATTTTAAAGGATAATATAAAAATAAATGCAGGACAATATAAGGTGTGTTTTTTCATTTGGTTTTGAAATTTAATACTCGTAAATTAAAGGAAGGTAAATTTATCTAATTTTGAATATCGTTTCTTGTTATCAATCCGTTATTTTCAAAGTCACGGAGTCCCAAACTGATCACATTAAGCGGAGTCCATTGTAGTCTTATTTGATGTTTTCTTAAAAGCATTCATTCGATTTTATCTCTTGCCGAACGCTGGCCGATTGGTTAGAGCACTGATCGTCGGTACCGGAGTTCGTGGGTTCGAATCCCACTACGGCATGGATGTTCGTAGCCGTTCGGAATCGGCTTTAAGCAGTAGGTCCCGGTCTCAGTAGCTCTCGTGTGCAAAACAGTAGGCTGTAGCGCTCCAAAACAAAAAACAAATCAAATCGATTTTATCTCAAGTGTTTCTGTGACGTTACAAGAGTCATCAAGATCGAAATGGTTCGTTGGACCTGCCACACGTGTTTATATTTTCAGTGGCCAATGGGTGGCCGGCTGTCATGAACTTCATTTCGATGGGATTCTATGATATTATAGAAATCATAAACTTCGGGTATACTTCTATAAATTTCAAAATGTGACTTTACAATGACAGTTATAACACTGTAAAACTTATCCATTTGGAAGCAGTAGAAATCAAGCCCTTAGAACACATTTAAGAGGCTCACCCTCTTGAGATCACGTCCAGAAGTAAATATGTCTACAATGTACAGTAAAAAGAATGTGATGATGAAACAAGCTTCAGATTAATCTATCTGCTCATGAGAAAGCCTTTGGTCGTAGGACTATTATGTTGCTACCATACTCCATGGGAAAATCTTTCAAACTTTTATTGTCATGTTGTATTGTGTGTGACGTCCATTAAATGTTTAATGTCAGCGCTACTATTTCATTCCATCTGGAATCAGATTTTATTCTATACTTAACAATATATATGTTTATATATATTTCGTTCAATCTAATTTTATTAAATAATGAATGTAACGATGCCAAACGTAGTATCGAAATTTTAGTTTTATTTTAAATGGCTGGTGGAAAGAATGAAACTTAATCATTTTTTTCAATGCACCACGTGCCTGTGTCATGCACATGATTTTATCACCAGGGAGAATTTCTAAAAGGAAATTTCACATAGATAATCTTGCATTAGATAAGAAACTGTAATACCAAGAATATAAAGCTATATATTTTGTAATACACAAGCCATTTTAATGCATAGCTAACAGGCAGATAAACATAATTATACTATCATATAGCCCGTCATATATGGCGGGATCAGTAAAGTTTTTAATTTTCCAAAACTGTAAAGTACCTTATGAGGCAGGTAAAAAAAATGGTTTGTTTTTTGTCTGAGAATTATCTTGCAACAAAAAATAATCGATGATTCAATTTAAAATTATCAGGTATGTACCTAATCTATTATTTAAGCCAAATATGAAAGAAAATTATTTATGTAATATCTAAGATCAATGATAAAATGTATGAAAATAAGGCATAATTTAAAATAAGAAATGATTAAATGAGATGGTTAAATGAATGACGTCATAATGCTAGAAAAATGTTATTGTTACCAATTTATTATGGGATAAATTGATAAATTTAATCGCCTGCTCTTAACCGGAGAAAATAGGAGTTGAAATAATGGCATCAAAAGCTCAAAAAGAAGGGAAGGGGTGGATTTCGAACGTTTTAAAGAAGGTAGTGTATTTCACTGTGATATGAAGCATATTTATACCAATTTATTTTAGAATCAGATCGATAGTTTAGGAGAAGATAAACACTACTCTGTTTGAATTTTGCTATGAATGCCTCTATCCATTCCAGGTCCAACCGCTTCATAAAATCGAGGACAGACGTACAGATAACTTAGGCTATTATTATATAGAGGATACCAGAAATATATAATGTTGAAAGTTAACTATTTTGAATACTTGGCCACGGTAAATGTTGGCATTTTCAGAATTTTAAGCATAAAATAACCCATTTAACTGCCAACTTAATTTTCTTAAAATCGCTTATTTTCAGTTAGTTTATTTTTAATTTCCTTCCGATCCTGAGAAACACCCCCTTCCTACTATTGACGTAATAGTCACAGCCAATCGGGGAATTTAGCGGCTGTAGCATACTTGGCTCCGGAGTGAGAGTTATACAAATTAATAAGTATATATATATATATATATATATAGCCTCGAGAGATGTGTTGATATATATATATATATATATATATATATATATGTGTGTGTGTGTGTGTGTTATGTTTATCAGGTTGCTTTCTCCCCCCTCCTCTAGTAAGAGTTAATTTCTGTTTAGCTTAGTTTAGGACGTGTTAGAATTGTAATTTAAGTGTTTATGAGTTGTTCTTTTGCTATGACAATAAAATTGTTATTGTTTACTGATTTATCGTGTCTTGCTGCACTCTAATCCAAAAGAATAGGCCAGTAAGCTTATCAGTAAATGCACTGCGCGTAGCTCTTTACTTTAAAAGTTATCCATACAAAGACTGTATTTTGTATTTATTAGACATGTTCTTTTTTAAAAACAATTCCTTCTTTCCCGTAGATAATTGCATTATTTAAGTAATCAAATCAGTGATGTCGACCAAACACGCATGCTGTATTTTCTTAAATTCTGATTAATAAAACTTGTATGCATTTTTCCTCATTTATATCGTTTTCCTGCTTTAGATAACAGGAAGACACCGAGATGAAAAATCAAATATTTTGCCGAACACTGATTCCTTGGAACTATTTGACTCTGTGGGCAATTTCTTGCACAGTATCAACTCCCCCGAGACCTTGGGCCTTCTTGGATATTTACTTCAGACGCCATGCGTCACGGAGGCTATATCTTCGAAAGACAGCCAAGTAAGTAAAAGCATTGCGGTATTATCGCCAAGATGCAGAAACCTAGTGTTTAAGAAATCATCGGAATTTAAAGTAAACCTTTAACTTCTGTTGTGTGGTCACATATTTCATTCTTAATCATTCTGACTTTTCTAAATCGTAATTGATCTTTGACCTTTTTCAGTATCTTCTTGTATGCTGTTGAGACTACTTACCAAATTAAAAACTAATATAAAATTAATTGAAAGGAAAAACTAGAGATTTATTTCACAACAGACATCCACAATAATTTAAGGTTAAGAGTAAAAAAGTGGTTAAAAAATGTTATACATTTCGCGTGTGTGAGAACAAACGAACGTGCTAAAACAAAATACAAGAGGATGGAAAAATGAGAGGGAAAAAACCTTTGACTGATTGACATGATTTGACTGATTGGGGTTAGAATACAGTACTGGTGTCTCCTTCGAAAACATAATATCTCCTTCTACCCCAAAACAAGCAAATTCAACTCAGTTCCACAAATCTATTAGACGGGATAGAACCTTTGTGTTAGAAGTGGACTATAGTAAAAATACGAAATCAAGGTCAAAGTCTTGGTTGATTATATTCGGACCACAGTTACGTCTTTTGAACATGAACTATAGATTAGGCTTCTAACTGTAGAACACCTTTAAAATGGCTACTTTTGAGAACCCAGTGTAATCTACTTCACAATCGTGGCTTCTGTTAAACGCGTCCCAACATCTAGTTCTTTTTTAAAATGATGAACGATCTGTCGTTTTAAGCATTTACTGTGTATCAAGGCCGTAGGCAAGGGAGAGGATTTAGGGGACCGGTCCCTCCCCGAAATTCCAAAATTCTAAAAGACCGTTTCGTGGAAAGAAATTGACTACATGTGTTGGTGTGTCATCTGCCTAGTTGGGCACAATGTTCTTAGAGACTGCTTCAGCCATAAATGTCATGAGGGACCACAGGCTTTTATCTACCCCCATCCCCTAGGGTCATTCGTCTCAAGATCATTTTCCGTAATATATTGTATATCGTCTTCCTGCCTGAGGTGATCCTTGGTGAATATTTTGACAGAGATTCTATCTTCTAAAAATAGCTTCAACTTATAACGTTAGACTAGATTTTGGTATATAGTTAAATGAGAGATAAATTTAAGCGAATAAATGTAAAAACAGTTTTTAATGGTAATCTTACTTTTAAATCCATTGTGCAGATGCTTTATTACTTGATTCTAAGCATTAAATTTGTTCATTATATCATTTTTTAATCATTGTGTTATTGTATTCATTAGGGGTATACATATAAGAAAACCTGTAGTTTTACTCAAGTATCATTCGCAAAAAACAAAGTCTTTCCCCTTGGTCCCCCTCCCTAAAATTTCTTCTACGGCCTTGCTGTGTATATCGTTAAATGCAGTCTCCCACCTTATTTATGCTAGCATTTTGATGATATTTTATCAACTTCATGAACAAGATTTACACACGCACGCCTCTAGGGAGCATTTCTAGAAACTCTCACAGTTTTCTTATTCATTTACCAACGAGAGGGAATTTGAGGATATTATCATTCGTTCTGTTTTTAGTTAACGTGCTTGCCTGAAAAAGCATAAAACGTCGACCCAAATAAAAAATTATAAATAATAGTACATGTTTGGATATATGGAAGCTTGTTTATAGTGTTGCCATCTACCTTAACCAAAAAGGGAATACTTTTTTCTATAAAAAGAAGCATTCTATAAACTATTGTTTAACTTTCTTCAAATAATGTGTAAAATCAACTTTCTTTCAAGCTTCTTGAAAAGACCTTGCTCATAAATATATCTTTGAATCACTTGAACTTTTCCCTATTTACTCTGTAGAACAGGTCTCTTCAACTCGGGTACTGTAAGTGGTTTTAAAAAAATGTAAATAAATACAAGATAGCTTGTAGTTAGATATTAATTTTCCAAGATACAAGTAAATATCCTGACCTATAGGAAACAAGGTTTTATATCGTTCTCTGCTTACTATGCTCCACCCTTTCATGGCTGTTGTGATAACAAAATTTAACCAAAAAAACTATAACTATTGAGATCAAATTTAGAACAACATATTTATGTGTATTATGTGTGGGAAACGTTAATAAAAGAATAAAAACACATTACAGCATATACAAAACTAGAAACTGAGTCAGTTGAGATAATATAACTCAAGTCATGAACAAAAGATATAAATGAGAGATGACTTACCGTTCAATTTATTTTAAAATTTAACCTAAAAGTTTTTAAACGCGCCGAGCGATCTGCGACGTTTCTATTTCCGACTGTAAGTCATTTGGGTATGACTTCGCATGGGTCTCGTATAGGGAGCAGGTATGGAGACGAAATAATCAGCCGTAGATGATTTCAAACTTAACAATGTTGATTTATTACAACAAAAAAAAAACATTTAAAGAAAAAATATGTAAAGTCGTCCTGAGAGGAGATCACTCTAGGCAACCTGCTCATCTGAAAGTTCCGCCGGGAGTCCCCTCCCGTTTTTCCTTTTTCAAACAGGAAACCTCGGTTTTAGGGAAGATCGACACACACCCCCAGTTGACCTTCGTCCTTGGAGTAGCTGACGTGGTCACACAAAGAACAATTTCTTCTTTATGTCGGTGCGTTGACAAAACGGCAGATTTTACACTTCTAATAGTCCGTGCATCAAAAGGACCATTACTGCCGTTTTCCAATTGTTCGGCGTTTTGAAATGTTCGGCGCCATACAATGAACCAAAAGTTCGCTTTCACCCACACATTTCTTGATCCCCGACAGAGACGGAAGCGATACTTACAAAATTAAACATCATTACATATTTATTTGAAATATTTTGTCAATTTGATCAATACCCGTATCTTAGTTCTTGATTACATGCTGGAAGGCTAGTGTCTTGGGGCCAAGGAAGATTGTCCCCACAAACCCGCTAAAAATGGTGTAACAGTCTCTGCTTACGCTGATTCCTTTTTTATGACTTTCCTTTGGCGTGATAACCTGCTAATTGCTCAGAGGAGACAAACAACCTGGCAATTTCACTCCCTCACTACAAATGAGTCGGGGTGGCAAACCTGACCTGTCCAGTCAAGGAAGGTCTAAGTAACACAGGCCGCCACAGTCTCTCCGTACGTAGTCCACTGATAACTGTGCGGGTATTTACTGATGTAACCCTTTGTTACAATGTCAAAATTCATCTTTAACATCGAATGAGAAAAGCTGAGTATAGCTTCTGTAAAACTAGATTTCAATTGCTTTAAAAAAATTATATCTTAGTCACTAGACGCGTTGATATGAAAATTAATGGTAAGTGCTGAACGAATTGTGCTGTTATTTAGATAAATAAAATACTGTTATGCACATATGAAATTCATCTGCATCACGTTCCTTTATTTTCATTCTTACTGCCATCACGTATATAATATAGCCAAGACTTCGCTACTATTGGAAGAATAGTATAAGGTTCCACCAGAAAATCATAGTTCCAAGTGTGCAGTAAGTTAAATATTTGAACGTTAAAAAACTAACACAATTTTTCAGATTGATTTAAAATTTAAAATATTTTCTCTAAAACACGTGTATATAAGATTGTCACAATCTGTCACGGAGTAAATTTGACACTTTTAACAAACGAACCTTCCTCCTTTAGACATCCCAATGAGTTAACATTCAACCATCTTAATTCAACAGGGCGTTAACTCAGCCACGTTTATGATTTTATAACTTTTTTTCCTCAATCCGACAGCTGAACTTTAGTGACAACGCCCTTGGAAGCAGAATGACATTAAAAATGTCAATCGAAAGGCGCGCTGATCGATGAGACCTTAGCCCAAAAAGCATCGGTTCCCTCTTCGATATTTTATTGAGCTTTTATAATTAAGAAATAAATAACGAAACACAGTTTATGTCCTAAGGTTCAATCCAAACGTCACAAAATTGCACGAAAAGAAAATTGTTACTAGTGGATAATTTTGTGAGTATCCAGTAGCAGATGAAATAGGATGGATAACAAAGTATCAGAACAACTCCAGATCATGTGCTGCTATTTATTGCTCTTTTTCATAAGAATTTGTGCAGTACAAAGATGTTTTTGTGAAGATCACATCTTTCAGAAACAATTCTGTTTTTAACGGTGTCTGTGGGCACTCCGAAAAAGACAAAACATCATTAAATCTTTGTTTGCTAGTTCTATGTTTTGCTTTGTTTCAGTTTCTCATTATTTTCTATTAAATGTGCGTTTGTTTTTGGTTGGTTGTGACGGCTGATCCCATAAAAAAAAGATCGGAAAGAGAGTCGCTCGTTATCAGGACCTAGAAATGTGTGAATTTTATTCCCCTGCAAGAAGCGGTAGTTCGAGATCAAGAGGGGATGACAAAACTTTCTTTGTTTACAGCCGTGATTGAAATGCTTGCTTACTTTAAGGAGTCCTGTCCGCGACTCTGGGACCACTCCTGTGCTTTTTAACCCTTCCTTTCCCCCTGCAAATGCGTAGGTTTTCAGGGAGAGGAGAACAGATGGTTTGTTCGGATTGAAGGGAAGAGAAGCATGACTTTCTCCCTCCCATTACAGTTTTATTAGAGATGTTTTTTATGTAAACAATTGCTTGTAATAAACTCCAGCACTTTAAAGCTAGCGTGTGTACTAAATCCCCACAAACACAGAGGTGTATGTATGTTGCGACATTACAATATCTATATGTAGAGATAAAGAAAAATTGTCTATAACTAGGACATCCCAGTCTGTTAAAGTAAGCCTTTAAGTATCATATAACTGCAACGTCTAACATTTTAAAATATATAATAGGAATAAATGGAAAAGTGCATTTGGTTGCAGACACGTCTGTGCACTACAATGTTACGTCTACGTCTCGTATATCGTCTGTACGCCGATTCTTTAGCACTCACGCATAGTTCAAGTTACAGTAGATAATGAATATAAACTGTGATCAATAACTAATCCCACACACAGATTATATGTACTGGTTAACCGATTTTTAAGAATGTGAATTGACGCAGATTTATAAATTGATTAGATAATGTATTCAAAGGATCTTTTTTTTAGAATGGTTTATGTTAAAATGTTTTAAATATTCGTCTCGCATTTAATGAAATGCCATCTTCATAAGAAAGTACAGGAGTCTGTGGATTTGATGTGCGATCTCCACTTGAAGCGATAAGCGAAACTCCGAGATTCAAAAGAAAAAAACCTGAAAATTCGACTTGTTTTCCTTTTAGAGAAGAAACTTTTTCCATAATCGAATCATTGGCCTTACTCTTAAGTTGAAAGTGGATTTTAAATAGCCAATTAACGTGGTTTATAAAATTATTTTTATTGTTATCCCGCTTTTTCAAATCGGGAAAGGAAAACTGGTGACATGTCTTGAGACTTTTGAGCCAGTGGTCATCAAATATTTTTAAAGTCGAGGTGCATTTAAAATTCTACAAATAATTGTAGGCATACTAAATACAAATTGAGGAATGTTATAATAAAGTCAAATATTGCGAAAAAATACAAGGAAACAATACAACATATTTAATATAGTGACAAAGGATAATTTTCACTTTCGGCCTAAATGACACCAAAGTTTAAATAATTTGCTAGAAGGCAATTTTCTTTTTACTGTAATGTAATTTTTGCTCACTTCCAGAATTGGATTCTTCTATATCACTTTTTTCTTTGAGAAATTTATCCTTTTTGTGTGTGTGTTTATCTGGATATAAGTATTATGTGCATTTACTTCCAATATTTCAAAAATAAGTAATTTACTCAAGAAGAATACCACATCATGTACCAATGCCTATCATATATAAACTGATTGAGAAATCAAGGCTATTTTACTTACAGTGATAAGTGACTATACCGCTACAGTAACTGCATTTCCTACTCAATGAAATAACTGTTAGAGCAAAACCTAAGCGTACAAACTACGCTTTCTATGAGTGTTTACAAAATCTATTTATACCCTTGTTACGGGTCAATAGAGGGCTGCTCTTTGCAAGAAAAACCGTGGTTGATTAGCTTAATAAGGATCTGTTGACTTTAAAAGAACTACATAACTTTAATGAAGTGGTCAATAGATGACTGCTCTTTTCAAGAAAAACCACTGTTAATTATCGTAATAATGATTTGTTGCCCTAAAAGAGCGATTTAACCTTAACAAAGGGGTATAGTAAACTCTGTTTCAACTATAAATAGGACCACATATTTTTTTGGAACTGAAAATTGTCTAGGGTTCACTTAGTGGACCCTGCGCACACTTTGAGAACCACATCTTAAACGTTCGGAAAAAAGAATCGAAAAGCATTTCCAACGAATTATTTTTCTACAATTAAACCTCAACATATTAAAAAAAACCACATTGAAAATTCCCTGTAAAACGCGAGTTATAAAATATATAGCTTTCATTATGTTATATATGTTTAACTTTATGGACATTTTTCTCGAAGTTTTGATAGTATCCATAAGATTTAGAAAAAAGATCTGATAAAATTCTTTGAACTTTTTCCGTTTAAATGTATGCCTGTTACCTATAAAATGAATCAGTATATTGAAAAATTTTCACTAAAACTAAATGAAAAATTTATTTTTGTTTCTGTTTTAAATACTTTTATCAGTTATTTGATATCATAATTGAAATATAATTAATTCCATCTGCATTCATTCTACACATTTCTGTTCATGCTAAAATAAAATTAAAGTTTTATGTTGATTAGAAATCTGGGATAACTTTGTAAATAACAAACCCTCTTGCAAAAGAAAACTATAGAAATATTGTTAAATTGTTTTAAATATATATTATAATTATATTTATAATATTATATAATTATAATATATATTTAAAACAATTATTATATATATTTATAATATATTTACAATTTTCAATTTTATACCAGCATTTTTTAATCATGCCATTATTTTAGGAAAATATAAATTTCAAAAGTGCTCTGAAAAGCTACAAAAATTTTTTTGTCAATTGTATTATTTTTATATTAAGTTACGTGGAACTCGAAATAACATTTACATGATAGTGTAGCAGTTTAAAATCCCTAATACTTCTTAAGTAATTTAAAGATTATGGGTTTTATATTAGCGAAACTATCCGATCAATATCAGAGATATCCATTTTCCACCGTCCTTTCAGTCAAAAAAATTTTTGATTTTTCACTCGATTACGTACTATGCATGGGTTTCTATATTTCTGATTATTTTTGAATTGTCGATAACTGTATAAAACTAATAAACACCCAGTCAATGAAATGCCCTCCTTATTTATTTATTGACATATCGAATTCTTCGCAGCTGATAACGATCGACTTCCAAGCTATTTCCGATATCGAGAGAGAGTTCGGAGACCTGTCTTTTCATATGTGGAGGCAAATATCTATCCACATCGCATACACTATTTTAAGTCAAGAACACGCTTTTGAGGTAAGGTTTTATTTTACTTTACATAACTGTATTTTTTGGTTGCTTGGGTTCATTTTAATTGTTTGGCTTATCCTACTTGTTTGATAATAACAGTAGTTCAAGATAGTGATCACTTAGCTATGGTACAAAAACTGTGTAGTCAGATGACAAGAACTCCCTCTAGGACAAAGTTCGATTCGACCCTACAATTTTCATTATCTTCGGGTGGGAGGATTCACATTTATCCGTTCTACACTGTGACAAATTAACTAGGGATGCTAGTCCGACATGCACAGGTGATTAGGGAGACCACTCAGACAACCATTACACTAAAATTCCGTTTATTGAGGGATCTTGGATAAATGGATATATACACAAGCTATATACAAAGGTCCAACGGAAGGAAATCCTGATGTCGATAACCGGTATAGACTGCTTTCGCTGGTTCTCGAGTTCGCAATAAGGAAATAAGTCATGTGCACTACTTTCAAGGCTTTTCGAACGAGATGAATTCGATTGCTGATCAGACAACTTGGCTGCAAAGGAAGAGAAACCTTCTCTCCTTAGATTATAATAGTCTATAATCAAGACTTGGTTCACAGACCAAGTACACAAAAAAGAAAATAACGTCGTCCCGCGACTCACCAAGGCGTATCTCTCTCTAGAGGGGTGAACACGTCTCACTGCAAGCGGCGGCCGTCTCCGAAAAAATACTAAGAAGCTCCGAGAGCGGGCTCGCTCCCGTTTTTAAAGCTCCCGAAGTGACGTCTGTACAGCATGACCTCACTCATTTTCCAGGGCCCTCATAGACTGCGGAGGTTAGGAGGCTATCGATATGCCTCGATATTAATTTTTATCGGCCAGCTATCAGGGGCGTAATCGCTATTATGTTATAATGTCACAACCACAGACTTTACGGCTCCACTCCATTGTTACCGAGGTCCCACCTGTCAGAGAATAAAAGCAGGACATCAGCTGTTTTCCTCACCGGTAACAAGTTGACCATTGTACTTCGAGGCATGCGTCTGGAACTCCACATATACTTCTTTTATTTTCCCAGACTACGATGACAAGGCCCCATGAAAGTCGAATGAGTGGGGAGCTGCTTTTTGACCCCGGAGACTAAGGATTCGAATACCTCTGCCAGCCTGCCTGTTCGGATTCAGCTTCAAGCAATAGATTCTTGTGTAATTAAGTCCTTGTTTGAAAATAAAATTACCATAGTTTTAAGCACTCTGCCTGCATAGAAGATGTTTTAGTGGAATGTTTTCCTGTCTCGGAAAAGGCACTACAGCCTAGCACGCTAATCTCTGGGGCTTATCAAGCTACTCTCCATTCATACTAACAATTAATACACTATTTAATATATCGCAGTTCATCGAAGAAATTTTTCTTATAACATTTTTTAGGTGTAAATTATATAGTAAATGGCATCTATCATTTTTTAATAATACAGAAAAAAATTTGAATTACCTTACAATAAAAATAAAAGTCTTATATTAATAATAAAGGAAAAGTAATGAATTATATCCTGTTAAAATGTACTCGATTATGTGGTACTGCAAAGTGTAATCTCAAAGTGTGGCTTAGTTATATCATAAAAAGCAAAGCTAACGTAAGACACAAATAGGAAGAAAAAGAACAAGACAGCTCTTCGTTGCTTCGAGCTAGTAACATTCTCAATGCGATGGCATTTCTTGACTTATAAAAGCAAACTATGTCTTCTTTTACCAGTCATAAAATAATATAATCCATGATCTTATATGTAAGGAATTTGGACCCCACGACCTTTGTTTTTCATGTGTGTGCCCTTCTTGATATCTGCAAAATCGCCCCCATTGACCCCTTCCACCCGGCGTTCCTTGGGGAAATAGGAGCCGACCGGCTAAGGGGGGCTGATAAGACTTTTCGGATGTGTCGCTTGTTTGTGTTTTTGCAGGCCGGCAGTACATCTGGAAGGGAGGATTTCTCTTTTCGGAAGGGATCAAGTTTCGAGGATGCTGACCCCTCCCCCTCGAAGAAAGGAGCGAAGATCTGCAAGAGAGGGGAGTTGGACTGAGGGAGTCGAGATAGAGCTCGTGACCTGGAAACATATCTCTGTTCGATATGAGAGAACGCGACGTCGGTTTTATTTGGGGATATAGAAAGCTCGGCCATATAATCTGCATAAGACAGGCTCTGAGACTCAGAAATATGTTATTTTGATTTACTTTAATTTTTTCGTCAAATTTTTTGTAAATAAATATTGTTTGTTGTCCTTAATGTTTTGGAGGTAATTTAATGCATCCTTAGCGACTGCCTACGAGCAGAAAGCATATCTGTTCCAATAAAGTAGGCGGGCAGGTCCCACGCTAGCATAGCGCCCCAGAAAGTGGGGTGCGTTACATTATATTATATATAAATGAAATACACTGACATTTGGCCAACTGTTGCCCTGACAAATGAATCGAAATAAGTTATACAACAAAATGTACTAACGTAGTTTGGTTGGGTGACTTTTAATTTCAGCTTTAGGACTTTAAATTATACGAAATTATTTAAGAATGTTTTTAATAAAAAATGGAATGTAGAAAAAAGTGGAAAAAAATAATTAAAGCTTTTAATAATTTTTTTAATTTTTATTTTTATAGTATTTCTTTGTATAACATTAATGAATTACACATGAAACCCCAAAGTGTTCTTAAACCCCTGTAGAACTCTAGTTGAAAATCCCGTCCTTAAATGAATCATATCTTTAGCTTGGAAATAGTGATCGCAAAAATATGTTGTATACATGCACGGCCGTGTCCTCTGGTTTAAATGGATGTCATTTCAGAACTGGTCTGAAGAAAAGCTGAAAATCCATCTGGAAGAAGGGATATTTCCCGACCTGACCAATGCTTCGAAATTCGAAGTTAACCCCGTGATAGCTGACGTTGTCCTTATTCAAGGCAGGGTGAAGAGCAAGACCGCCAACATCGAGTTCTACGGTCCCGCTTTCATACCACATTCTGTCAGATCCTTGATTCTACCGGCAAGTTATTTTAACTTTAACTTCTACTTCACTTATCTTCTAAAGTTTTCTTCACTGATTCCCCAATTTGTTTGCCACTTTTTTTTCATGGATGAATGATGTATAGAGTATATATTGGTATCGTTTAAAAATCTGGTAATTCTCTAGCCTTGACTTTTCCTTTTTTTCAACCCTTTTTACACAACGTTTTTAAACTTTTAAAACAGAAATACTAATTATATTTAATAGATCAAGTAATATATGACAGCGCAAAACTGAAGCGGGAATCAGTCTTCCCATCGTTATAATAGCAAGGCCAGTATATTACAATGGATTTTGCTCTTCCTATAGGTGTATTTTGTAAGATCATGTAGGATGTAATCATCCCACGGCCTTCCAAAGGGTTAACATGAAGAGACTATAACTTAAGGTTTGACATCGTGTGTTTAATAACATACTGCGTTCTAGTCAGCATATATATGTCTGTACTCGAGATTTCCGATCACAGAAATCACATTAAGCGAGTGGACTCTGCTTAATGTGATCGTTACATCGGTTCATGGGATCAGTTTTCGAACCACATTTTAACTGGCAAATGAATATTCACAATCTATTGAGAAGGAACCCATTCTTTTCTTTCCCTTCGCTGTTGTTTGAATTTCCGAGAATTCTCCTCTTCCACCTAGGGAAATGGGGAATGAACAAAGGATTAGGAAATTACATGTTCCTGAATTTTTTTAGAAATACGCACACCCTACTGGTGATCAATGGTTGTCAGATAAGCAGAAGGCAACACATTATTATCGGAAATGAAAAGAATCGTATTCACATTTTATGCCTTGCTCGCTTACATGCAGCTTGTCGATAGAGAAACCAGAAAGCGAAATGATTTAACATTAAAACAAAAGATCGAAATTTTAAATCGTTATGACAGGTTGATTTGATTATGCACAATTTATCAATGAACTTCTTAGAAAAAATTGTAGACAGTCAACAATTGATAACTTTTTGTTAATTATGTATATAATTCTTATGTTTTAGAGGATAATATACAGTACATAAATATAAGGTGAGTTTTTTCATTTTATATTGAAATGTAGTACGTGTGAATTAAAGGGGGGGAGGTAAATTTATCTAATTTTGCATATCGTTTATTGTTAACAAAATCACGGTGTCCCAGACTGATCACATTAAGCGGAGTCCACACTGTATTTCTTTTTATATTGTGTGCAAAGCTTCATAATTATATGATTACAGATTATTATTACAGAAAATGTTCATAACGTTTATCGTACATTTAAACAAAAGCACAAATTTCTTTTTAAAAATAAATACTATTACGTTTAGGTATTATAAAGTATTTGTTTCTTTCTAAATAAGGATTTCAGAAACCTATTCAGCCAAAATTTACAGGGTATCTGCCAAAATAAATTTTTTTTATTCCATGACTTTTCATGACTTTCCCTGATTTAGCAGACCATTTTCCATGACTTTAAAAAGCTTTCGTTAAAGTATATATGAACTTCTGATGAAACTTCTGATGTGCATACAAATAAAATATATGCTTTTAGAAAAATTACAGGAATTTTATCATAAAAAAACTATAAACTTACTTTTATAAGTGTTAATAAACTCACATACATAAAAATAAATTGTTGTATCTACATACCTAAGTTTAATCACATAGCAATGTTTTAATCAAAATGTTTCCCATTTGAATTCAGGGCACTTTAGTATAATTCAGATGACCATGAATAATAGCCAAATATAACCCTATAATGTTTATATACAATATCCCTAGAGATAAACTTATATTTTGTGCAAAAATCTTAACTAATTTTTATTAAAAAATAATTATTATTATATTAACAAAATTTTAATCTACAATTTAAGAAAAAACCATAATATACATTTACCCCCCCCATTAAGCTTTCTTGCTCTGAGTTTCCTTGGTGAACAAATTTTAATTGGCAATAGGGTCAATAAGATAATACATAAATACCAAACTCAGTAACTTCAGCCAAATGACAAGTAAAAATAGAATTAAACAATTCAATGCATTTTTTTTAATCGGTAGTTTAGCGGATCCATGACTTTCCATGACTTTTACTCATTTTACTCAAAAAATCAAGACTTTCCATGACAAAATTAATCCATTGTCTAAATCCATGATTTTCCCTGACTTTCCAGGTGCGCGGAAACCCTGAATTTAGCTTATAATCTAGAAAAAAGAAATTTGTAAAAATTTGTAAACAATATGAATAAAACACTCAAAATATTTACAGAACCCGGGAAATTACACTTTTATACATAAAATTCTTCTGTCTGTGTGTTTGTAATAGAACTCTTCCTAAACGGCTGGACTGATTTTGATGAAATTTTGTGTATGTATTTAAGTTAAATCTAGAATGATTTAGAATCACAGTGATCCAATAGAAAATGTTTTTTTAATCAAAAATCCAGAATAGCGGACTATTTGAGATTATTATGATGCCTCTTGAAACTTTTCACGCCCAGCGTATCTGTGGCACAGTGGTCGGCGCAACGTCCTTCAGTACGAGAAGTCCCAGGATCGAATCCCCACACGGGCGATGTGGGAATTTTAATTTAATCTAGTTACGGTTTGTGATGACTGCACACGTGGTGGCGTCAAATATTTAAAAAAAAATTCTTACTTTTCCATCAAAACGGTCCAGTTTTTAATTTATTTAAAAACATTTTACAATTTCTAGATTTACAGCGTTAAAACAGGACAACGTCTGTCGGGTCGTCTAGTAAATAAATGAAATTTTGAGAATCCTTAAAAAGAATACCTTTTACCACTTGAACTGAAGGAGGGGTCATTATGTCCCATAAACTATTTTGTATTATTTGAACAGATTTATTCTTTTTCCGGTAATAATAACAGAAATAATTTAAATTCTTAAAAAAACATTTCTGAGGATAAATTTTGAAAATATGTATTAATGAATACAAAGAGCTCCGCTTAATGTGATCAGTTTGGGACACCGTGATTTTGATACAATAACGGATTGATAACAATAAACGATATACAAAATTAGATAAATTTAACCCACCCACCCTTTAATTCACACTTACTACATTTCAAAATAAAATGAAAAAACTCACCTTATATTTATGTACTGTATATTATCCTTTAAGACATATCCTTCTGAGTACTTTGTGAATATTCCTTTGCCAGTTAAAATGAGGTTCGGAAACTGATCCCATTAACCGACGTAACAATCCCATAAAGCGATAATTTTAACATATAAATGAATAGAAGAAATCGGGAAGAGTGATTTCGATAACAACAAGCGATTGATAACATTAACCGCGATCACATTAAGCGGAGTCACTGTATATTTAATGAGATTCAATTTATTTAGAAAATGAATCCGTACAGTGAATAAAGTGTACGATGTAAAAAAAAAAGAGAAATTTTATATGGAAGCCATACATCTTCATATAATTTTTCACAAGATGAATACTTCTGATGAAATGGATTTACTGTTTACATAATAAAAATAATTAGTCAATTGTTGACTGTCTACATTTTTTTCTAAGAAGCTCATTGATAAATCGTTCGTAATCATAATGTTTTTTAAAGTCATCAGAGCGATGTTGTACTCCAGTTTCACCACTTTCCATGCAATTCAGAAGCCGAGAAATGTTTAACTACGCTGCGGCATTGCGTTGACTCATATTTGGTAACTTGTCATAACGATTTAAAATTTCGATCTTTTCTTTTAATGTTAAATCATTTCGCCTTCTGGCTTCCATATCGACAAACTGCATGTAAGCGAGCAAGACATAAAATGTGAATACGCTCCTTCTCAGTTCCGAATAGAATTTGCTGCCTTCTGCTTATCTGACAACCATTGACCACCAGCAGGGTGTGTGTATTTCTGAAAAATTCCGGGAGCGTATAATACCCCACTCCTTTGTTTTTCTCCTTTTCCCTAGGTGGAAGAAGGAGAATTCTCGGAAATTAGAACAAAAATGAAAGGGAAAAAAGAATGGGTTCCTTCTGAATACATTGCTAATATTCCTTTGCCAGTGAAAATGAGGTTCGAAAACCGATAACGTTAACCGATGTAACGATCACATAAAGCGATAATTTTAACATACAAATGAATAGAGAAAATTGGGACCAAGTGATTTCGATAACAATAAGCGATTGATAACATTAACCGCGATCACATTAAGCGGAATCCACTGTAATATAAACTCTTATAAAAATATTTCTGAGGATAAATTTTGAAAATGTATTTTAATGAATATTATATTATTTCTATTATTACTGTCTGAAAAAAAATGTGTTAAAAAACACACAAAATAGTCTTTGGGTCAAAATAACCACTCCCACTATTCTAGTGTTAAATAATCAATGTATAAAAAAAAATTATGATTCTCCAAAAACGAAATTCATTAAAATGGAGGGAGCAGTGTAAAAATCTGTGGCGGAAATTACAAAACTGGATCGTAAAAGGTAAATGATCCTTATAATGGCGATCACAGAGTAAAAGCAATAGCTTTATATCGCCAAATAAGCGATATTTGGAAATGATATCTCTTCGCTTACTTGAAGAAATCACGTAAGACCACCAAAGAAAAAACACTTTGTTCGTTTTATTTTTCTTCCAAAGAGATGTAGGAATATCTACATCTGTCCTGGCTTACGCTTTCTTTAATGAGGAATTTTTTTCTTCCTCCTTCTCTCTCCAATGGGGAAAAATTATTTTTAATTCATACAGATCATGTGATACAGATATTATGAATACAATAAAAGTTGAACGATTAAAAATTTGACCGTGTTTCTCTTAATGCCTCTAAGAACTAATGAACTGCAATATCTACTAAACCAATCTACCAGAAATATTAATTCACATTGAAATTAATACCTGAAACTTTATCTTTTGAATGGATATGGAAAAGCTTATACAGTGGACTCCACTTAATGCGATCAGTTTGGGACACCATGATTTTGATAACAAATGTTATGTAAAATTAGATAAATTTACCCCCCCCCCACACACACACACACCTTTTAATTCACACGTACTAAATTTCAAAACAAAACGAAAAATACACCTTATATTATCCTGCATTTATGTATATTATCCTTTAAAACATAAGAATTGTATGCATAATTAAAAAAATGATCAATTGTTGTCTGTCTACAGTTTTTTCTAAGAACTCATTGATAAATTGTTCGTAATCATAATCAACCTGTCATAACTATTTAAAATTTCGATCTTTTGTTTTAATGGTAAATCATTTCGCTTTCTGGCTTGCATAACGACAAACTGTATGTAAGTGATCAAGACATAAAATGTGAATATGTTTCTTCTCATTTCTGATAAGAATGTGTTGCCTTTTGCTTATCTGATAACCACTGACCATCAGCGGAGTGTGCGTATTTCTGAAAAATTTCAGGAATGTGTAATTCCTTTGTTCATTCCTTATTTCCCTAGTTAGAAGAGGGAGTATTTTCAAAAATTCAAACAACAGCGAAGGAAAAGAAAGGATGGGTTCCTTCTGAATAGATTGTGAATAGTCCTTTGCCAGTTAAAATGAGGTTCGAAAACGGGTAGCATTAACCGATGTTATGATCACATAAAACGGTAATTTTAACATACAAGTGAATAGAGAAAATAGGGACAAAGGGATTTCGATAACAATAAGCGATTGATAACATTAACCGCTGCGGAAGTTGGGTGTACGATGAATACGATAATATTATACACCATCTCCGACAATTAGATACACGTGGTCATTAGTGAAGAAGGTCGACACTATAAATTATAACTTAACAAACATTTAATAAGAAATAAAGATAAACGTGCACTAAGGATCGTGCTACAGATAGAACTGCATACGGTACACTAGATCACCGTAACAAAGCGGGATGATTATTTTACAAGTGAAAGTCAGTTACGGTTGCCACATCGAGATTCCAGTCAAGCTGCAACCGTGTATTATAATTCCTTCAGATCAGGAGTTGCGATATGCGGTGATGTAATTATTCATAGCCACCGCACCGCGATCACATTAAGCTGAGTCCACTGTACATCTATTGTGAGGCTTTCCTAGCATTGGCTTCAGTTTTGCTCTCTTAGTGTTATATACGAAGTTTGGTGGTTAGATTTAGATGTAGGGTTAAGCGGCTCATAAGAGCACCAGCACTGCGACCCAAGGCCTACTGTACTGAACCCCCCTCCCCCATGTACTGGAACAAAAGAGTCCCAGCCATAAGTTAAGAACATTAACAATTAAATCTCAAAGAGACCAATAGCTGAGATAAATCTAAGCAGCAACTTAACCGGGAAGTTGGCTAACTCCTACGGTCCTAATGATAACCAAGAAATTCAAAACGCTTAGCAGAGTAGTAATTACAACTAGCATATAGCCCATCATATGACGGGATTAGTAAAATTTTTAATATTCCAGAACTGTTAAGTCCCCAATGAGGCATGTAAAAAATGGTTTGTTTTTTGACTGAGAATTATCTGGTTCACTATCAATAATTTATTTATCGTCATACTCCGCTAGAGTCTCCCGTCCTGTAATGCAGTTTAGAATCACATTGATTTCATTTAGTCAAACCGTATAATAAACAAACACACAAAAGAACAAACTTCTTAATTTCCAAATATATATAAATTTAAAGTTAGATATTTATTAGTCCGTGAAATAGACTCCTAGACTTATATGAAAAGAATTCATTGTTAATACCGGTGATAAAATTTTCATTGCAACAAAAAATAATCGATGATTCAATTTAAAATTATCACACATGTACCTAATCTATTATTTAAGCCAAATATAAAAGAAAATCATTTACGTAATATCTAAGTTCAGTGATAAAAGATACTAAAATAGTGTAGACGATATTTAAATAGTTTAAAATATGAAATGATTAAATGAGATGGTTAAAGGAATGACTTCACAATGCTAGAAAAATTGTTATTTTTACCTATTTATTAAGTGATAAATGGATAAATTTAATCGACTGCTCTTAACCGGGGAAAATAGGGCTTGAAATAATGGCATTAAACTCTCGAAAAGGGAGAAAGGGTTAGATTTCGAACGTTTTAAAGACGACAGTATTTTTTGCTGTGATATGAAGCCTATTTATACAAATTTATTTTAGAATCAGATCGATAGTTTAGGAGAAGATAAACTTTACTCGCTTTGAATGGATGCCTCTATCCATTCCAGGACCAACCGCTTCATAAATTGGAGGATATACGGACAGATAAATTAGGCTATTATTATATAGGGGATGACACAAGATGTGTAAGGAATTCTCCTCCTACATACCGGACTGTCCATGATGCCAATAATGTTTGATGGTTAGAAAGCAGACATTTAAAAACTTACAGAGGATATCGTTTATTGTTTGTTAAAGCTTTAAAATGTATATGTATAAAAGATACTCCACTGCGCTATTTTTGTGCCATACTTTAGTGATTAGCAAGTGAGTATACATTTCAAGGATATTAGGATATACTGATTAGAGAATTTCTATCGTAAAATAAATTACAATTGTTACGTTCTTGGTTTGACCAAGTGGCATAAGACAACAGCAACAACGCGTAACACATCAACTTACTACCGTTGTCACATTTCATGTAATATTACATAAACATATATTTGCAGTTCAGAAACAAAGCACTACGTTATAGATCATATTTAAAATTTTCTTTTTTAAATTTTAACTATGTGTTATAATGACATCTGTAAATATAATGATTCATGTCTTTATTTTGTATAAAATAAGAGTAAAAGTTTAGAGCACAAACATAATTAATATACAATAGCAATAAACTATTTATATAAAAGAGCAACTTTTAAGAACTTTAAATGGAATTTAATACATCTTGCTTTAAATTTTTTTAACACAAAATACTTTAAAACAGATTGAAGTTTTAAAAAATGGTGTTTATAAATGTTTTATTTAAAATGAATTGTGATCTCATTTCATTTGTTACATCTATCTTATGAATATTTCTACACCATCGTCACTGGTTATCCATTTTAAAATGACTTTTAGAATAGATATCTTGCCAAAAAAAGGAACGTCTTTGTCTTTCTTGCATTTCTACGATTTACTCAGGTGTTGGAACTTACTTTTTGTCCAAATTTCAAGGGGTGTGACAAAGGGAAGTTTTCTAACTAAAGAATTTTTGCTGCTACCACATTCAAAACGTACTCTAAATGCCTTTTTCCGGAAAGAAAAGAATATATAAATTAAAAAATCGCATAAAAGTTGCTTTCGTCTCCAACTGAGATAATGCCTTTAAATTTTGATAATGTTAAAATAATTTCAAAATTGAATCTACTGATTTTAAACATTTTTTAGCTAGGTATCTGATATCGCATTTGTTACCCTCCTCCTGATCGCCACAAACTGTCACAATCTCACTAAACCCTTCTCCACCTCCAAGCGTTAATAATTTGTGGACTGCTCTAATATTTTGAGAAATAGCGACAAAAAATAAATAAATAAATAAATAAATCATAGGAAACCATTAGTTGAATATAAAAAGGCCCTTCGGTGTTTGGAAGTTATTTTACGAAGAAATTCGCAAAATGCTCTAGATCCAAGAAAATGTTTGTAAAATAGAGGTTCGATTGTATTTATCGATTTAGAATGTTTCTTGAACCTCTGGTCGAACGGTAGAGCGTTACTTGTCGATACCGGAGTTCGCGGTTCGAAACGCGATGGTGGCATGAATGTTCATAGCCGTTCGGAATCGGCTTTTAGCTGTAAGTCCCGGTCTCATTAGCCTTCGTGTAGCAAAACAGCAGACCATAGCACATAGATCCAAACCAAACCTTTAACCTTTAGGGGAAAAAAATAAATGTGAAATAGGATTACTACCTTGATTGAATTACTATCTGTTTACATTTCCAGGATAATCCCAAGCGCAGACCTCGAGTAGTGATGCTGTTGTTGAGAGAAGAAAAATACCACGCTCCTGCCACGATGGGCTGGGTTCAACCTGATGATATAACGCACAAAGGACTCTGCCTTTTGCACGGTATCAGGAGGGCGACATTACACGATGCACAAGTAAGAGATATATCTTGTTTTTTGAATTTAGTACTACATTTAGAGTTGTGAGCAGTGGAAGAAAAAACCCGGGAAAAACCGGGTTTCTTGGGAAGGGAATTGTGAAAATTTCCAAAACATGGGAATTTTGAAATATTTTGTTTACTTTTATCCTAATCGCACAAGGCAATTTTTACATTTCATAAATGATTTGATATTAATAGTTAACTGGCAACTGTAATGAATAAACGTGTAAGGAAGCCAAACAGCTAAATAATTGAATAATTGGGATTAACTAACTATATTTGCCAAGGTATCATGTTTAGCATGAAAGTATGGGTATATTTTTCCTTTGAGAAATATCCAATATTTTTATTATTACATAAATATTAAGCAATAATCTGTAGTGTCACAAAACCCACAAATCAATATTTTATTTGGATAAAATTTCTCTCTCTCTCTCTCTCTCTCTCTCTCTCTCTATATATATATATATATATATATATATATATATATATATATATATATATATATATATATATATATATATATATATATATATATATATATATATAATGTGTGTGTGTGTAGAAATTGGACACAAAATGCAACATTGTCATTTGATTACACTTTTAAATGATATATGCATTACAAAAAATAATAAACTGTTATTTTAAATTTAAAGATATTTATTTTTATATTATAAAAGGGGGGGAGAAATGTTTAACATAAAGCAATTTACTTAATAAATAATGATCAAAAGTAATGTATATATTTATTATATTAGCAATTAAAATTGAAGCAACCAGTTATGTGTTTGATAAGACTAACAAGGTAATTAATTACATAAGTACTACTATAAAATCATTTAAATGCTCATTGCTATTATTTCTTGAATTTATATATATTTGCCAAAAGTAAAAAGAAAATATCTTAGAAATAATATGCTAGTTCTTAAATAGCCGCTGTTGAAAAAATAAATATAAACATTGTTAAAATGATTTCTTCCCAAAGCTCCCAAAATTCCGGGTTTATTCCCCAAAATTCCCGGGTTTATTCCCACTTTTTCAAAATTCCGGGCTTTTTACATGTCTAACTACATTACGCTGTCAACTGAATATATTCCATCAATGGCGAACCAAGGGAGATGCAAAACAGTGTTGTAGCGAGAGGGGGGTGGGGGGTGGGGAGAGTCTATCAAGCTCCGGGTCCACTTTGCAGAGGGGCGTCAAATGATAAATTCTATATATGTCATCATTATATGTTTTTTGGCTGGGTACGCCAAAAAGGTATCGCGTTTCGAGCGCCAGTTATGCTCGCTACATCACTGGTGCAAAGGAGCATATGAAATTTCCAAGATTTTTACTCCAAATTCAGGTATTTCATAATTATAGATGTTCTAAACATAAAATCAACATTATTTTCTCCTCAAACTTAATTCTTTTCACTAAGAAAAGAAAAGAAAATGATTCCATCTGAACCAGTACACGAGAAGAAATAAAATCGTCTTTGCTATCTCTAAAAAAAAAGTTCTTCAATGTTTGTAGAAAAAGTGTGGGGGTTGCATCAGGACCCGATCATGGCAAAGTTGGGCCTAGGGCCTGGTAGTCTTTCGGGCCCCCCTACCCTCCTTTCAAGAAAAAAAAATAGTTTATAAAAGAGGATACAAACGAATATTTTAGGAAGAAAGTTTTTATATTAATTTTTTATGTTTACATACCTTTTGTAGTACAGTCGAATGCCAAAAATCTATATCTTCACGGATGTACACTGTAACACTTGCAATTAAGTTTTGGACTGGAGTGATGTAAATAAGTAAACTGGAGTGTGTTTTAGATAAAATTGTCGACATTTTAACTTTTTTATTTAATTTCTGAATAAGGTTTCATAAAATACTACTTGAAAATTTAACAAAAAAAATTTTAAATTTTGATAACTAAATTATTTAAAATTTAATAATTAAGTATCAAATTTTTGGGGGCCCGTAAAATTTGGGGACCCAGGGCCTAGGTCCAGTCAGCCCGTGCTTTTTAATCATGCCCTGGGTTGCATCCCTATAGAAGATACATTTGTAGAAACATATATAAAGATGTATATATTTTTATTTATTATGCGTCTCTAAAAATACAGGTGAAGATAGTCTTAAATAATTTGAAAAATAATAAAGAATAAATATAACTACAATCTTTAAAATGTACCTAAGAAATTGTTGCTTGCGTAAAGTTTGGAAGATATTTTCGCGATATAGCATGAATTTCCCACCATTAGTTTAAAAAAAAAAATTAAAAACTGCAGAGACAAACTTTTTCTCCCAACGGAATAATTAAACATACTAAGCATTCCTGGCGAAATATTCTCTTAGAATGGAGGTCTATTACACTCGATGCTGTTTTCTTAATGTCATTTTAACGACCATTGCAAAATCAGCTGTTAAGAATAGAACAGCAACGTCTCTTAATTTACTTTCCAGGTAGCAACAAAATTTATCTTTTATTTTTAACCGCACCAAATAAATCGCCTTTGTTTTCGGTGAACCAAAAAGAGAGTACAGATAGATATTCGTATTTCAGAATACCTTCCTAATTATTTGAATATTTCTGGCCTGTTTCATTAACACATTGACTGCCATGGGGGGTCAACGGTGACCGGCACTCGACTTGGCTACAGCGTACATAAAGTACATAATTATAATAAATATGGATATTGATAAATTTTTCAATAGTACCATTGTTATTATAATGGCTTGATGAAATTAATGCAATATAGAACATAAAAATAATTTTATTAGTCCAAGAAAAATATATATTTTCTCAGTGCATATTGCGGTGAGTCAGATTGAAACATTCAAGGCAAAGAAAAGGTGAATTAACGCAATCTAAACAATATGTCACTATTTTTTTAGTCAAATCCTTTGTTCTAGTTCTTCCTATCTGCTTTGAATGCTAAAGAATGAGACTAATCACTTAGCAATCGAAGCACGATTGTTTGAAAAAAGACAATCGTAATAAATGCCTACCGCGCCGTGGGAGTTACCGGTGTTTCCCCACCACGAAAACTGCTTCACGCCTGATTTTATAACTCATTTTATCTGCTGCAAATAATATTTCAGCATAATATGCATCGCTGAAAAGTTTACATCGGTGCGTTGGGCAAACCATCGAAAATGCGTCTGGCAATCAAAGTGTTAAATGCGTATCCACGAATGCAATTCCAGGTGCATTCAGCCTTTTCGACAATAACCCATAGTTCCGAAAGATTTGTGTGGTTTCTGGAAAAATTTTCGACGTAAAATATTTATAGATGTTGTAATTGACCTTTTCTACCGAATGATGTCCAAATGAGTAGGGCGCTGCTCTTCGATACCGGAGTTCGTATCCCGTTTCTGGCATGGATAATCATACCCCCTTCGGAATCGGCTTTAAGTAGTAAGTCTCTGTCTCAATTAGCTCTCGTGTAGCAAAGAGAAAACCGTAGAGCTCCAAACTAACCAACCAACTCAACCTACCGTAACCATTTGCGCTGCAAATTTATTTTTCTCATTCCCAGTACCTGGTTCAAAATAATGTTATATCAATTTTAATTGAGTTGAAGTGTGAACAGCAATTCCTAAATTTAAAAGCCGTATCGAGCCACACTCGACGTTGTACCTGAAAAAAATGTCGACTTACGCTCCACATTACGACGCAAAGTGTTAAAAGTATCTAGATGAAGAAATTATACTTAATGTTACTAGAAACTAGAAGATATCTTGTAGTTAGAGAATATTGTTATTTTACAGAGCCACAAAAGGGGGAAATCGCTGTGTACCACCGGCGAACTTACATTATTTTATGGGGTTCCCCCGACCTCAGCCATCTGGGTGCTCCGGGTGACATATTCTTTTTCATTGGCGATTTATTTGATTTAACAATTAGGGGCTGTCCATAAATATCACACTTTTTTTCATTAATTTATCCCCCAACCTCTCTTTGTTACAAAGAGTCACACTGCAACATTCCCTCTCCCCATTGTCCCATTTCAATCAATTTTACAGAAACGTATACTCGTGATTGCAGTTCAGAAAGAAAGCACTACGCTACAGATCATACATCAAATTATTCTTTTTAAATTTTATTTTGTACGAAATAACACTAAAGGTTTACAACGCAAACATAATTAATACACAATAGCAATAAAATATTAATATAAAAAAGGAATAGGAAATAGCAGAATTTATGAATTTTAAGTGGAATTTAATATATTTTGCTTTAAATCTTAATTTTATGAACACAAAATACTCCAAAACAAATTTAAATTTTAAGTGTCAGAAGAAAGTTTTTTCTTCAAAATAAATAATTTCTACTGCTACCATACTCTAAATTATTATTATTATTATTATTATTATTATTATTATTATTTTAAAGTACTGAGGGGGAGAGGAAATCCCATCTAAACTGCTTTCATATTCAAGAAAATGTCTTTAAATTTAGGAAATTTTAAAACAACTTCAAAATTTAATCTATTGATTTTAAACGTTTTTATTTTAATCAAAATAAGTGATGTCACACTTTTTAAGATCTCTTCCCCCTTAGCCTCCGTGTTGCAAAAAAAAATTGACCGTAATGCTTTAAAACCAAACCAACCCCCATCCCCCTGTATCAATTTCACAAACTTTCTCCATGTGAGATATCATTTTTGGGCGGCACCTTATAAAATCCAAATCGCTAAGTCCTTAGTGCAGTATTGCTTGACAAAATGGCAGAAATACTTATAAAAAATTTAAACTTTTTATTTGGAAAAATTTATTAGTCTTCTGAATTTTCATCTATAACTTTTTCTTCCATAAAAGAAGTCTGTATACCACACCCTATTAAGAATTGCAAATTTACTTCGTAGGTGCAGAGTGGAAATTCCAGTCGACGCCAAACATTCTTGCAAACTATGGGACTGATTTTTAAACCTAAAGGAGGAAACATATTAGGATCGGATGCACCATAAACTACAAGAAAGAGTGAGAATCTGTGTTGTTTAATTAATGTCAAGAGAAAACTAAATTACGTAAGTGGTTGAACAGCTTAAATGATCACATTGTTTATTTAACGCCCTGTATTTGACATTGTATGACAAAAATATAGTTCCTGTTGACACAAACATTTTATTAAGCAAAATAAAATATTTGCACTAGTACTTCGGATAATAATATTAAGGTTAAAAGAAAAAAGCTTTATAAATTTAACTACAATAATTTGCCACAACATATGTGCATGTGTGTAATACTCGTACAAGAATTCTCATATGTTAAAACCCTACACTTTCTTCCCATAACCTTATAAAGGTAAAATATGAAATGTTATCAAAAGGTATAACAATTATACACTAAACCTAATAAAATAAAGCAAAATAAATAGAATATATAACTAATTTTAAAAGTTCTTAGTGATATTTGTTTACACTACTTTTAAAAACATTACAAGTAATGATCCGGTTTTCCCACAAAAATGGTAGAAAAAACTTTTACTCGTAAGAAAAGAAAAGAAGGGACTAAAACATTTTTTGTTCTCCCTCTTTAGAAATTTCACTAAATTTGATCATATCTATACCTTACACGCTATTTAATGATATATATAGGCATAAAATATATTTTAAAATTTACTTACAAAACAATGAGTTAATCTTTTTTTCAAGCAATGATTTCAATATATATTATAATTAAAACTTTGATATAAAAGTTCTGAATCATAACTTGGAAAAATATACTAAACCAGCTGCACTCATACTAATCTTAAAAAATATGGTCTAAATGCTACAGTAAAAAATTAAATAATTACTTAACATTTCTTAAGTAAAGTTTCTTCACAGAAATTTTAACTCCTAATGTTCACATTGTGAGCCACCAAATCTTCCATATTCTACAATGTTGCTTTTCAAAGTTCACAGCCCTCATCTTAACATATTTCTGTTGCAAAGCAACTAGATTAATTTGAGCAAAGAGAGCAGGAGTTTGAACCATTAGTGCTTCAGTGTCGTCAAAAGATAAGTATCAGATTTACAGTTTGATACATCTTCTTGCTAAAAGATTCATTAAATTAAGCTGTAATCCTTCAAAGAGTAGAGATGATATTAATACTAAAATTACATAGTCATCTTGACCCCTGTCAGATTTTTAATATCTATATCTTTGTTTTCTTAAATTGGTGTGTTTCAGCAACAAATCAAATTTTAATCAACGGAGTAGACTCTGAAATGATGGCTAGGTTT
The DNA here is from genome assembly GCA_032207245.1 of Pardosa pseudoannulata. Lineage (NCBI taxonomy): Eukaryota > Metazoa > Arthropoda > Arachnida > Araneae > Lycosidae > Pardosa > Pardosa pseudoannulata. The sequence continues at coordinate 91,411,022 of CM063501.1, forward strand.
GACCTTCTTAAACTAATTTAAATATATTTAATAGTTGTAACAAAACCTTTTCTGGTCAAACAGACTTATTAAAGCCTCACTACAGTAATAAATACTAAATTGTATTATTATTAAATTAATTTATATGAATTCATTACCTTTACTGACCTTACTATTATAACGTGCAAATTCATGTAAATATTTTAAACTTTCCTGTTTGTATTTAACATCACTACATTAAATTATAGTACATGTAACAAATTGTAATGCAAAATGTCATGATGCAAAAATTGACACCCTATACAAGGGATGGTGAACCTTTTTGGATCAGTGTGCCAGTTAAATTATGGTTTATTTTCAGGTCTCCAATGTGACACTTGCACTATTACTTTTAAAAATCACACTTAAAAATATATACTATCTACTTAAAAATGTTTAATTTTTAAAAGTTATTTGCATATTTCCCCAAGAAAAGGTCAGTAACCCATACAGGGACAGCTGAATGATGGCCTAATGATAGTGATGTTCTTCGGTATCGTAATTTGTGGGTTCAAATCCCACTTGTGCAATGAATGTTCGTAGCCATTTGGAATCGGCCTTAAGCAGTAGGTCCCTGTCTCATTAGCCCTTGTGAGCAAAACTGTAGTGCTCCAAACCAAACTCATACAGGGACTTCCAATGTGGAGAAGGCAATAGTCATCCTTAAGTCCTACTAGATATTATGACACTAACACATATTGTTTTAAATCTGCTTTTGAAGGCTGCTAGTCTTGGATACAAGGTTTTTCTTAATGTTGCTTTTAGTGAATATAAGTGTATGAAAAACTTTAATAGGTACTTGTCTTGTGCCAATGAAATGGCCATATCTGCCCTATACAATAAGTTGAGTAGTTGTAGTTTGTTCAGGGCTCCTTAGCTCTAAGCTGTATTCCCCATCATGAAGGTGATTAGATCTTTCAGGATGAGCATCAGGATTTGCCAGTTACATATAAGGCTTAAACAATTTTAATTTTTTACATTAAAATGAAAAAACAATTTAGCCCTAGATAGCAATATAAAATAGTAGAGTGGTAAAGTATTAAAAAGTTATTAATAAAGAGTAGGAAATTTTAAAAGGACAGAATTTTTATGCAGACGCAAGCATCAATTTTATAAAATTTAATCATTTTTTGGGGTTTCATTTTTATTTAATATAATTATAGAAAAAAATAGGAGGAAGTTTAAAATGACAGAGGAAAGGAAGGATGAAATGGAGAGATGATAGAATGCTAACTTGAAGAGGAGTAGCAAGAGTCATTGTGCCTCCATCTAATATCTTGGAATCTATAATTTTATTTTCATATGCATAACATATTGTAAAAATATGGTAATAGGATGTTTTTTATAATACAGAGTTTGAAATATCCCCCTATCCTTAATTTTACTTATAGTAAAAACATTGTAAATTCTAGTGCTAAAACACTGAGAGAATGTCTTTACGATAAATTAGAAGAAAAGTATAAAAGGTTTTGATTTTTTAAAAACTTAGCAAAGAATCGGTATAAAATTCCAATAAAAAAAAGCAGGAACATTTTTACAATTTTATTATATCTTTCAAAATTTACATTTTTCATTAATGTAATGATACAAAGAAATACAACACAACATCATACTTAGCTGCCACATGACAGCAATGAAATGTGATCAAGAAACAAGACTAAATAAATCAAAACAATACTTATGAAGGTATTTTCACACCTATATTATTTTCTTCCTACTGGTTCAACAAATATTAATAAATCAGTGATACATGAGAAATGTATAAAAGTAACACAGAAAGGGTGGATATTTAAGAGAGAAAAAAGTATGAATATACTTTTAAAATACAAATTAATTATACAAGCAATGATATTTAACATTTAAAATGCTCATGGATGATTTCTTTAATGCCATTAACATCTTTGTTTTTATGTAATTTTCATCCCTTTAAATAATAAAATTTCAAGGGTGGAATACTTTAAAATTTTTCAGATTTGTAAAAGTGTTAATGAAACTTTGAATATACAAAGACCTCTGTTCTGTCAGTTTCTGTCTAGTGAAATTCAATGATCTTAAGATAGAATAATTTTAAAAATTGAACTTTAATGTTTATATGTGTCTTAGATATAAAGTAATCATTATATAGAAATGCAATGCTGGTACTCTAAGTAGCTTGAAAAAAAATTTTCGATAAAAAAAATTATAAATTTACCACATTTGTAGTAAATTAACATATTTAAATGTTCCCTTCCATTGCCTTTAGTAAAATTTATATTTTTGTACTCAATTTGAGTTTACACTTGCTTGTAAAATATGATTTGTATTAAAAAACATTAATAAAAATTCATACAACAAACTCGATTTTATAAATGAGCAAAAAAATGTTAAATATCCCCAAACAAATAAGGGACATCAATGAATATTTCTTGGTTATAATTAACTCATTCCAAAGAATGCATATACCAGATGTGTGAACAACACTTACTCTTACTATAAATACAAGAACAATTTCTCTAATAATGCAGTTACTGAATTTAACAGAACACTATTAAGAAAGTAAACACATATATATGAAAATGATTAGAAGTACAATTAACAGTAAAAAAAATTAAAATTCACTTTAATATTAAATATTGAGGCATAATGTAATGTAAATTTAACACAGAACTCACAAAAAACCATCTATTGTTTCATTATAAAAAAAACTTGAAAATTATTCAGCATTTAATTTCTTCAAATACTGTTTTTAGTCTCATAATTTAACTATTTTTAAAAAATTGACAAAAAAAATACAATAGCACTTTTTAAATATTTTTTTGAAAATATTCCAAAAGAATGTGATCACACTATTTATATTTTAACTTTACAAAAATTAAAATGAGCCATAAACTATAACTTACAGTAAAAACAGAATAACCCACTTTGACAATTTTTTTTTCATATTAACATGTAGTGAAAAAGAAAATGGAAATTTTGTGATTTGTTAAGTGATAGTAAATTACTTAAATAATTTATAACTATTTGATCATAAGACTTAGGACGGTTTAAACTAGAACAAAGCACTTATTTGAATAAATTTACTCTAGATAAAAATATACTCATTTTAAATTTGAAATTAGCACCTACTATAATTTCATTCACCCATTATGCAAAGATGTGAAATCATATTAACCATTGTTAGACATTTACTATAAAAATAGAAAACGAGAAAAGGCCATATCAATTTACAAATGTTTTCTAGATTATAAATTTTCATAATGCTTTGAGCCGGTAAGTTTAGAATGAAAGAATGCCATACAGAAATGATATGTTGGTTTCTCAGCAAAGCTCTTAAAGTATGTCTACCCTACAATTAGAAAATGTTTTGTGCCATTGGATATATTTTGGTTACCATGTATACTTCAAAATGGCAATTATGAGCAGTTAGGTTTAGTCTGAGATTGTCACCAGAAAACATTTCATATCTATGCTGCTAAATAACAAGATTTTTTTTTTTCTTTTTGGCAATGCAAATTTGATTTAAGCACTTAGTTGATAACCTAATCATGTGATATAGATAGCATTTACATTTGGCAAGTATTTTCAATGTTTCCAGACATTATGGTTAGCAATAGTAATAATAAAAATTAAGTTTGAAGAAATTGCTCATCCTAGATATGAAACAGATGTTTATATATTCTGGAGAAAATTTATGAACTAATTAAAAAAGGTTTCTTATGGAATGACAAAATTTCAAAGTTAGTAGTCCAAAAATTAAGAGCATAGTAAAACTCGTTAAAAAAGTATTCAAAAATTAATTAATGAGTGGGATGATTTCTTAATGTGCTTGATTGATTAATCAAGTATTTTTACAAAACTGATTACCATGCTAAATAATAATTATTTAATAACAATTTAAAGCAAAATAAAAATAGCTATTTAAAATATAAATTAAACATGAACTGGGATCATTTCTTAATAATTTGTTTTTACCAAACTAATTTATTTTCCTGCTAAATAAGTATTTAATAGCAATTTAGAGCAAAATAAAAATAACTGTTTAAAATATAAATTTAACAAATATATGAGAATTTTGATGGAATATCAGAACCAACTTCCCATGAATTCTAAAAATTTTGAGCAGAAAGTGATCATTTCAACTTCTCTTTAATATTTAACATATTTCCTCTTTAAGCATACTCATAAATAGTATTGAAGTGATAAATTCTCGGTTACTTTTCAGAATCACAGAGAGAGATAATAGACCTCTTTTATTCGTTGTTCAACATTGGAAGTAATTTTTCCAGAGATATGTAAACATAATGCATGAAATCAATGCCACTTTCTGGAAATATATCACAGAAGAAGCTAAAAGTAAAATATAGCTGATATACAAATCTAACTGCCCAAAATGCAAACTTAAGGCAAAATTAGAACCAATCACCATATTAGAAGCAATTTGCAGGTTAAAAGAAAAATTCAAATTTTTGCCATGGAAACTTTAAAGCACAGAAGGTAAAGCTTTTGGTTTTTTAAAGTCTGTTTTAAGTAAAAATTTCTGAGGAATTTATAATAAATATGAAAAAGCTGCCAGTTTTCAGTCACAAGAAAAGAGCTCAGTAAGAAAACGAAACTTGTATAAAAAAAATATGGGACAAATGTGTCAAAACTTACAAAAATCCAATCACAACAATTCTGAATAACACAAAAATGAATAAATGCTATACACAAATGAAAAATAGGGTATATGCATAACAATACTGGCATTCATCTGATTAGTGCCAAATTAACGAAGAAAAATATCTAAAGCTGGTATGATATAATACAATGATGCAAGATATCCTAAAGACTACAACACATGTGTGTCCTATACTGAGTGAGAAAGCTGCAGTTGAACTAAACTAAGTGCAAAGAGATATTGCAAGACAAATTAAATATACATTCCCATGAAAAATACACTATCAAATATTATAACTGGTGGGCAGAAATGGAGGAGGTAAAGTGATCAGAGATGGAATGAATGGCATCAGACAATTATTTCTTCCTGATTTTAAAGGCATGCAAAATTTCTAAAACATAATTGCTACTTTTTTCTGTATTTATAGGGCAGTGAAACACTCTTTTGTTCCTATTTAAAGTTATACATACTGAAAAGCTATTTTGGGATAAAAGATGAATTATGTAATACAAATCATTTAAATGTAGAAAGTGCAATTTAAATTCAATCTTCGTCATTTACAAAATACTGTATAGGTAGATTTGTACTGTCCTTTTTAAACTACATAAAAGAATTTTTAGCATCTCATCTTAAAATTCAATTAAAAAATTAAGGAATAAAAATTGCCTGAAAAGTGCTGATTTGAATACTAATTTACACCATTGAGAATACCAGTTGGAAAATTCATACAATTTGGAATATTTCTATATATAGGACTAGCTACAAAGCTAACAAATTAAATTTGCCTTTTATCACAGAAGATTCATATTCAACAAAATATTAATTAGATTTTAATCCTTGTTTTTCAAAGGATAGAAATGTACTGAGAAATTTTCCAATAGCAAAATACAATTGATACTGTACATCTAAAAAACACCCCCCCCCCAAAAAAAAAAAAATCCAATTAAATTTGCAGAATTTAATAACTTAAAATCAATCAATCTAAAGAATAATAGACTGGTTATCATCATTGTGCATAGCTAGATTTTGAATCTAGTCAATGATCTTGGTAAAAAAAATTTAAAATACTTCTACAGCCTTGTTTTTTTATAAGTTTTTTTTTCTTTTTAAATTTAGCAAATAAAATGGAATAATTCCTTAAAACCAGAAATACCTCCATGCTCATCGATAAATTACATGTACTGTTTTATCAAACAGATAATTGAACAATAATGAAAAATTAGTCCAATATACTGTTAAAAGCATTCATTGATACAGTAGTATGAAACATGTAAAACATTTTAAATTACTACTTGCGCAAAGCAATTAAAAAATATCTGCAATAAGTTATTTTCATTATGGGTCATTGTATGGTATTAAAGAGGTTTCACTGCGTCAGTTATTGTGCTCACTTAGCTCCCCCCCCTCTTTTTTTTCATCCACAGACAAAATGATCTATACTTTCTAGCAGAAAAAAAAATTTTGAAGGAAGTATCTAAACAAAATATACAACCGCAAAGCCAAAATAAAATATTTTCATCATTATTTTCACAAGCTTTTAAAAGCCAAAAAATTCTGTTATTTACTACAAAAGAAAAACTGTTCATTGCAAACACTAGTATCATGATTACAAAATGTTTTTTAAAAACACTTAGTATATAATTTTCCCGAGATTCAACTTTATCATAGGATGCAATACCTTTACACGAAAATATACTTTCCTTTATTTGAAGATTTTTATGTATAAACAAGCATGCATTAGTATATTTTCCGTCCTTTGATAACCAACATGCAAGTTGAAAGAACTGTACAAGGTTCTACATATATCTCACAAGTGCCCCAACAGATTTAACAAGCTCTAAAGCCATTAGAGTAATATATTTTTTTAATCTCAGCAACAGTAGTAGCACTCTTTCAAAGGAACATTCTAGAAACCTGTAAAGTACTCTGAAAATTGAGATGAAAATGCTTTGCTTTATATTCATTCAGGGAATTATCATACATGGCACCAGTTTAGTTACTATGAGCCGAGGTGGTTTCAACCATATTGCTTCAAATTACCTATAAGAAAATACAAAATTTTAAGCAATAAGAACATGTAAATAAAATAGATTAGTTATCATTCTGGACACAAACTGTCACACACAAAATAATTTACAGCACATAAAATAAAAATACTGTTTAAGATAGGTTACCCTATCCTCTCCCCTTCCCAGTGAAATATAATTTATAAAAATTTAAAGAAAAAAAAGGTAAGAATAGAACTGTCACAACTTTGTAAAAGGAACTATTTAGTATACGATTTAGTTATAACAGTGACAGATGTTACAATATGAACACAAATGTTAACAGACATGATAACTCTAATGATATTTTTAAAAATAATTAACTTTACGCATGTATTTAAATATAAATGTAATGTAGATTGTAATCTTTAAAAAGACTTGTGTAATAATATGTGAATGTGCTGTGAAGTAATGCAATGCTTTTGGCATTAACTTAATCTTTGGAAACATATATTAGAGAAAAGTAACTAAGCAGGTTAAACAGGGATCCCACTCTTTTCCCAGAACAAAAATTAAGGACTTTTTAAGGACCAAAGTAACTTTTTCTAAGGATCTACTTGAAATACACGGCATAAACTATCTCCTGAGGATCATATTTTAATGATTATAAACCAGACAAGGCATGTTCAATAAATGCCTTACAATATTTCAGAATTAAGTTTTTAAAAATGCCTATAAATTAATATAAGATAAATCTATTTGACAAAACCTAATTTTGAAAAATGTACATCTAAAGTGATCAAACTAAAAATAAATTGTGAATAAAAACAATATTACAAACAGTACTTTTTGAGGGTTTAAAAAAGGCATATATATATATATACTAGCTGATTATACCCGATGTTGCCTGGGAAAGAAGAAAGTTTTAGAATTTTCTATCACATTCAATGCAAGAAAAATTAAACTTCCATAAGTAACTGAAATATCTACAAACCTCATTCTCCATGCTTTGTTTAATTAAAATCTGCATGACTGTTAGCTATTAGGAAAGGGCAGCTGACTTTACACTTTAAACCTTTTAAGTATACGAAAGATTATATATTTGTCATATAAGAAAAATGATAGGATATCACATGATGACTGTGGGTCTCATCGATGGAGAAATTGATCACGTTCCAATTTAAAAATTAAGGAGTTTTTAAGGACCTTTGACAAAAATTAAGTAGTTTTAAGGGCCCTTAAAAATGAAAGCTAAAATTAAGGAGTTCTTAAGGACTTTTAAGGACCGTGGTAACCCTGTTAAACAATAAATAATTGAATTATTAGAAAATGAAGGTGATTAGAAAAATTTAATTACAGTCGAACTTTTTTTCTGGAAAATTTAAAATAAACTAATCTATTGTAAAATTGTTAAATTTTGGAAAATATTTTAAATGGCATATTTTAAAAATACAGATTTAATAGAACAGTACAAAAGTCCCATTTTTATTAGATAAGTAGATATTAGTATTTGAAAATAGAAGAATTCACAATGTTTTGAAATCATATCCTTTTTACAATAAACCATAAAATACAGACATTAACAGAATCAACATTTTAATACAATATATCGTAAAGGTTAATGACTTAAAGAATTTATTATTTTTTAATATAAAACTTATCAATTTCCAACATTTTTAAGACAAACACTTTAAAAAAACTGGGTAACTTTTGAAATTTTCTTATGCACTCACTTCTTGTGGTAGGATTTGAACACATATACTACATTTATTTAACTACTGTGAGGCATTATACTTTTTTCATATGGTGATACCATAAAAATAATGCTTTAAGTTTTATTCCATATAATGTTCACTAAACTAATACAACTTATACAGATTTTCAGCCCAAATTCCACAAAACAATATGAAAGATTTATTAAAGCATTGTGTTATTTTTACCAGTGAGAGGTAACTTCATTTTGAATTCCCACTGGTATTAAATTTTTACTTTTAAATTCGTATTTCAAACCTGTACCAGCTGATTATTCAACTAGTAGAAAGAATAACTAATTTTAAATACAAAAATTGATATTTAGAGTACTTTAGTAAAGGATATGAATTCATAATTTTATTGTTACTCATAAATAAAAGTTATTTGATAGCACACAGTGATTTCTAAAGAACCATGAGATTGTAGCTCATTTAAGCACTTGTTTTTAAAAGTTAAATTTATCTAACCAATAATAATACCAGGGTTCACACTAACTTAACAACAGATTTAAATTTAAATTAAAAAGAAAAAAAATTGTAAAAAAAGCAGTATGGGGAAAAAAAAAAGTACCTTTTGACACAACATCACAGCAGTCTATATTTAGTTATTTATTCTATATTCTTTATATTCAATCTCATTTTTGTACAAAGCCCTACTTTTGGAACACACTTATAGCATTTTTAAATTTTACTGTTTATGTATATTATAATGTGTTTTCACTGCAAATTTTAGACTTGCAACAGGTCATGACTACCTTTGTGAACATCTGCACCATATTGGTGAAGCAAATGTGCCTGACTGTAACCTATGTTCTTCTGGCAAACCTATGAACCTTTTACATTTGAGGAACTGGATTTCACTTTCTTTTATGACTTTTAATCCTGACAACTTTACTAAGGATAATTTTTTATTGGGCTGTTAGACAGCTAGCTGCCGATACTGCTAATACCTGATGTAGGATTTAAAAAAAAAGTGAAATGACAATATTAAATAACAGTAAAAAATTTAAAGATTTATACTATAAAGTTGGTTAGTGATTAATATTACATCAAAATAAAGATTATAAAAACAAATGAAAATATACTAATAAACAGATATAAAAAATAAATTTTAATTTATTATTTAATTAAAAATTTAAATTATTATCAATTATCTGCTTTGGTATTAATACTGTTATAAAAATATACAAGGGAGAAAGCAAAGAAACAAAAAAAAAAGAGCTATACTCAATTGATTTCATATTAAACAAAAAATTTTCATAATAAAAAAAAGATTTCAAATAATAGTTTTTGTTTTTTTTTCAATGTAGAAAACAAAGTTTTAAAGCACTTTCAAGTACTGTACTGTCCCTGTAACACTTGAAAGAAAATTCATACTGTCTTTTTTAATTATATAAATCTTATGCATGCTCATAAAAAGTGATACACATAAAAGCAGCTTAAAATATTTCTTATACTTGGCAGCTATATACACCAAACTGAAAAGTAATAAACACCAAAATTAAAAGACGATTATTCCAAAGTTTTAATGTATACAGGCATTAAAAATGTTAAAAGCTGGTATTACATTTTAATCTATCCTTTAACAGTGCTATTACACGTATTTTCAATTTTTTTTTTAAATTTATTTATAGCAGTAAGTTTATAATAATGTTTACTGTTGTAATATATTTGTGCTACTTTAGCAATACTATTGTAATTTGGGGTAGTTAAACTTTGGCTTATGCGTTGCTTAAAAGTTAAAATATAATGTTTGTAGTATTTTGGAAGTTGGAATAAGAATTAGTTGGCTTTGGTTTGGAGCTAGCTCAATGATCAATATGTGCAACACAAGAACTCCGAGACCAGGTGCTACTGGTTACGGACACCTACACAAGAAGCAGAATTCGAACGTACGAACTTAGTACCGTAGTATCGAGCGCACTACCGATTCCTTTATCGGCTGGTTCTAAGAAAATTTGAAAAAACTGCCTAAGAATAAAATATCTAAACAGATTTCAGTGTCAGCAGAATCAGACTTCAAGCAAAAACAATTACTTTATATATATAAAAAAAAAAAAAAAACACTTTGAGGGAGGAACGATAATGTGATGAACTTTCGTTTTCTTTAAGTCAATTATGTGCACGACATGTACGACGTGGCTTATCTGATGAACTTTAATTTCTTTTAGGTCAATTATCACATGTGAGATGCATAACGTCACAACGGCTTATCTCTCCGAAATTGCGGTACTTATTTTTTTTACTTTTAGAAAAATTTCTTCTCTTTGTATTTTCGAATTTTATCTGACGACAATACTTTTCTCTCCTTGTGAGGATGAGTATCTGCGATATTATTTCTCACCGAGGTAAAAATAGCTGATTTTACGAAAAAAAATATTTGACTGGCTTCTACCGATAATACAAATACAAAACCTCTGGGGAGAAGAGAGAGAAAAAAAAAAAACCCGGAATAACGCATTTTACTGTTATAAATTCAATAAGCGTAAGAGCCATGTACAACGGATTACACTAAAGAATTCCGACATATTCAAAATAACCTATTGTTTAAGGAAAGTGCATTGTCAACATTTGCAAATGGCGTTCTATAACTGACGACACAACATACTTCTACCGTGATAGCGCAACTGCATCTTTAATTTGTTCATTTCTACGATGAATATTTCTCCAAAAATAATTCGTTTCTCTAAGGAAAAGAAAATATAATTACACTATGTTCGTGATTTTACAGTTGCAACAACCAAACTATCGGCGTGTAATTCTTACTCGGAAAAGAAAAGAGTTTTTATGAAATTCTATTAATTTTATGAATAATTATTACTGTATGAAATTTTGAAAACAAACAGACGCGTGTCATTTTTTTCCCCTTATGACAAGTTTCCTTTACTTACGTTATTACAAACATATGAATTTTACATATTAGTAACGTGCGGCAAATTCGAAAAGCAATTATATATTTTACCGGAAATCCCTATTATTTTATTATTATTTTCAAACAGCAAAAACTCTTGTTATTTTTGAAGGATGAGTTGAATACCTTACCTTTTGCCCTTTTTGGGGGTTATGATTTCAAATAATCTAGTAAATTTTTAGTCTAAGGTTTAATAAATAAGTCAGTAAAAGTATATTAATTACATAATTATTGAAATAAAACATTTAGAATACTGAAAAAATATTAGTCTACATGTAAGAGGAAGTAGACTATTATAATATTGTAATTTTATTGCCAAAAAAATGTGTATTTTTGTAGAAAATAAACATTTATTACATTTATTGTAAATTATGCTGAAAATAAAAGTAAAATGTCAACTCCCTCTCTTCACAGCAAAAATTATTCTTAAAAGAGATAAACTGTTGACAGCAAAACAAACCAAACAAATATTTATAAAATCTATAAAATAAACTAAGAAATTTAAAAAAATCATAATGAAAATCATCTTCCAATCATAATATCCTTAAATATTGTGAAATTATTGTCCCAAAACAGATGTCAAGATTTTTCATACTCCCATAAAACAGGATATAATTGAGTTTAGTTAAACATGGCTATTTTATAGCTGTTTTGTTTAGAATTAAGGATTGCAAATATTTTTAACACACAATATACAGATAATATGAAAAAAAAATCAAAGTTCCGATTACTTTGGCATTTGAATATCAATATTTTTTTCAAACTCACAGCCAAAATGGCATAACAAACAAATGTCAGGGTTACCTACTCCTAAAGAAGGTCCTGCTCACAGTGACAACTGAAATGAGTATTCCTGACACAATAACCAATCACCATTCATTGTTCAACAAAGATGAAAGCTATATTAATGCTTATTTCCCTAAATCAAATTTTTTATTCTTTTGAGTCTTAAAAATAATTCTATAACCACATAAAAATAATAATTTTGGATAGCTTGAGCATTTTAAACCTTCTTCTGCTTAATTCGTCAAAATAAATATGTTAATGAAAGTAAATTACTTTGCATACTGAAAAAAATTGTCCAAAGATTATCCCAACAATTTAAAATTAAAAATGAAATCTCACAAATTAAAAATATAAATGATACCAGTGTACATAATTTTTCTTTATACCATATGGCAAAGGTGCTTAAAAATGAAAACTTGTTTCCTTAGATTTGCATTGAATGCATGAAAATAAACTAATATTTATATTTTAAATTCTATCAATATAATCTATAATAGTACCAAGTAATAATTCTATTTTTCAGCCATGTACTAGCACTATTAAACAGATAATTTTTGTAAAGCAGTTTAGAACAAAATATCTTTTCCAAAGATAGAAAGTATAAACTCCTTGGCATCGAATACTATGCTCTTTAAAAACGTTGTGCCTGCTAAAAGTTCGTTATTATGGTGAATTTTCTCAAATAATTTTTTTATTTGTTTGACAAGCAATAAATTTATAAAGTTCAAAAATGATTTACTTAAGTACTAGGACATGAACATTTAAAGTTCTAAAAATGTAAACAATTATATTTAACAAAAATTCTTATCAATAAACAATATTCCAATTATAGATTCATGCTCTCATTATGTATTAATTTATAAATATGTTTTCTGAAAATATTTTTATGGCACTGAAATGAAAATGTATTTTCAATTTTCAACTATTATGAACCAGAATCTGAAAATCGTGTGTTTGTTTATTAGAATAACTTTTTTATGTACATAAAAAAGACTTTAGGGATATAGAGTTTTTGTACAAAATTTGGAATATTTTTAAAAAATTTAATAATTTTCTGTTTATAATATGCTGGATATACATCGAAATATAGTCATTACGATGTTATAAAAAAATTAGAGTTAATATAAGTTTCAATAAAATTCAGCAATTTTTTAAATTGAAAACATGGATTTTTCATTAAAATTTTTAATTTTAGCACATTAATTTGACCCATTGACTGTCAAGGTTTGAGAGAAAAAATTCAAGAGTTTTCTTTTTAATTATGCTAATGCTAATTTTCTTTCAACCACAAATTTTCCAGTACAAGTATCTGCACAAACTTTATGACAAATTTGGTTTTTAATGTACTGCTTTCCCATATCACAGTTGGAATGTCTAAATATTCATTTCTAGCTCTCTTTTCAACCCTTTCCCACATCATGGAATGTTCAAGCAGGAATTCATATTAAAAATTTTGTTTTTAACCAGGCTTTTCTGCTATGTGGTAGCTAGTTCATACAATTTATGATATGCATGTTGTCATGGGTGAAAATTCTGAAAATATTTTTTCTCAATTGTTTTGTAATTTTGTGTTGATAATTGATGTTCCGACGAGAACTGCTTGAACTCTTCCATACATCACTTGTGACAAAACACTGTATAGAACTTATATAAGTGTCCAACGTGCATGCACTTGCTACTGTGTATTATTTTTTCTCCTCAAAAAGCATGCCTATAGTGCACAGAGATAAGAGTTTGATTTCATCGAGGCTGACACGTAAAGTTAAATTAATTTTCTTTATTAAATTTTTCTTAACTTTTCTCTTTGAATCTTTCTTTGAGTTTTCGATTTGATATGAACACACTGAACCACAATAGATTTAGAGGCATTCTTTATAGATATTCAGATTTAGATGAATGCTGCATTAACAATTGATGTATATTAATTTAAATTGTATAAATTTGAATCTATAATTTTTATATCAGTTTCCACGGCAAAAGAATTAATCCATCAGAGTAATTCTTCCTGCATTTTTCAAAAATTATCTGATGAAGAAAGAGAAAAGAAGAAAACATTTGGATTTGAGAGCTATAGCAATTTGAGTGAAAAAAAAAAGATTTCTATTCTATTGTTTTCTATTGTATTTTTACATTTTAGATATAAATAAAAGCAATAAAGTTAGTTTAGAATTACTTTTTATAACTAGTCATTTATTTTCTTGACTTGTTTTACAATAGCAAATTTTCTTTTTTACTAGTCTATACTTGACTTTAATTAATACTAAACTAGCTTAGACTTTAAAATGTAGTTGTTAAATACAAAATGTAAAATTTTCTATATACATAATTGTCTTTCTGCCTGACTAATATAAGTATTTAAAAATAATTTACTTTCATTTGATTATGACATCATTTCTATTTTGCAAAAATTAAGTTAGTTTTTTTGTTTCTTAACAAATTTATTATCAACATTCCTTTCTGTAGTTTTCATACCAAAAATGTTAAAATAATATCTGTTGCTAAAATATGATAAGCACTGACGCAACATCAAGTGTGCAGGCTGAAAGGTTAAGTATGAAACAATGAAAACCTACTTAAAGTGAAGTTCAAGCTTTCACACGATCATGAAATAACTAACTAAAGTTATTCACTTCCTATATGAATAAAATAAAATTTAAAAAGCGAACTTATCAGAATGTTACATGCACTATTAATAAAACTGTAGCACCTATGATCTTTTGAATGAATATTATAAGTAGCATAAATTTCTTTCAGAAGTCTATAAATACAATAATTCTTTTGAAGAAAAAAAAAACTATGTTGCTTTAAAATACTTACAGTCAGTAATTCTGAAACAGGTGCATTCTTGAAAAATTTCCAAGTTTGTAAATGTTTGGAATTACAACCTGCAGTAACATTTTATATAGCTTCATATAAACTATACAAGCACTTACATTCCACAAAGTTTGACACCAATGACTCCTTCATTCAGCTTCTCCGAGGAAATCCAAATAACCTTCAGCTCCAGTAAATATAACATCAACCCATATTCGCATTGTCTCAGGTGTTGGTGCCATCAGATAGTAAACTCTATCATATGTCTTCACACAAAAAGTAGACTGTGGGCTTGGACTTTTCACAGAGTGTAAATGATCAACATATACTTCTTCTATGTCCTACAAATCAAAAATTGAAATTCAGTGAGAATTCATAGAAGCCTTTTAAACTTAAATTTGAGCACTCTACCATGCGCAGAAATGCTACAAATATTTTATTGTTTTATATTTAGATTAGCTGAAGTACCCCCATTGGCAGAACATGTTAATGTATACATTTGTGAGCAAGTTATTTATATATATATATATATATATATACATATGTGTGTGTGTGTGTGTGTGTGTGTGTGTGTGTACATATGCCATATACACACATACCACACATTTGGGTTTAAGCTAGATAAAAAAAAAATTATATTTGTAAAAAAGCAAATATTAATTATATTTTATACATCAGAAAAAGAAACTTGGCTTTTCTGATTTAATTTAATCCCAGATTTTAATTATCTGTGTGAATAAATCTCTTAAATAATAGGTGTGTAATAAAAGACTGATAATGTGGATTCAAAATGAAGAAAAATATTTGTGTAACATTTCATGCACAGTATACCAAATATGTTTTCCATGCTGAAATAATTTGAGACATAAATATACAGGCTTGTCTCGAGCATTACAAATATATTTTAGTAATAGTAAGCTAAAATCATAATATTCAGACTGAAAATTATAAGGTTACATATGTTTTCATGGTCACTGGGATCAAAGAATTAATCCTAAATCGTCAGCAAGTCATTCTGTATAATTATTTTGAAGTTCTGATAGGATATCTTCATGATCATATGAAGTAGGAAAGAAATGAGATTTTGCAGATAGGTTTTTGCACCATAACAACACACCTTTATGCACTTATCTGTGTCTTCTTTGTTATTTATTTGGGTTCTCAAAAGTGAATGTAGATTACCTGTTTGCCTTATTACCCAACTCTGCTATCTTAGACACAGGATTGATTCCATATATGAAGAAGAAATTCAAGGATAAGAGTTAGGGATAAAAGAAGTAAAGTGATACTGAAAAACAATCTCAGTTGAAAGACTACAGAAATGATTTCACAAATAAAAATTTTATAAACATTCTACATCAAAGAGAGAGTAATTTATAAAAATCTACCTTTATAATTTTATAAATACAAATTTTAAAAAAGAATATAGATTTCTGATGAAAGTACTCTCACATATTTAAACCTTTTAAATTTTTAAATGACTCTGAGGACATATCAGTACACTGTAGTAAAACTTTATATAAAATACACTAAAATTTAATTTACTGTATAAATTTGACTGCTTTTAGCCATATCTGTATTTTAATTACAATTTTTATATGGTAAAATACAAGCAAAAAAGTTTTAATTTTTCAAATAAAACTGCATGTGTATAAATTATATTTAACAACATGCATAATAAATAAATACATGAAAGTAGTCTAACTATAATAGCTGTTTGGGCAACAATACTAATGAAAAATAATTATTAAATATTAAAATTTTATATTAAATTTAGATTGGTTTGTACTGAATAACGA
This sequence comes from Pardosa pseudoannulata, assembly GCA_032207245.1. Classification (NCBI taxonomy): domain Eukaryota; kingdom Metazoa; phylum Arthropoda; class Arachnida; order Araneae; family Lycosidae; genus Pardosa; species Pardosa pseudoannulata. The sequence goes on from CM063501.1 coordinate 91,427,722, forward strand.
ATTTAGGTACATTTATATACATATTAAAATTTATAACATATATAAATTTAAGGGGAAAAACAAAAATCGTTCATCAAAACCAAATACAATAGAGTTTTTTTAAATCAAAGTATATTATAAAATAATAGATTTCACAGTATTAAATGATTAAATTGAAAGTTAATTAGAATCTCTTAGCATGTAGTCAAAAGGGGTTGGGGAGAACTCTCTCTATATATAAATACATATATATAGTGTTGGGATTTACTCAAACATGCAAAAGATATCTTTCCTTGCCTATGACTCCAGTTAATACTACATAATATATATATATATATATATGATATTTCTAGTTTACATAAAATAGTAAACTACACAAATTTTACAAACAGCATTTTTAATTATATATCTAATAAAATTTGATTGAAATCAACAACTTTTGAATAATATTAGAATCTCTAATAAAGTTTGAAAAACTACATAAATGTATACAAATTTCATAAATCAGAATGTAAATATCAGTCAGTCCTCTAATCAATTTTTCATTAAACATAAATCTCAATATGATCCCAAAATAAAATTGGCTGTTTTAACATTATAAAACAATATAAATAACATGGCTGTGCCATGTTTTAATACAGAAAGGCAACCGCATATGTAGGCAGTATAAGCAGTTAATATCTAAGGAGCAGCATTTTTAAGACTTAGAGTATACTGAGAAATATGATTCTCACTAATAACAAAAAAAAAAAATTGCCTACCTAAATCATTATAGCAAAATAAATTATTTTACCTTAAAATTTACACCACCCTTTAGCTTTGTTTCTCCTTTATCGCTGTAATACAGCAATGCTCGCTGAATGCGATCGAACACAAACCATCTTTTTTTCCATGTCTTCCAAGTACCACCAAGCTTGTGTAGGTACCCATGACATGAGGAAGCCGTAAGATGTATATGAACACATAATTCAATCTGATGACCAGCAGATTCTATGTGTTGTCGTAAATCAAACTCAGCATTACGTACAGGCAGATAACGAGTCAATGGACGCTAAAAACAAAAAAGGATGATGAGTACCAAATTACTACAAATAAAAAAAGCTGCCAAAAATATATAACAGATAAATAATTTAATGCTGATTACTAGTAATGACATACATAAAGTATTTCATGAGAATAGGAAACTTCACAACAACACATAGCTAGAAGCAAACTTTTTGCTGTTTATTAAAACCTGCAGGAGAGCTTAAATTTTAAGTGAGAAACTTCAAAATTAAGGAAAAATACATCCAGATACATGACAGTAAATATAAAAAGAAAAAATGTTATTTTTTTCTTCCTATTTTAATTATTTCCTGTCATCAATTTTTATTACTTTTTTTGGAGAAGGGCAGGGGGAAGAAGGTACATGTTATGAAAAACTATTAATTTATATTTGAAAGTTTACATGTATAATAAGATACAGATATAAACTAAAAATGTGTAAATACATTACTAAAAATTTTTTGTGGGGTTTTTTATTGTTTAAAAAAAGAATATAACAATAAACAATTTTTTTATTGTTTAAATACAATATTAAATACTTCAATTTTAATTTTACTGAGTGTTTTACAGTTTTTTATTTTTCTATGCAATGATTCATATATAAATTCCTGTTAGTTCTTTAAAGCTGTTTATAAACAGCTAACACACTACCTACAGGAGAATTTGAACCCACAGATTCTAGTACCAAAGAGGCTTGGAACTGCCCCTGCTGCTTAGTCATTGTCTAGCTACACACATTTAAAGGAATACAGATATGATTTCTTTATACAAGTACTTGCATAAATATGCAACTGTACAATAGCACACCACAGCTCATTTAAGAATTTAGATGTTAAGAAATATTTCCTAGTACATACCACCAAAATTTCAAATTAAAAGCCTGAATTTTACAGAACCTCAGTGGCATACACAAACGGAGGGCTGTTAGTTCAAAACCCTCTCCATAGACTAATAGACTACAACAAAATAAGTCCATAAATTTTAAACAAAGGTTATGATTATATTTTGACAATTTTATTTTTGTCAAAATATAATACATACTTGCATTACATAATTTGACAATCTGGTGGGATATAATAAAAATTTAACAGTCTGTGTTTGTTTTTTTTGTCTTTCGCACCCCCCAAAAAAGAGGAATTCTCTGTATGCCACATAATACATACATCAACCTTTACAACTGACCTTATGACATTTCAGACAGTTTATATAAAAGATTTTTTTTACTAAATATTCTTAGACATTACTAAAAACTAAAAAAAAAAAAAAATTTTTTTAATGACAAAAATTTTATTAAACTTAAGTTTGCCCAAATTGCAATACGACTGATCAGGTACAATTATAAGATAGTATGATTTCATATAAAAAATAAATTGTATTAAATATTATAAAATAAGTCTTAACAAGTAAATACAGATGTAAGACATTGAAGAAATATTAAATAACTAAGAGAAAAATCAAAATTATAAAATTGGACATAACAAATTCTCATCTGAGAAAATGTCAACTATAAGAACATAAATTTCACTATTGTTAATAACAGTTTCCAGTTATAAAGAAAAGAAAACATGAATACCTAAAGGTTTTCTTAAATTTAAAAAAAAATTATGTAATTTTACCACCAACAAAAAGGTTATTGTGAAGGTCAAAAATATTGTCTTGTACCTGTCATCAATTTTTATATAAAATATTCAGGGAATCATGTTAGCTTACTTTTGTTACTGAAATAACTGTGTATTTCTTTGCACTGGTTGATACTTAAATAAAAACAATAAAAATAAAATCATTGCATACATAAGAAGACTACTGGAGACCAGTATTACTATGAAGAAAAAAAATTATTTTGCATTAAAAAATTCTCACTTTTTATATTATGATAAATAAATTTAGTGCTTTGATTAATATTTTATTTCAATGATAACCTAACTTTCATTATAGAAATCAGTAATAGTTAAAATTATGACAGAAGGTACAAAAACTAAATTTTATAGCTAAAAAAGCATGGATATCTTATCTATTTTATCTTAAATATAAAAATCACATCATTATAAATAACTTACTTGAGCTCTAGGTTTATCTCTTCGTTTTACTTCAAAATTTCCATTTTCATGGTGATGATTGACTAAAGGAGTTTGATCTTGGAAAGCTGATTGTATGGCACGCTCTTTCTGAAGTACCTGCAAAAAACATTAGTTTAAAAAAAATCCTTGATTTCCTTACCAATAAATTTTATGGGATAAATAGTTATTTCTAAGATTAGTAAAAAAGAAAAAATATATTAAAAGTTAAACATTTGCCATTTGCCCAAATTTAGACAAATATTTAAAACAACTTTTCAAATTAAAAACATAAGGGAAAAAATATAAAGTTCAGATAAAATTTGTCTAAAAGCATACATTGAAGATAACACAGATATCAATGTTTATCAGCAGGAACTAAGAGTACATATCTTGAAATATTCTTTTTTAGAATTTTAACCTCATTTCAATGAAAATAAAACTACCATGACATAACAATAAATACTGCAAGGAATTACAAAAATGAATGAAAAATATTGAAAAGTATAAAATTTATAATGTAAACCCTATATTACTTTGTAAAACCTTTTAAATTTTAATAGATACAGACAACATTAAGTTCAATATGTTGTTTAAAAATAAGATAGACTTTTAGATTTTCCCAATGAGTATTTTTCACACTAATGACATACAATGACTGTATTTTTAAAATAATTGACATATAAATATAATTCCTGTGACACCTTGATTACCTTAGCAATCAAATTATGGAAAAATATGATTTACTAGTTAACTGTATCTTGAATAACTTTTTAAGTACGAAAAAATGCATCCTCACGAATTTTCTATTTATTGACACGTAGTGAAATTAATGGTTTCTCATTACGCTGTATAAATGCTTTCTGCATAATTGGATGCTGTTAATGTTAGTATTTATTATAAAGTAAATATTTAAAAACTAGAATTACGTTGAAAAACGGGAAAAAATCCGCTGTTTCTATCACATCAAAAATTATAAAATACACCACCAGCTCCCACCTTTCGAATTTCTTTCACTTCTGTAGCGATACCAATGTGTATGTTTACATCCTCGCGGGCTTTCAGTGTAAGGAAAGGGGTGGGGGAGAGGAAGTTCAGTTAAGACGGTTCCTCCGGAAACAAACGTGATCACCATAAAGTGACAGAAGTGTCGCTTTTTAAAAAAATCAAATTATGTAGGTACCTCTACAATTATATTCAATTTCGCACGTTTATCTTATCAAAAACGTTAACGAATAAAAAATTTAACGATTTTCATTTCCATCAGTAAAATAACTCGCGAAATGAGGTAAGAATATGTTTATATACTAAAAAAAGGATTTTTCTTTTTTTTTTATTTAAGAATTAATTTTGTCACAAAAATCGCCAAGTTTGGCGAGAAAAAAACCCGGCGGCTATAATGCATCTGTACCAAAACTGTTAGTCACACTACTTTAAATTATAAACAGCCCTAACATTTTTAAAGTAAATTATGCTCTCCCCCTCTCTGTCTGATATATATATATATATATATATATATATATATATATATATATATATATATATATATATATATATATGTGTGTGTGTGTGTGTGTGTGTGTGTGTGTGTGTATGTATGTATATATATATATATATATATATATATATATATATATATATATATATACATATATACACACACACAAAACATACATAGATAATATTTTAGACAGGGAAATACAAATTAATTCTGATTGACTAAATGTTGAAATTACAAAAAATTAATAGAAAAAAAAATGCTTATAAACAAAATAAATTGTCAAAGATCTAACACAGAAAACCCAGTTAATAATCATTTTATAAGAATAATAAGTACCAGCAAATGTCAAAATGCATTAAACGCATCTGATTATAACTACTTACAATATTAAACAAAACAAAATTACCCGTGGGGCATAAAAAAGAGCAACGGGATCACCGAACATCACTTTGCCATCTACGCTCCTAACTCCATTACCAGCTTGAAAAAAATCACCGCTTAATCTCGCAGATGTGAAAGTCAAACAAACGATACTGGCTTATCTGATTTACGTAGCGTTAACAACCTTCCCTTCGTATCTGCAAATCCACATGGCCGTAACCATAACAAGGTTGCTACAACTGGCACGTAATTGCTTTTTTAGGCGGATCGTTGCATTTCATTTTATGCATTAACGGCATTGCACTTATTAAACATTATTTTTTAAATATTCAGTCTGTAGTGTCTGAAAACAGCAATAAATATGAAATGTATAAAATATATTGCATGACAGCTTAAAATTGGAAATTCTACTTGGAACAGCCATTTTTTCCCCTCTCTATTCTTTATTGTAATAATAATAATAATAAAGAAAAAGAAAAATGTTGGCTAACCTTCTAAATCTTATTTTTCAGGTGAAAATATGCTTAAATATAATAAAACATTAACAATTAAAATATTCAACCGAAAATAAAAGCATAAAATTTTTTCTTGAATATGTTGTAAATGGGTGTTGTTAATATTAAAAATGTCAAAAATGTAGTGAAATATTCACAAATTTTAAACTATCATAAGAATAAAAACAAATAATTTTACATAGTATACATAAATACGGTACACATATAAGACTTAAAAAAGAAAACAAAACAAATTAATCTACCTTTAAATTAAGAACAAATAGAATAATCAAAGTAGTTTTAACAATTTACTTGTAAATTGAAAATATTATTAATTCATATTAAAAGGTTTGTAATACTTAATTCACCAACAGCTATAAATAAAACCCAGGATAGACAATCATAAACGAACTTTAAATTCCAGATTGGCAGAACTACTGCGACAAGCCAGCAAAGCAAGGCCAACGGAGAACATATGATAGTTCCTCTCTCGACGCTTTCTTCCTCTACCTGCTACGTCCCTGAAAACAAGTCTGCCAGCACAGACTTAGCATTCGTTTGTTTTTAAATGAATGCGTAATTTTGTTAACCTGTAGAAGTTTACATATTGACGTAAATTAATTTTCATTTCCGAAAACTTAACAGAATCAAATTAAACAAACCAATAACTTAAAATAAAATGCTGAACTACAAAGCGTGAAATACAAGAGCATTTAGTTAATATTGTTGGATAACAAAAACAAGCTCTTAACAAATTCTAATTTCAGTCATAAAAAATAATAAATTTTGTTTGAATGTAAAAAGCAACGAAATTATATTTAGATTTGTTTATTCAAAGGTCTAAATAAACAGTTTTTAAAATTGAATTGTTGATTGGATGGAAAAACAGATTAAGCTTGTTTCATAAAATTAAAAAGTGTTTTCATATAAAATTGTTCAATTTTGAGAATAAAATTTAATGGTTCAATTATATATTGTGACAAACTACCTTTAATAGCAAAGTACGAAAGTCCTCTTAGATATTCTGCACTTAGATATTAGTATTAAGTAGAGGAATTTATTCAAGATAGTTTGAAATTTTATTCTTTTTCTAATCCAAGTCATGCACAACCATTAACTATCTTTTGGTAAAATATAACAAGAACATGAAATAAAATCTAGCTTTAAAACTTGCTACGCAATTCAGAATTTCATATTACTTAAATAATTTGTACGTCCTAACCAAACGACATTATTTTTCCACATAATGTGGGAACACTTACGGAAATTCAATTAGGTACAAATGATTAAAAAGAAATTAAGAATAGCATAGAAATAGATAGGAGATTAAGTTAATGTTTTGCAACTCGAAGATTTTTGATGGGTAGCAAAACATCGACTTGAATAAGTCCAAAAAACACGTAAGCGATAGTAAGACGATTGTAAACGCTTCGCGCGGAAAAATTCAACCACAACTTTTGAAACCAATACAAAATAGATATAAACATAATGGTAAAACTTTCTGAACACATTAATGTATATATTATTGACTATATCATCCATAGGCTGAACTGCATTAGGAAAATGGGTGACGAAAATGTATAACGAAACCGTAAGAAGAAATTTTCACATATATTTTTTTTAATTTTACCTTTCCTTAAATGAAAGAAAAAAATACTTGGTAGTACGGGGGGGGGGAATTGCCTCCCACCAAGATGCTTAGTGTACCCACGTGTGTGTGTGTGTGTGTGTATACTGATTACATTACTACTGGTATATACACATACGTATGCAATGCTAATTTATAGAGAAACTAACAAAATATTAAGTGAAATCAAATTTTAGAAAAAAACAGATAAAATGAGAGAGGAGACAGAGGGGAAAAAAAGGCTCCTTTATGAAAAAAAGAAAAACTACAAAAGAGTTTATATGGCAGAATGAATGCTTAAAGTTATTTACGGCACTGTTAAATTTATCAATTGGAATATAATAGAGTGGAAGATTACATTTAATTTGGTGGATGTAAGAATCGTAACTACCACTTGCAAACACTAATGCTTCACAGACAAAAGAAAAACGACGACCTCGGTGGATGTTAAAGCTGAACGACAGATCGAAACACACCGCCAAGAATACGACTTCCGTACACTTTAAAAAGTGCAAGTAACCTTTCAGTCTTCCAGAACAGATTTTTCCCCCTTTCTCAAGACCGCTGATTCATTCAGCTACTTTTTACTAAGCAAGAAAAATATAGATATGCGAGAAGATACGAGAAACACACGTCGTATGATAATAAAATACTTCAGTCTACATAACGAATATTACTCTATTGTACGCCTTATAAATTCAAGATTTGAAAGAGAAAAAGTCTTGAGTAGATGCTGGAATGAGCTTTAATGGATAGGTCAACTTACAGAACTTCTTACATCACTAAAAAGATAACAACGCATTAATCCAGTTAAAGTATGGATTAGTGATGAGTTTACATCAAATCTACCAATTATATAAAAACAGAGCATGAAGTGTTTTCATGTAATGTAAATATGTTCATGGATGCAGTCTATTTCATTTGAACTAAGACTCGAAAATACAAATGTCAGGGAGTACCGTTTATTTATTTTTTGTCTATTTAAGGATCACTGATTGCCAGGTGATTCATAAAACTTTTTAGAATGGTTGGTGTTTTATGAAATTTAAATCTTAAAAGTTTTAGTGAAATTCAGATATAGGATGCATTCAAACATGCTATACACAGTTTAAAGTTACTTAGTGTAACGATTTAGTTTGAATACTCCAATTATTTGCTGCACTAGTGTTTTATTTGACGGGGTTTTATTGTATAAATTCGATTCAGAATATTTATACAATGCCTAGACCAATTATTCGATTCAAACAGTCGAATTAATCAGATACTACCTTTTGGAACACAGTATCCAAAGACAACTAACCACTTATTTCGTTATCAACTGGCTACTAGAGTAGTCAATTTATCAAACCGTTCGTTTTGGTTTATCAAAATTTGAAAGATTAAAAATTCCAAATGTAAATAAAATTATCTACTTTTACTGGTATAGATAGTTTAAAAAAAAATCCTGCAATTTCATTGAAAATATCCAGAATAACATCCATTATACTCTATCTGTTTACTGATTTTGTATAAAAGACAAAGAAAAAACAACATGAAAAAATTTCGAAATATTAAATTTGAAACGAAATATTAAATTTGAATGATTAAAACAGGCGCCATTTTGATGCTAAACAGCCGTACTGGCAGAGAGAAACCAACTTTGAGGAATTTACAAAAGTTGCTGTAGCTACATTAAAACGAAACTCGGGAAAGTACTTGTAAAAATAACAACACAAAAAGTTATAAAGTGTATGACATAGAAAAGCTTAAAAAATATTTAATCTATCTTTTTATGATAATTTATCCGAGAAAAAGAATTAATCCTATTTAAAGCTGACAAAAACGGCGTTTCTTCTCTGTTTTATATTACAGTAATTTACTGTAACTGTAGAACTTCTTAAACAAGTACGCGTAGTGTTGGTTGAGGCAATTAGTATTCGATTATAATTGTTATTTATACATGAAATAGGTCAGCCATTTTGAAAACACAACATTAAAAGTTGCATCTCAGATTAATTTTTTAATAATTTATCTCATTACAGTGTTTTTAAGCATTTATTTCATTAATTAAATATTAAACTTGACAACTTTGTATAAAAAAATGAAAACTTAGAAAGCATTTACAGAATATCACAAGTGAAAAAAAATAACTAAGGAGAAAATTTATATTTTGATGAGTTTTAATAAAATAATAACAAAGAAATATATTTTTGAACACTTAAGCTAAAAAACATGGTCACACATCATTTAGAATATGAAGCATTAAGCACGTCATCCTGCGACTGAAATTGCCCTCAATTCTAACGTCAAGAAAAGTGCCCAAACTGTTACGTCCCATTTAAAACGAATTTCTCAGTTAATCAATTAAGAGATACGTTATCAATATTTCATGCTTGTTTACAATCTCTCTTTAGCTAATTTTCCGTTATTTATTGCAGAAGTCGACTCTTCGTCACATCATTAGTTCGGTTTCGAAAACGGAAGTCTTGCAATCTAATTGTAGCTACTGATCTGCAGAAAATATATGAATAAGTTGGAAGCGAGGCAATTTGAGCAGATCATCAAACTTTGATATGCGAAGTGATAAAATGCAAACTCTTAAAGAATTTCAATCACAAAATGATTCACTAATATCCCAAAATATATAAATACGTTTAGCGTAGATATTGATATTTACACTGACAATTTTTTTATCGTATGAATTTTAGTATCGGTCATCGACTATACTGAATATACCAAGACGAAATCGTTATACCATTGTTTTTTTTTTATCTTTATTGTGTTTCTTTCAATCAGGAACTGGTCAAAACCCGAAACTAAGTACTTTGGATCTTACATTTTAGACAGTAGCGTCCATTTATCTTTTAGAAAAATAAATGCCAAAGACGCCTCCAGAGTATCAGAGATAGTGGACAAAAAGCTTTGGTTCTCCGTATTTTAAAGCAGACTGATGGAAATTCAAAATGTAATGGGTAGATAAATTGTACTTTTGTTTCTGTCTCACTCTAGAACCCTTACCGACATTACATAATGAGCTACGCTCACAATTTTTTACACGCTTTTTAAATATGTGGTGTTAAGCTATACGTCTGGTGGTTCTATCACGTACAAGAAAACTTTGTACTCCGTGCAGTTGCTATTTCGAGAGGTGCTTCAAGTCACTTCCTTTCCAATTATCCTGAAATTGGAAATGTTCTCTTCCCTATTGTGTGCGAACTTAGCATGAGTGTGGTACATTCATAAACTTTTTCTCTCTTTTATTTCAATACGCATAAGTAAGCGTCAGTCTGTCTGCCTATATGTATGCATTTATATTTTGCAAATTCAGATTTAGGATAAATATCTTAAATCTAAGTTAGCATGGTCTCCTCAGATTAAAACAAACGTGAAACTTAAATAACTTTGAAAATTACGACCCGGATGGCTGTGATTTTAAATATAATAGGATATAATTTGCAAAAAATTTTGAATTAACAGATTTATTAGCTCTTTCAAATGAACACAGCAACCTGCAGTAAACCTAATCAGAGCCCGACTAAAATACTTTTGTGCCCTCCACCCCATGCAAATTTATAACAAGTTATTATCATACTTACAGTCATATAAAAATTATAACATTGAATTAGCAAACGGATTTAAGAAATTAGCATTAAAGTAATATTCAAAATCAAAACACGAAATTTTCATTTTACGTAATCATTATTATCTCTGTTTAGCCATGCTAAAAATTAAGGACTTTTAAAGACCTAGAGTGACCCACTTTTTTTATTTTTACCTTGTCACACTCACAAGCTCTGTGGTGCATAAAATAAATAATAATAGAATTAAAAATAATTTAAATTGATGAGATGATTTAATGGTTTATAGTGGTACGTTGCTAATAATCTGTCTTAAAAATATGCAATAATTCATAGGATAAAAAGAGCACCAGGTTTGATGAGGGAATTAATTATCAGGTAAATAACAATAAAATTAAAGTAAATAGGAAACAATATAGTTCATGACAAACACAATTACCTCGTACAATAATTTATTAAAACCTAACGATGGTAGCGTAAGTTTGCAATTTTCCCCCACTTAATATGTGTTTCAAGCACTCGACTAAATTTTCGTGCCCAGAGCATGTGCCCAAATTGCCCGTGCAATAATCAGGTCCTAAACCGAATTATAAATATAGTACCTAATTATAAATATAGCTATTCGTACTGACTTCAGTTGCAACTGCTGAAAATGTAAAATCATAAAAAGTCTTAAAAGTCATAAATTGTCGATCCCAAATGACAATATTATAAATAAGAGCAAATACTGGAAAATTTAGGGAATTATTTATAGTGCTGTCATCTACCTTCACTAAAATGGGAAAATAGTTCCAAGAAAGCATAGCTCTAGAAACAATTAACTGTCAAAAACACAGATGTTAGGCGTAAATGGTTAATAAAGTGCTACATAACATCTGGAGGATTACTAGGCATTTTTTAACGAACATAGAAACAACCTGACGAGATACGCGTACACCTAACAATACAAAGGATAAAGAATCAAAATTTTTTTGTGTGTGTTATTATTACTGCATTATTTCCATGCGATAAACACGTTAACCTAACGAGGTTTGGAATTATAATCTGAACATTTAGCACAACGAACCTTGCACTTTGACAATCTACGATAGACATTTATTATCTTCATTTTGTCTTTGTATGAAATAACTAAAAACGATAAGTAGTAACGATCAGTGGGTAAATTATTTAACCTTTCAGAGAGGAAGTCTACGGGTGCGCCTGAATTTTTACTGACACGAATTGTAATACTTACGGCACAATAGTTACCTTTAGTAAAATGAATATTCTGTTAAACTGCAAAATTTTTCGAAATAGTAATATGCAAAAATTAAATTTTCTTATTTGAAGACTGAAGTAGTATTAAAATAAAAATTAAAATTAATGCCAATTTAATAATGAGAAATATATATATATTACCCCTGATTTGATTTGGAGCGTTGTATGGTCAATATTTTATACAAGAATTAGTTAGACTGGGCTTACTGCTTAAATGCGATTTCAAATGGCGACAAGTATTTATGCTAGGGGTGAGATTCGAAATCATGGACTCCGGTTCCGATGGGCAATGCCCTACCAACACTAGCCATTCTATGTCGGTATATTATACTAAATGATTCCAGGCAAGGGAACCTGGAATTCATGGGGTCAGAGAAATGAGGATGCACTTTAGAAACCCCAAAAAATGACCGAACTAATTAGGCAGTCATATCTCGATCATTAGTGACTCGGGAACAATTTTTCTGAAAATCAGGAATATCACCATCGATTTCTACCAAGTTTGTAAATTCGTCGTAAATCTTTAGAATCGCGAAATTATCTCCTGGCATCTCAATTTTTCGAGGCGCATAAACTTTTATTTAAAGATAGTTTTTTGATTGCCAAGTGTAATTTTTACTACCATGCTTTGGTTAGTACCTTACAAATGTAAATCAATCCTTGTGATTGGTTTTGACTCTTCGCATAAAAAAGCTTTGTGCTTCATTAAACATGAGATTTTCCGTAACTGCTCTCCGATGTTTTGGAATCTATTGTCCTTCCTTTCTGCTTTACCCTTAATGCTTCATTGATATCTTCACTGTAAGTCTTTGAAAATAAGCACGATAAATCTGTGGGGCTTGGATGTTCTTCTTGCTGGGAGGTTAGCTGGTGGGAGACAGGCAAAATTTCCCCCTCAAAGTTCACCAAAATTGTGGGGTATCTACGGAGTGGCAGGACGAACGTCTTACACCTGCCTAGGTAGGCGAACCTTTGAGAGTTCAAATAAATCAATCAGTATGTGTGTGTGTGTGTGTGTAAATATGCTTGGGTTGCTATGCAAGTTTCAGTTGTCAACTATAAAAAGGTAGCTGAACATTCTACATCTGGCAAATCCTTTTCTGCCCGAAAGGGGGAGGACAAACGATGACTGAACGTATAAGGTGCTGCTCTTCGATATCGGAGTTCGTGGCTTCGAAACCCAATGCTGGCATGAATGTTTGTAAAGCAGTAGTTCCCTCTCTTATTGGCCCTCGTGTAGAAAAACATTAGACCGTAGCACTCCCTGTTAAATCCCCTTGGGAGTCTGTAGTCTTGGGAGTCTCACTCTTCGAACTGAATGTGGGGAGAGGACCCCCTATGCATTTGTCCGATTGTCGGGGGAATGGCTACCTTGGCAATAGGAGTAAAACGTGCCCTGCGTCGTCTTCTCCTTAATATATAGTACATTAAACTATTTTTTGTTAAGTTTTAAACGAACCAGTGTTTTTGATTTAATTACTTACCTTTTGGAATCCTATCCGATTTGGACCCAACGCTCAGCTATCTACACCCCCAACCAACCAACTTCGCAGAGGAAAATATCAGTACTTTTTTGGTTCTGCATGAAAAAATATTTAAAAAAAAAAAATGGACCCACTTCATGTACAATTTGAACAGGCACGTTCATTTGAAGATTAAGCAGACCATTTAATTTCGGGATCTAAAGACGACACCCTCTACCAAACGATGTGTATCTTTTTATCTCACGATGCGACAAACAAGCCGCCGGACGGATCGGCACGCAATTAGGTACATCCCCCAGTCAAGTAAAAAATAAAAAAAATAAAAAAGAAATGCAAGTGTCGAAATTAAAAGCGAAATGAGGAAATGACGCAACGCGCAGCAAATTAAAGGAATTGCGGCAACCCCGAAGTCGCCAGACTAAATTTATAGTCCATACACAAAGAGAAATTACTTTCCTTTTAAATGAATTTGAATCTAAATTAATACATTTCGATAACGTGGAATTCACTTCCAATAACACTGTAGTGAATATTATAAAGCAGAAATAAGGACAAAAAAGTTAAGCAGTGATGCATTTCTTCTAAAAAAAATACGCAATAGTTGTAAAAATATCGTTCTAATTAATCGTTGAAGATGCAAATCCTACTTTTGTTAACCTAAATTATATTTTGAACTAAAGACGGTGACATTTTATAGTGGCTAGCATCAAGACATCTAGAGTTTACATGCCCTAAGCTGGTATGTCGATTAAGAGATTGTCTATGAATATTTTTAGTAACAGATATTGTTTTAAGTATTTGTTACTTAAAAATTACACTAACACTGAATAAAAGCAACGAATTAAATAACAGTAAAGTAATTCTTTGCTAGGAATAATTTATAATTTCTTAAAAGTTATCAGCATAAAATAGATTTAGTCTGTGGATCCAGCAGAGAAATTCCAATCCATCATCTATAAGGTATGCACTCGTGTACGATCTGTGAAACCGACGAGTAAACTTGATTTCCCCAGAACTCAACTCGATACGACTCCTGCGAATGTTCCCGAATAAGCGTCCCACTCCTGTACACTCAGTGCCCATGGAAGCGTGTGCACTGTGCATCTAAAACAGTTTTCACTTCAAACACAGTCTCTCGCATTTCGTACATATTAGAATAGATGTCACCTGAATACCCTTTAATTATATACAGTAGTTAATGGAAGCAAGTCTAACAGGAGATGTAATAGATTTTAGACCTGAAATTAACTGAAATCATAACGAAGAGTTAAGAGTTCCTCATAGAAGTTGGAATAATGGCGTGGAATGAGTAGCATTTAAAGATTGGTAGCTCAATCAAATCCCTTTCAAATCTTTCAAACCCTAAGAAGTTACTAAGTTTATAAATAAGTATAAATGAAACACTTATTTAAGGCTTCGCAAGCAAACAATATAAATTCGTGCATGTTATGTGAGCACACCAGTAAAACTCTGTCTCAACTTTCCAGTTAGAGATAATCTTAGATTAGACGCTCTAAGAATTTGATTGTATTTAATCATTGATTAACTCTTACAAGTTATCTGTCTGTCTATCCTCGAATTTATGAAGCGGTTGGATCTGGAATGAATAAGGCATCTATATTAGATTATTGATGAGTTAAGGTTAGCAAAATTCAAAGCGAGGAAAGCTTATCTTCTCCTAAAATATCGATCTGATTCTAAATCAAATTGGTATAAATATGCTTCATATCACAGCGAAAAATATTGTCGTTTTTAAAACGTTCGAAATCCACGCCTTTTCCCCTTTTCGCAGGGGTTAGAATTTATTAATTTATCACAAAATAAATAGGTAAAAATAACTTTTTTTCCATTATGACGTCCTTCTTTAACCATCTCAATTAATCATTTCTTATTTTAAATTATTTAAATATCGTCTGCATAATTTTCATACGTTTTATCACTGAACTTAGATATTACGTAAATAATTTTTTTAAAAACCTGTCTTAAATAACAGATTAGGTAGTATGTGATAATTTTAAATTTAATCATCGATTATTTTTTTGTTACAATAAAAATTTTATAATAGGTATTAACAATAAATTCTATCTCCAGGGTGTAGTGGAAATGATAGTTTCATTCCTTTGCTTTCATTAATTACTGTGGCAAAAAAAAAGGAAAAGAACTTAAAGATAATTTTGACGTAGCTAAGAAAACTTTGAATTATCTTTCTAAATGAATTCAGGCGTGATTCCAAACTGCATTCACAGTATCGGGAGACTTTAGAGGAGTATGAAGATAAACAAATTATTGAGGTTGTACCAGATAATCCTCAGCCAAAAAAACAAACCATCTTTTTACCTGTCTCATAGAGTACTTTACAATTCTGGAAAATTAAAAATTTTACTCATCCCGTCATATGACGGGCTATATGTTAGTTTTGTATGTAGCGCTTTACTGAAACGTCAGTGTTATAACATGAGGTTACTGAGAAGTATTTATTCTATCCCAAAACCCGCAACAAATTAAACACAGCTACTGGTTATATTTAAAAGCGTATTGTAACACTACTAAAAGCTACAGTTCATTGTTAAATCTGAGATTAGGTGAACCAATGATTGATTGACAAGATGACAAGGTAATATGTGAAAATAAGCCACTCTTCCAAATAGTGCAGTAAAAAAGTATTTTCCATTGACGATTTTTTATATTATTTTGATGATTTAATACATTTATATTCTTCCGAAATTTTCCATTAATGTTTCAGAGAGTAAACAGCTTACGTCTCGAAACGGTTTAACTTTTAATATTAAAAGTGATTACATTAACGCGGAGAAAAATAAATTTGAATTAAAAAATAAGTAGTAAATCTAACAAACGATTAATTATGTCTCTTAGATATAAAATTTACAAGAAAGATGTCAACGTCGACGCCTAAATCTTACATTTGATGAATTGGATCAAAGAATGGGTAAACTAGAAAAATTCCTTAGAATCAGTTAAAATGGTTGCTTCTTTCTCGTTTACGTAGTATTGAGACAGAGACCGTATAATTCGTTAAATAATCTGTTTTAAAATGATTTGACAAATATTCATTTTGGACTAAGCTCAAAAAAACTTTTTTGAAAATACGTTTTTTTTAATGAACACAATAACTTAAAAACGCAACAAGCTTCAGAAAATCGGCATGTGGCCCATTTACCCGAATTGCAGAACTTTATTAAATTCTAAACTAACAATGCGAATTAGAATGACCATATTTTTATTATTTAACGCATTAATCCAAGAATCATTTCTGCAAATATATATTTGATGAATATCTTAAATATTTGTTATGGATTCCTGAGAATATATCATACATAAAATTTAGAGTAATTTAATTTTTAAAAACAGCCCCCATTAGTGATAATCTGTCATTTTAAACATCATAGGATGTCTTTATTATTATTATTATTATTATTATTGTTAAAGAAAAATTTCTTGGTAAGAGATTTATTTTGCCTCATACGTGAAAACCTAGTAAAGTGAGGTTTTAAAGTAGATATAGATATTCATGAGGATTTCATTCAATATACGACAGAAAAAGTAAATTATATTGCGAGATTAAAAAAAATCATAAAATGTTGAAACCAATGACAAAATTGCAAACAATTATAGATAGCCATAAATGAAAGAGATTGCTATCTACCTTTACTAAAAAGAAAAAAAGAGCTCGGAGAAAAAAACATAAGAATTCTATAAACTATTTCTTAAACTATACCAGAAAAGGGACGCTAGGCATTAATATATTTGAAGGGAGGGGGCACTATATTAAGAAAAGTGTTTCGTACAACTGACAAACATTTCTGACTACCAAAGTAATACTTTTAAAGACAGTGAGACACTTGAATGGGAAAACACATAAATTTCTTTAGACTAAAAGAGCGATAAAGGGAAAATTGTACTGTACGCTGTAGGTAGAAATATAAACACATTAAACAAGAACAGGTTCGGTCATTAAGGAAATCCACCCCCTCACACTTTTTGCCTAATTTTATACTGATTCTCTCTCTGTTTTTTCAGTAGTCCCATTTCTTTTCATCATTTTTTTTTTCACGAAACCTCGTGGAATTTAAATCAAATCGGAGAGTTCCTGTCATTTAAATTCTTCTTTCTTCCTCCCATTCGTCTTACACTTGTTTCGTAACAACCCTTTTCCCATTTTTTATAACATTAAAAATCCATGGTTCCATCAAAAATTAAGGTCGAACTTAAAAATCATGTTTTTTAAGCATCTACTGAAAAAAATTAAACAGTTAATGATTTTTAATTTTGAAATTTTTCAAATGATATTGTGGAAATGTTTTGAAAATTACTCATATGCATAAATAATTTTTTTTTTAAATGTTAACACATTATGTGCGGGTACATTTCGCAGCGGAATTGTACCGGGAGCGGGCGTTTTTCGCATAAATTTAGTTATTCAGTTAAATCTCAATAGATAGAAAATTATTTAATTTTTTAACCCACTTTTCGTATTTTATATTGAAATATATAAATAAATATATATATAAATAGAAATATATAAATAACAACCATAAGATTTTTGTAAACACAAAATGTATTTTTTAGTGGATAAATTTATAGCGATATCGTAAATATGAAAAATCAAATAGAAATAGTAGTATATAGTTTTAATTTTTTCGAATTATGTTACATATAAACATTTTTATATTATAAAAAAATGAAAGACAAGAACATTCGGTTTCGTTTTCCTATACTTGCCGTTATTTTTGTACCCACAAATAAACCATGTTGTTACACTAACAAGTACTGGTACGTGACCCAAGATCAAGTATCAATCGTGAGAAAACGTACTATAATACGTACTATAATACTTGTTCCGCATACAATGTATTAAATGAATGTTTAAGAATTCCTTAGGGTGCCGCTCTAACGCAAATAATTTCTATTAAAGGATGTTGTTTGTTGGATTAAAAACAGGATATATACCAAGTCAGTTGACATCGTCTTAACTCGGAATTTGGCTTAATCGCGTTTACAGTGGCACGGCGAATTTTTTGCAACACGAGTACTAAGGGAACCTACCGTTTACAGCTTATTCCGAAAGGCTACGAATTCTTAAATCACCAGTGGGATTCGAGTTCACGAATTTCAGTGTCATTACTCGATATCCACTTATATTGTTTGGCGTATTTACTCTGAAAATAAGGGATGAAAAACACTGGAGGGCAGGGGGGAATAGCAGCATAATGCAACGGTGGGAGATGAGGTGGCTCATCGAAATGAGTGTGGTTCTGCTTATTTTGTAAATCAATTTATTTGGGATATTACTGTAAATAGATTCCCAATTAGTGAAAAAAAATCGGTAATATTAATCAAATATTAAAAAATGAAATCGGCATTGCAAATGCAGCGCAAATCTATTTTAATAATTGAGTATAATTGGAAACTCTTACCAGAATTAAAATAGCCATATTTAAAGA
Source organism: Pardosa pseudoannulata (assembly GCA_032207245.1). NCBI lineage: Eukaryota > Metazoa > Arthropoda > Arachnida > Araneae > Lycosidae > Pardosa > Pardosa pseudoannulata. The sequence goes on from CM063501.1 coordinate 91,446,562, forward strand.
AAACTATTTGTAGTAGAATTTCAATTTGATAATTGTACTCCACGATAAGAATTTTGTAAAATCCAAATATAGTTCCCAATGACTAATTATCATTTCACGAATTCTGAGGATGGGTTTTAACAAGATTAGTATAAAATTTCAATATTTGACCAAAGGTCTTACTTAAACCACATTTTATCAATATGCGCGTTGTTCATAGGTGCCGAAGATCGTGTGTTCGAATTCCACTGTGTAATACAAGCTCTTCAAACCAAGCCAAACCATTTAATCAATACACTTTTATTACATTTTAACTTTAAGAATAAAGCTTTGAGAAACTTATTTTGTAAAATCCTTACTTTTAACCATTATATATATTGTAGCGTACTGGGGCTCTAAGTGAGCCCGAAAAAGGATAGCGGAGGCCTACGTACAGACTATGATATTTATTAAGAATCACAATATTGAAGTTATGCTATACAGATGAAAATGATGAATATCTACAATGAAATAAATGATCGATGCAGGAATCAGCTTCCTAAGAGAAAAAAAAAGGGGGGAAGACTCTCTCAGTCGCTCCCTCGACGTTTTGGGCCGATGAGTTCACAGCCGACTCGATCGGTCAAAAATCCTCTCCGGACCTCGAACTCTGCTCTTCTTATATAGTCGTCTACCGCAAGAATGTCCGTCCCAGCTGATCGGACAGCTGGTTGATGACGTGGTGGGGAAAGCGCGTGTCGGCTCTCTCGCCAGCAGGTGCCAGGGAAGCTTGCAGTAATCGAGAGCAATCTTGCATTGTCCTTGGACAACCTTTGGAGAACAAGATAGGAAAGTATTGTTGCTTACAATGTAGAGGATTGCTGTCGTGTGAAATTCTTTCTGCGGGGCGCCATTGAAGCTAACACTGCGAACACTTCGCCAGCATCCTAATGAATTTCTCCGACAGAATGATTGAGTGTCAACAATCCTCCATTCAGCATCCCATTCTGCGCGAAACAACGTCCTTTCACTAGGTAAAGAAGAGCTCAGTTCAAGTGGCCACAATAGGCAAGTTTGCTATTCTTCTACGTTAGGCTGGTTTTTTCTCACGGTTTTAGTTAAGTCTGTATCAGGAATTTAATGTAACGAGAATTCGTTACAATATATATATATATATATATATATATGTGTGTGTGTGTGTGTGTGTGTGTGGTGTGTGTGTGTGTGTGTGTGTGAGCGTAATATGGGCGAGACTCATTCAAAATCACAACACTGTTTATTTCTGGTAATATACATGAAATCAATACAACAGGCAATCATTTTCACAACATCGTGCACCCAGACAATATGATCCTGCACACACACTTTTCAAGTAGGGATTTCTCAGGTAAAAAAAACTACGAATAATCCCTAAGCACAATTGATCACGTGATAAAAAATACCCATGTTTAAAGAGAACGCGCTAACTATTGGCTAAAGTAGTGCAGACAGAGGCTGAATTAAGTCTATAGCGTATCTGGATGGAAAACTCAGAATTACCGAGCAAAACCCGAACGTACTTTATGAACAAAAGTTATTAAATATTAAAATATGTGAATAAGGTATTTTAATATTATATATATATATATATATATATATATATATATATTTCTGTGTATGGCACTTACGACTAGAGTACTTTTAATTAAATTAAAAGTGGCTTAATTAAGTTAAAAGTCAGTTGAATTAAATTAAGTCTTTTAATGAAGTTAAAAGTTAATGCAACGTAAATGAGGTGTGACTTTTTACACTGAATATAAAACCGAAATGTGACTCTTTGATTTCATGCGCGTCTAGCCTAATGGGAATATCTTGCAGAAAAAAGATATTTCCAGAATCAAACCCTAACTCTTCCTTTCTGTCTCTCTCTTTCCTACAAAATAACTTAGGTAAAAGTTTTCAAACGTCATCAAATCAATAAGCAGATTTCACAAGCTGTTGGGGGTGGAACTGTACGTGTAAACAGCATAAAAAAACAAACGCTTTCTTTTCTCTTACCTGAAAAATTAATTAAAACCAATTTCGCGATCACGCAAAATTCTGATTAGCAGGCAAGCTATTCCGCAGAAATGATTTATGCAAGCGCATGAGAAATGGTGTCTTTTCTTTACTACGGCCATTCTGAGAAATCCTACTCTGGCTTACGAGGCGCAGCGACCCATGCAACAAATGAAGTGGAAAATTGCCGTTACATGGAAACGAAACTTCAGAGAAACCGGATACGAGAGGAAAGGAGAAAACAAGTGCTGCTTAGAGTGAAGACACTTCATCTTGCATGAGGTTATGTGATAAATTGATAAATTTAATACCCTGCTCCTAAAATAGGGCTTGATATACTGGCATTAAATGCTCGAAAAGGGGGACGAGGTGGATTTCGAACGTTTTATATATGACAGTATTTTTCGCTGTGATACGACGCTTATTCATACCAATTTATTTTAGAATCGGATCTATAATTTAGGAAAAAAGTTGAAAAAATAATAAACATTAATTTTAAAAATAATAAAACGACTTTAGGAATAAGAATTTAAAAGAAAAAGCAGAAAATATTAAATTAATTAGACATTTAGAAAAATTTGGTTGAGTCGGAGACAGAACCGTCAACCCGAGCTGATCAAATGAGCAAACCCTCTACCAAACGTGCTAGGCCTAAACCCGATGAAGGACTAATTAGAGTATATGAGGGTCGAGTAAACACAGTCCAGTTTAAATATTAAGCTCCGCCCTCGCTGCTCCCTCATATTCTATACTAAATTCATATCACGAATGAAGTTAGTATAGAATAAGAGGGAGAATAAGACTTGAAATAATAGCATTAAACGCTCGAAAACGGGGGATGGGGTGGATTTCGAACTCACTTTGAATTTTGCTAACCCTAACTCATAAAAAATCCAAAATGGATGTCTGTATCCATTCCAGGTACAACCGCTTCATAAATTCGCGGACAGACAACTTAGGCTATTATTATATAGGGAATTAAAATCATACAATATTACAATATTATCGTATACCAAATATCAATATATTAATATGTTCTAATATATATCACCTTATTATAGAGTTGCAAATATAAGTGTGTTCTGTATAAAATAATACAAACACATATATCAATGTGTGTGTTGGTTATCTAGGAAGCAAAAATTCTATTTTTTAAATCGGAATACATAAATTTAAATTTTAACATATTGCTTTAAAAAAGAAAATCACAAAACATATTATTACTGTTCTTCGGCAGAAAGATTTATGGACGCGTCAAAAAAGAAAAAAGGGTGAGAAAAGATATAAAACTTTCTAATTATCTTCAAAATTCATTTATATATTTTTTATTTGAAGCTGAAGATGGTTTTAAAAAACTTTTTTTTTTTTTAATTTTCAGAAACAAATTTTTCCAAAAATTCTTTTAAAATTTACGGGGGAAAAATTTGTTTTTTATAATTTTCGGAACAAACTCATACAAATTTTCGGAAAATTTTAAAAAATTCGGATTAAAATCACCTCTGGTGCTCCTACAGATTTTACAACACATTGTATATGATTGTGTGCTGCATGGGAAAATATATTTACTTTGAATTAGTTAACACATTTCAATGTAATTAATGACACAGAAGAAATCCCCCCTTCCAAATTCTTACGAAAAAGAAATTGCATTACAACAGCATATTAACGCTTAACCCTTTTCTTAAAAATTTTTAGAAATAAAATCACCTATTAAGTTACTAAAATCTATTCTAACAGGGGCTGAGTGTGATTGTCCATAAAGATAAACGTTTAGAGTATTGTATATATTAAACTACGTAGAACGAAACGGCGTTATTTCTAGTCTCAAATGGCAACAAAAGAATGCAAATACGCGAAAGCTATAAAGATATCTTTATGATATTCATATATCAAAGTGAAATTTTACTAAGTTTAAAATATTTTAACATTCTAAGCGCAGGTATTCTTTTTTTTTTTTCTATATAAACTGGTGTCCAAAATATTAGATGCGTCGAGATAATAGTATTGTCCACTGAATTGTATTAGAACTTGTTTCCAATTTCAGCCCCCACGATCAGGATAGATCCCCTGCCCCCCCCCCAAAAAAAAAAGAATGACTTTAGGCGACCGATAACAAGCGTAAATATTTCGTTAAAAATGCAGTCATCTTTAGAATAACGTTGAAAAAGCGTTGGAGCATAATTCCGTAGGTTCTAGAAGCAATTGGTTTATAAACTGGAAAGTCACTTGCATGTCCAATTTGAGGTACACGTTTTACAGGAGATACAATTTTATGTAATTTTTATCATTTACTTTTTCTATCAAAAAACAGGATGCACATTTATACACAAATGAGTAAGATATTTTAAAAATGAAAGCATTGAATCATAAATATTTTATATTTATCTCTATTCTAAAAGGCAACACATACTTCGAGAAGCAACACATACATACACATCTTAGTGCAATTAAGCACTAAGATTATCCAACTTTTCTTGTGGCGATCTAATGTTTGTCCTCATAAATGCCCAGCTATTTATTTAGTACTCAACACCTGACTGATTTTAAAGTTATGAAATTGAAATAAAAAGTTACAGACAAGAAAATGAAGTTTTAACGATTAAATCAGATTATAAATGCAGTAGAGAGGGAATGAGCCTACCAGAGCCTGTCCACGCTATAACTAAATATTAAAACACACCTCTGATTCACTAACGTTCTGAGTCAAACAAGAATGTGCAATTTGTGGAAGCATGTGCAGCAGCTGATTACGAAATGAACTCGGAAGCAATCATAATATTGAGCCCCCATGCAGCTGCAATCGTAGAAGAAAAATAATCGTAAATCTATTCGGGGAAAGGGGAGCGCGCATACCTTCCACACACTCCGAGCGCCGTTTAATCTCGCAACAAAAGCATCATCATCCAAACTCATATCGCGGCAGGAGCACCCGGGCATCTTGCGCCTCTTCTTCCATTGCTATAGCAACACCCCACACAGGAGGTCTCTCCCTCTTTTCGAATCTATGCTGCCCGCCTGTTATTGTCCTAAGCGACCCCGCGAAGATGACAAATGGGGTGGCCGAGGGGAGGAGATGACTCACAGGGGGGTGGGGATCACTTGTTAGGTGCCTCTGGGAAGTGCGTTTGGAGGTGATACAAGACAAAGGCTGTCACTCACACGTGGAATGTAACGACTGATTCGGGGCCGCAAGTGTTTAACTTTCGAATCCACTGATAAAAGTCTGATATCAGGTGCTTAGAAATAAATTTCTGAACTTTTAATTGCTGATCGAAAACAATAATTTATTTTGGACGTTTAATGCAAGCAGTCAAGTGGATCATTTTCACACCCAGAGAAAAAAAATTCCACTCTGCGCTAGGAGCTTAAAAATAAATTTATAAACCGTTCGATTCTGGTAAATGTGTAATAATTAATTCATTTCGGAAGTTTAAACAAAAGTAAGTACAAACGGGTATCTTAGTAAAGCATCACATGTCGTGGATATGATGATGTTAATGAAGAGAACAAAGGATACCAGTAGACAAGGGATATCAAATTTCGCCGTAGTGTGGATTTCGAAACCCGACGTGCAATAAGTCCTGTTTACCTGAAGTTTTGAATTAATTCTCTAACATGCATGTTATTATCTAACAAATTGGGAAAATTAGTGTTTAATAAAGAAAGCATAACAAATGAAAGCATACTTATTAAAGAACCATAAACTAAAAATAAAATAAAACAAATTTAAAAGAAATAAAGTAAACAAACATTCTAAATTTTTTTGTCTTGTAAATCTGCAAAATTTCTGATTAATTTTTAATATATATTTTATAATATATATTTTAATAATATATATTTTAAAACTTTTCATCCCAGTATAAGCGAACTTTTGGGCGAGACACCGCACCCAAAACTTTTCAAGTTTTTAATTCGCATTGACATTTTTAACCTTGTTTAGTTTTAAAAATCATTTTAATTCGACCCTTTACATCGTTTTTTACTTGTACTTTTTTTAAAGTATATGATATTCTCCTCTACTTTTAAATTATATAATTTTGTGTTTTTAGAATTTCACTCTTTCGTTTGGCGCAGCATATCCTTGCTTGGATCTTGCGCCAATAAATCTCAACCAACCAACCATCTGATTAATTTTTTAAAATGAATATGCTTAAGTAATTCATGTTCAAAGTCAAAGTTAATAATAATTGTCTTGAATACTTGTTGAGCATAACACATTTTTTATTAATTATAATTTTGAGAGATTCACTTACCAGAGATAGTGGCAAAATTTGCAAA
>CM063501.1:91457834-91472834 GCA_032207245.1 Pardosa pseudoannulata
ATATATACAGTTACACAGTTCGAACGGTACCGAAGAGCAAATACATCTAGGAAAGCAAAGTAACGAATCCAGAAAGATCCCTCCACCAAGAAAAAAAAATGTGTATAAAAATATTTTAAAAATTTAAGTACTTTATTAGCTGAAAAGTCTGAAAAATAATTATTTTATACTATTTTTTATTAGATTTTACTGAAATGCCAACCAATACTTGTAACATTTGTAATATACAAGTATATTTTACAAGAAATATTGGCCTACGTAGCTATTTGTAGTAGCAAACCTATAGACGATCCACGGAACATAGATAGGTAAGGTATTCTTGCTTTAACAGGGATTTTATTGTCCTATTGGAAAAAGGGTGCTTTATTGTTTTATTTATGCTATTACTTAACAAACAAGGGTCAAACGGAACAATGATTGAATGTTAGCATTCTTCTTTTCGGTGGAGTTCACGGGTTCGTATCCTGCTGATGGTATGGATGTTTGTAGCGTTTGGAATCAGTTTTAAACAGTAGATCTTGGTCTCATTAACTCTCGTGTAGTAAGACAGTAGACCTATCGCTCAACTAATTTAAACAAAGCGATAATGGTGATAAGTGCTTACGGAATTGCGTCATTTAGACAATTTACAGTAATCAGAAATTCAATTAAAGTATTCAGCGTTATGAAATTCTTAAGATGAGTAAAATAAATATCTATGTTGTGTTTATTGCATGTATTTTTCAAAACAATGATTTCAGAAAAAATTAATGATCATTTCTACCGGCGGGGGGAGCGGGTGGCAATTATCATAGAGTCGGCCCTGCTTCAGGACTTCCGAACCATACCATAAAAAGCTATTTCAACCACTGAAAGAAACACTTCCAAGTGCTTAGTTTTTTACTAAAAAAATAAGTAATGCGAAAAAGCAAAAAACAACAATGACGTTCAGCTGCTAAAAACGTGAAAAGAACGAGCAAGCCACGGCTGGTTTAAGTTCATCACGTATTTCCTCGTTATCTCCAAAAAGGGGGCAGAAATAAAAATTTGAAATGTTTCTTCTTTCGGACGCAAGAAAGAAGCCAAATAATTAGAGGATGGCGAGATTACTCCTAATAGTCGAAATTTTTCCGGAATCCCAACTAAACAGAGGTCAGTTTTAAGATAGCCCGTATCACCTTATCACTTAATAGGCTACAGTAGAAACAATTTTTTTTCTTGAAATAAAATATCAGGGTTACTATCGGGAATGTTATGGTTTATTTCAAGAACTAAGAAAAATTTTGCAAAATTAGGGCTCATTAGACCTATTTCTTAAAAATGAATCCGAAAGATTAGGGATATGCATGACAAAGAGTTTGGTTTACTTATTTTGCTGTATAATTAAATACTTGAATAATCAGATCGAGACTTATTCTTTAACCTTAGTCATAGACCTTAGATAAATTGTTTGTGAGTTTTTTCATTTTATTTTGAAGTTTAGTACGTGTGAATTAAAGAACGGGGAGGGATAAATTTATCTAATTTTGCATATCGGTGATTGTTATCAAAATCACGGTATCCCAAACTGATCACATTAATCGGAGTCCACCGTATTTCACATAATCATTGATGACTGTGCTTCAATTTTAGAACAAATAAATAGTCGGAATATTTACAATATTTGTTATGGATGAATTGATTTCATTACATGCATAAATATACTTTCATCTCTACTTTCATTAGTTTGAGTTATTATACAGATGGGTTAAGAAAATTCAAAAGCATTTAATAATGGGTCTCCTTTAACAAAAGTTTAATTAAGTCGAATTTAAAACTACCCGTAATTCCTTTTATTACTAAACTTGCGAACTACAAAAGCCTTAATATCCAGTTTTAGCCAGGTAAATGACTGTTATCTGCGGCAAATATGACGCGAAGTACCAAACATTTATTTAAAGCATGCATCATTCTGTTCACCCTCAATGGCAAACTCATCATAAAAGTTATCCTTTAAAAAGACCATTACAGCAATATTTTAAAATGCTAGTGCTCTGCGCGGAAAAACTTTTTTTTAGACCAACATACGTTAAAAATACTCATCAAAACAGAACTGGGGAGGGAAGGGGAGAAGGCAATTAGCTGGGAAAGAGTAATTTAATCTTTATATTTACGCAAGAAAAGATTTTGTGAAGAATAATTTCACTACATACGGCAGCTAAATAAAGAAGCCACATTCCGGGAATTCATAACACGTGTATTTAGTTCCATTATCCTGAGTTTCCAGTGATTTTTCCCCCTACCCAAAATGTAAGATGCAAACATATGGATTTATTGTAAAATAACACTCAAAGAAAATGTTTCTATTGTTTTACAATATGAACAGTTTTGCATTAAATAGAAAAATAAACATACAGCTTTGTATCAAGTAAATTAGGAGAAATATAATCACACTTTTGAATGGATTAAAAACATTAAAGAAAAGGCTAATTACGCAATTTTAAACAAATTTTAGTATCACTCATATAGTTTGGTTTGGTGCGCTACTATCTACTGTTTTTGGCAGCACGACGTAGAGAGAGCAAATAGAACAAAATATTTAATAATTAGACATTCATTTTGACTGTTTATAAAAGTACTTCATTGAACTTAGTACCTTAACAAGGATACATGAATAAATTGACAAGATGTCCCGGTTTTATCGAAGCCATATAATTATACCATTTTAATTCAACCTGTAATAATAATAATAATGTAGGTATGGTACCCTTGGCATTGCTCAGTGAGGCGAATTTACTCCAAGCGAGTGAAGTTTTCCTTTTGCAGTTTGGCAACAACTCTTTCCAGTGGAACGCAGATATAGACGGATCTCTGACGCAGACGAGCATGCCATTAAGTGCAGACGGCACTTGAGTCTCCTTGTTTTGTAAATGATTATTATTAAATGTTAATCCAGGCGGGATTTGATGTTTAATCTACCTATATGTTTCAATTAAATGTTTGAATTTGTAAATCTGAGTAGTTAATTGTGTGCTCAAGCCATCCAGGACCCACAATATTAATAATATGTTTCGTTTTTCCGAAAGGAATCAAACCCAATTCCGACTGTCAATACAAAAAGAAGTTACTTAATATACAACAGGGTTTCTTAAACAAAAATTCAACACATACCAGAAAATATATAATTTTCCAACACGGTTCTCAAATATGATACAAACTTAATGCGTTATACGCTTGTATATCACATGTGAACTATGTTTTAAGCAGAAAATAACTTGGTGTAGCGTATATTTTTTAGTTAAATGTATCAGATTTAAAGCTTTATATCTCATGTACATTATAACAAAATAAGACACTTAAACGGCTTAAAAAAAAAAAAGGTTTGGTTTTTATTTTTTTTTTTTTTTTTGAGTACTACGGTCTATTTTTTGCAACACGAGGGCTAATGAGACCGGGACTTACAACTTAAAGCCGATTCCGAACGGCTACGAACATCCATGCCACAGTGGGATTCGAACGCCAGCACCCTAACCAATCGGCCATCGTAAAAAAAAAAAAAAAAAAAAAAAAAAAAAAAAAAAAAAGGTATTTGTGCACCACAAAATTGGTTTCGTAGGCCGCCAGTTGGATGTAGGACAAAAGTTTTTTTCGAAATAATTCGAATTATTTACTAACTCATTGCGCGGATACAATTCGCAGCGGAACTGTACCGTGAGCGGGCGTTTTGCGCGTAAATTTAGTTGTTCAATTAAATCTCAACAGATAAAAAAATATTTAATTTTTTTAACCAACTTTTCGTATTTTATATTGAAATATATAAACAAATATATAAATAGAAATATATAAATAACAACCATAAGATTTTTGTAAACAAAAAATAATTTTTTTAGAGGATAAATTTATAATAGTATCGTAAATATGAAAAATCAAATAGAAATAGTAGTATATAGTTTTAATTTTTTCAAATTATGTTATATATAAACATTTTTACATTATAAAAAAATGAAAAGAGCAATCATAAAATAATGTAAAAAACAGTTTTTATTTGTTTAAATTTTACCAGAATCTATGTAGTAGACAAGAACATTCGACTTCGTTTTCCTGTATATACCGTTATTTTTGTACCCCCAAACATGTTGTTACACTAACCTGTACTAGTACGTGTCTCCAGCTCAAGTATCAATCGTCAGAAAACGTACTAGTACGTGTCCTGCGCTCAAGTATTAATCGTCAGAAAACGTACTAATACGTGTTCCGCGCTCAAGTATCAATCGTCAGGTTTGGTTTGGTTTGGTTTGGTTTGGAGAGCTACGGTCTACTGTTTTGCACACGAGGGCTAATGAGACCGACACCTACTATTTAAAGCCGATTCCGAACGGCTACGAACATCCATGCCATTGTGGGATTCGAACCCACGAACTCCAGTACCGACGATCAGCGCCCTAACCAAGAGTTCCAGAGTTCGGCATATCAATCGTCAGAAAACGTACTAGTACGTGACCCACGCTCAAGTATCAATCGTCAGAAAACATACTAGTACGTGTCCCGCGCTCAAGTATCAATCATCAGAAAACGTGTCCCGCATACAATATGTTAACATTTTGGCTGTGTTGACGAAAAGGTGAAACGGGCCATATTTGTGTCTCTCTATCTTTTTTTTCTTTGAAATCTGGTCATCTTATACACACAGAAAAAGTTTTCGATTTGCCACTAGTTTTTAATAAGCAATGTTCAGATATTGTGCAAAATACACAGGAGACTTCCATATCCAAGAGAGCAATCTTTTGTTTCCCACACAATAAATTAGATCGTAAATGCGTGTGGGTGTTTTCGGTCGCGTTCCGCCTTGTAACCGGGTGGAAACTCGATTCTCACCATTTCTGTCAGGCCATTATACTAAGAGTGATTACGTATTCAAGGGAACAAGATTAAAAACTCTCAGATTTCAGCTCAGCTGTTGCTTATGGCTGACAGTTTCAAATACACTTTTTGTTTCATACACGCCAATTCACTCGGAGGTTGCAATATCAAATAAGAGAATAGGATTGAATTTAAAGTCGGGGTTGAAGGCAACTACCCTTTATTTTTTCCCCAACTGAATGAGAGATCAACTAGATATATGTGCATTTTTTTTAGAATACTTATTTCACTTCCCGATAATTCTAAGTAACCTTGGTTGGATATGCTGTTCACATAGCTGAACAATGAATTTCCAAAAATTAAATATTTGTCCTTGAGAAAAAAACAGTATACTCTAGTTGATTTTTCGAGAGAAAAAAATATATCCTGACATAACTCCAATTTATTCGTGCATCATGAGAGTAAAAATGGAAATAAACGGAGATAAAGGAGAGCAAATGTCAATCAAGTTTAAAAATTGCAATTCTTATTAAAATCTGTAAAATTGGAACAGATATTCTAATTTTTAGTAAGACAGATGTTACTATTGTACAATGAACGTTTTTACAGTGATGCTTTCACACCGTTGATTGTTTGGTTTGGTTTGGAGTGCTAGGTCTATTTTTTTGCAACACAAGGGCTATTGAGACCGGGACCTATAGCTTACAGCCGATTCCGAACGGCTACGAAGAACCATGCCCGAGTGGGATTCGAACCCACGAACTCCGAAACCGAAGGCCAGCACCCTAACCAATCGGCCATCTTTCGGCTTTCACAGCGTTGAATGTTACTAATTTAAAAGAACCCAATGGTCAGGCAATTTGTGTAATTCTGGAATAATTCATTCAGAATATGGACGCAAAACACGTTAAGCAATTTTATATTGAGGGTAGACTATAAAGATTTATAAGTTATAGACGGAAGTCTGCAGACTTTTTGAGGTTATAATCTCTCTCGTTTATATGTATTATTACACTTACGTGCGTGGCATAGAAATAATTTATGCAATTGTTACATCAGTAATAGAGAATGGCAACAACATAACATAAACAAACGGAAGCTGCAGTGCTATCGGATAAGTCTCGAATAATTTGTTGTTTTGCTGAATTCCAAACGATTGTTAGAAATGGGAAGACATAATTATAAAAACTAAATAGCTTAATCCTCCGAACGATGGCCGAATAGGTAAAGCGCTGATCTTCGCTAACGGAGTTCATGAGTTTGAATCCCACTGCTGGCATGGAGGTTCGTAGCCTTTAGCAATCGGCTTTAAGCAGTAGGAACCAATTTCATTAGCTCCCGTGTAGCAAAAGAGTAGACTATAGTGCTTCACACCAACAACCCTTAACCCTTTAGTGGACAGTCGTTTCGTAACGAAACCTCCTGTTAAACATTTTTTTCTCTATTTTTTGGAGACATATGAATTTTTTTCGATTTCTTTATGTTTTTGATATTTAAAACTTACAATAAATGACAGTACTACATTTAATTAATTTTTTTCTTTTGAAATATAAGCATTTATACTTACTGTACCTGGAAAGTTAGCAATAAAATTGTTTTTCACTTATGACCTCAAACAAAAGTATCTATTCAAACAACACGTATTGTTAAACTATTTATTTATTTAACTTTTTAAATATTAAAGCAATACTAGATTATACAAAATTTGAAAATTACAGATTCTCGTAAAATTTATGGAAGCGTCTTAACGAAATGATCTAAGCAGCAAAAAATTTTGGCCAGAGAGTATGTATTAATGAGTTTTCTGTGAAGCAACGGTTTATGTTAACAGATAGAACGCGCTTTAAGTTTTATGTGCTTTATCAATCCTCACTTCGCTCTCATACTACCATTAAAATTCCTCTCAAAACGAACGCCGCAGTCTCTGGGAACGAATGTGAATTATTTTCATGACGTTCCCCTTCCAAGAATTACTACAGTAAGAGAGAGGGAGAAAATAATGAGAAATTTAAGCATTAGAGAGGTCGGGTGTTTTATACTTATGTTTCAAGATATATTTTATATGGCTTTTATATTTCAAGATAATAGCCATAATACACAATATTCATGAGAGTTATATATCTGTATAAATCTCCACGGTTTGTTATCGACTCACACAATTTTCCACGGTAATTCTTTTGATATCAAAAACAGTAAAAAAAATGTCGATATTAAAATTACCTACGTCTATCCTGTCCACGTAATATCGCATTTTAAAGGATATAGGATCTTGCCGATTGACAGATTTGATTTGGAGCACTAAGATCTACTTTGTTGTACAAAAATTAACGAGAGCGGGACTTATTTCATTAAGCCGACATTTAATGGCTAGGAATAACCATGCTAAGAACGGGATTCAAACCCGCTGGCTCTGGTACCAAAAGGCAACGCCCTATTTTCACCCTACTGCTCGGCGACAGGAGTGCTATGTTTATACTTACTTATACAAAACAGACATGGTAGACTGACTGACACGCACTTCCATTTTCCCTTCTTTTTCCCGAGGATGAAAATGGGTATCGCTGCTCTTTGGTACGGATTTCATGGGTTCGAATTCCGCTACTGACATGTAGCCGTTCGGAATCAACTTTTAGCATTAGGTTCCGGTCTCATTAGTCTCCATGTAGCAAAAAAGTAGACTGGCGCTCCAACCAAACAACTACACACACACACACACACTCTCTCTCTCTCTCTCTCTCTCACACACACACACACACACACACGCACGCACGCGCGCGAGAGCGCACACACACACAGGGCCGTAATTAGGTCCTTTAGCGCCCGTAGAAAAAAAAACTCGTCTGCACCTCTATCACCAAATATAGTGAGAAAATATATTAACAGGATTTTTTTCCCATCATATATTCTGAATGAACTCGCAAAATATTTTGTTAATTCTTAAATATTCCTCGTACATTACTTTTTTTTCTTCTATATTTACCTTATTGAACTTAAAAATATTTTTGAACACTTTGAGGGTATTATTTTGCTGATAAACTGAAATTAACTGAGGAGAATATTTTTAATTTGGACATTGAATTTTCATAAAAATTGGCAAATTTCTAAATTTAAATTTAGTTTTAATAACTTTAATAAATTCAAAATTTAAAACGAATACCTGGATTTATATTAAGGCACATCAGGAGTGTTTGGTAAACATTTTGTAAGAATCTATAACAAGTTTAATCTGTAGAAGCATTTTTAAAAAATATGAAAATTCATAAAAATATATTTTTTAAACACATTGGATTTTATAATAAAAAAATTATTTTTCAACTTTTCCTTATTTCTACTTGAGGCGACTCGTCCTCTTTCGTAACTCATTTTCCTCACTGTGAGGCGCCCTTAAGACTGATGCGCCGGTGGCAAGTGCCACCTTTGGAACCCCTAGTTAGGCCCTGCATACATACATACCCGCACATGTTCGGGCAACAGCGATAGCTTCAGCTACTGATAAAATTAGAATAATTCTAAGGATAAAATTAATAAATGATTTACGTGAGGAGGGTTTGAAAATAAGGTAAATTCATAAAGTGTTGGAAAGAAAGGACGTATGAGAGAGAAGTATAACAACTGAATAAATTTTAAGAACTGACAAACAAAATATCCAGGTAATGAAAGTTATACAAAACATAACAGGTCACGTCATAGAGAATAAATTTTGGAGAGGACAAAAGGAACAGGCATAAAACACTGTTAAAAGAAATTTTTTTTTTGCACATTTAATTGACAATAGCAGTTTTTAATTAAATGTTTTAACACGAATTTAAAACAATAATGTAATACAAACAAAACAAAATAAAAAACATTCGTTTGACATATGAATTGTCAAATTAAAATTTTATTTCTTTACATTTAATTACGTTTTCAACATTACCTAATAGAACATGCTATAAAATTTTTACAGATTTTTTAAAATGTGACAAGGACATGCGGGAGGAAAAAATCAAAATCAAATCCATATTAGGGAAGAAAACGGGGAGTTTTAATGGTGACAATGTGTTTAAATTGCCTAACAGATATGCTCTATTCTGTATATATGTGGGCGAAACTTACTAAAGGTAGTAAATATATCAGGCAAGCCTACTTCTGGCCATATAGGGATATGCAGTTTGTATCACACTTTAAATCACAACGAATCGGGCCTTTTGCTTTTACAATTCAACGCACATACGGGAGATAGATACATTGCTTATTCGAGAGGGGGAGACATAGACATGTAGAATGAAATGGGAGACAAACATTATAAAGAAGTTTATAAAACATTATATAAATATACATATATATATTATATTTAATATACATACATATATATATATATATATAATATATATATATATATATGTGTGTGTGTGTGTGTGTGTGTGTGTGTGTGTGTGTGCGTGTGTGTATGGAAAATTCTCGGGGGTTTTCAAAACTTAAATCAAGGGCTAAAAATTCCCGCGTCATTTTGGATTCCCCTTTTTAACCCCTAACCTAAATTGACCACTGGTTTGGTTTGAAGCGCTACGGTCTACTGTTTTGCACACGAGGGCTAATGAGACCGGGACCTACTGCTTAAAGCCGATTCTGAACGGCTACGAACATCCATGCCATAGTGGGAATCGAACCCATGAACTCCGGTACCGACGATTAGCGCCCTAACCAATCGGCCAGCGTTCGGCTAAATTGACCACTGAGGCTACAGTTTACGCCCTCGAAGAAGGGGCCTGACCAATTATAATCCTACATGGGATTCATTCGGACATGGGATCATAGCCGACAATTTAGGAAATTTCCAAATAAAAAGGAGATAACGCTGCGGAGACAGATTTTTCTAGAGATATTTCCCCACAGATGTTGACCCAGGTGTTACGTGTCTTGTACATAGAACTTCGTGCTAGATGACATTCAGTTTGTCCTGTCCCTATGATGAAGTGGGAACCCGTCCTTCAACGTTATCTTAATAAAGGTCTTTAGCTGAAACGGTATCATTTTTATGATCATGACTGCAACCACCCATCAAGAAGTCCGTCTCATTACATATATATGTGGGAGATTTATTCCTACGGTGGAAAAGACGCAAAGGCTCAACTAAAATGTACTTATTTAATTAAACTATTTACACATTATATACAAAATTGGTGTCTAAGGAGAATTAAAATAAAACTGGACATCAATGCCCGTCTGGCACAATATCAGCGCCCGTCTTGGCGGTCAAAAAGCGGTCAGCGAGAAGTGCCGTCTGCACACGTTGCCGTATAGTTCACGTCTATCGAAAGTAAACAAAAAAAGTTCTTTTTTCGCTTGTAGTTTCCGCAGGGTTGAGTTGTTCTTTACTTCCAAACACACATGTATGTATGTATGTATGTATGTATGTATATATATATATATATATATATATATATATATATATATATATATATATATATATATATCAAATTCTACTTTCTGTGTGTCTGTAATAGAACTCCTCCTAAATGGCTGAACTAATTTTGATGAAATTTTGTGTATGAAATTAATTGGATTTGAGAATAGTTTAGATTCCCAACCTGATTCGATAGAAATTTTTTTATTAAAAATCCAGAATTTCGCGCTTATTGAGATTATTATAATGCCGCTTGAAACCCTTCACTGCCAACGTATCTGTGGCGCAGTGGTCTGCGCAACAGGCTTCAGTACGAGAAGTGCCAGGATCGAAACCCCCTACAAGCAATGTGGGAATTTTAATTTAAACTTATTACGTTTGAGAAGACTGTACACATGGTGGTATCAAGTATTTTTAAAATAATTTATTTAAAATAATTTATTTAAAAACATTTTATTCAAAATATGTTTTTTTACTTTTATTTGTAACAGGGATTTACAGCATTAAAACAGGACAAAGTCTGTCAGGTCATCTAGTACATATATATATATAAATATATTATATATTTTATATATATAATAACATATATATATATATTATATATATAATAACAGAGTTTGATTCCCAAATTTATTTTGAAATACTGAATATCGCTTAAGGTAGGTGTTGGATTCCTCTCGTTATACGTTAACCTGTGGGGAAAAATAAATTTCCCTCTAGCCGGCTGGCATTTAAACAATTTTATAAAAAAATTACACCCATGATAGAATAGTAAACTATCTAGGTTGCTAAATAATTTACTGTTCCTTTTGTTGAATTTAAGTGTGTTACAAGTACTTATTTGCGTTCGAGAGAGAGTATACCGAAATTTCTCGCAAATAATTTAAAATTAAATATATTTTACTCGATTATTATTTTTTTTTAATTTAAGGGAAAGATAGCATTCTAGAGAATTTGTTGTTCTATCATATTGTATAACGTGTTTAAAGAATTTTTTAAATGCTAGAGAGGAAACCAATATGGTACAGACTCACCTTAATAATTGAAATATTTTAAACCCATTAAATATTTCTAACAAATATATATATTGCAGCCATATACGGATATGCTGTTTCTCGACAATCATTTCGCGGAATTAGGCCTTTTGTGAATCAAGCTCGCATACAGAAAGGATAAAAACTAGGATTCTACGCTCCAAACAAGTAAAATAAAAATGAAGGAAATCGAAATCTTGGTTATGAAAATTATTTAAAATAGAAACTTCATTTGAAACTAAATTCTAAGCATTGTTTTAAGTGCCTCAGGGATTTTAAAATTTCAAATAATAATTTAAAAAAAACTATAGCGAATTATTTTCTTGCAATTATTTCTCTTTATATTAAAAAGAAAAAAAAAACACTTTGAAAAATTCCCTCTAGAACACAATAGATTGATTTATAGAACATATTTAAGGAATTATTTAACGGTTGTTTTTTTTTCCACCCTAATACAAAAAGATTTTATAAATAATTTAAAAAAAAAGATTTAATAAATAAATCTGCTTGAAATTTTCCGTATTTCAATATATGTTTGTGCCGAACGATGGCCGAATGGTTAGGGTGCTGGCCTTCGGAACCGGAGTTCGTGAGTTCGAATCCCACTGTGGCATGGATGTTCGTAGCCGTTCGGAATCGGCGTTAAGTAGTAGGTCCCGATCTCATTAGCCCTCGAGTTGCAAAAACTAGACCGTAGCACTCCAAACCAAACCAAACCAATATATGTTTGTTGTTTATAGAATAAATTAACTACGTAATACATGGGATGTTATCAACCATTTAAAAAATAATGTAAAATTATTAAAAACAAATAAGTGACATTTAATTTAGTTTACATTATTGTGAAATTAATTCTATAAACACAAGCATATATATGCTAATATGAAAAATTTTCAAACAGATTTATTCATTACATTTTTTTCAATCTAACGGATAGTGATAAAATTCACAGTTTTAAAAAATGTTCTTAAAATTTTTTCACAACTTTTTTTAAATTTAAATTTTTAAAACTAAGAAAATCAGAGACACAAAATGCTCCAGATATAAGAAGGGTAAGAAAATATTATTTTTAGCTGAATTAACACTGCAAAGTTTTTCAAATAAACTAATGAAAATCGCATGGCCGTACAATTACTTAATCAGATATTAATTTTTTTTCAAGGTTATAATTATGACTGTACATTTCATATCATCTATCAGGACATTTTGAAAAAGGATTGAAGACATCCAAATTGTAGAACATATCTCAAATTCTATTCAAATTCACGTTTAAAATTTTATATACAATTCTGATATATTTTGTTCGAATTGTCAAGACTTTTAATTAGAAGGAAAGATTTTGGAAATGTTTTCACCGCAACAACTTTAAAAAATGTGTCTGTCATCAACCCGTAAGTAACGCATATAATATATTCCACAAATCTGTAACTCTTGTTCTAAAAGGAATTTTACAATGTGGATTAGCGGTTCTGCTTGCACTTATAAAAACAATTGTAAGCTAAATTCATTTAACATCCTTAAAAAGCACAACAAAATTTAATATGTGTTATGTTTAAAATTTAATATGTTTTCTTTACTAAAAAGTAGGAAAAAATCCTACTGATTCAAGAGTTGTATGAAACTTAAATAAGCTTAAATTTTTACCTTTATTTTTTTAATAAAATTTCAAAATTTTCATGAGTTACTCTTTTGTAAAATAATTTCTATAAAATAATACATATGAAGAAAGAGGAATTACAATAAATATGCATACATATGTTATTTGAGAATTTCGTGTCCAGCACTCTTGGGATAATAAGGAATTCTAAAGTAATCTCTAAATAGCTATTCAACAACAAAATAATTATTTTAATCGGATTTTTTTTTTTCACTTGAAGATTAAAACTACGTAGGAAATAGGATAATTCTTGACTATTTTCCCTTAATTTACCCTTTAAAATTTATTTATTTACTTTAGAATTTTAAATCGCATGATATGTGAAAGGCATTACTAAATTTTCAAACACAAAATTCATACCATTTTCATGGAATGCTATAAGAAGTCAATTAGGAGTTTAAAGTTGCTTAATAATTTTTTCTTTTTTAAATAATAAATTATTATAATTCTACATAACGACAAAAAATGAGTAATATAAAATCAAAGATTTCTTTCTCGCGCGTACAGCAAAAATAAATGTACATACTCCGCTTAATGTGATCGTTAATGTTATCAATTTATTGTTATATCATTTGGTCCCGATTTCCACTATTCATTTGTATGTTAAAATTATCGCTATGTGATCGTTACATCGGTTATTGTTATCAGTTATCGAACCTCGTTTTAATGGCAAGGGAATATTCACAATGTATTCAGAAGGAACCCATTCTTTCCTTCCCTTCGCTGTTGTTTGAATTTCCAGGAATTCTCCTCTTCAACCTAGGGAAATTGAGATAACAAAGGAGTGGGAAACACGTTTGGAATTTTTCAGAAATACGCACACCTGTGCTGGTGGTCAATGGTTGTCAGATAAGCAGAATGCAACACATATTACGGAACTGAGAAGATTTCACATTTTCTGCCTTGCTCGCTTACATGCACTTGTCATAAGCCAGAAGCGAAATGATTTAACATTAAAACAAAAGATCGAAATTTAAAATCGTTATGACAGGTTGATTATGTTTACGAACAATTTAATATGAGTTCTTAGAAAAAGTAGACAGTCAACAATTGATAATTTTTTTTAAATTATGTATACTATTCTAATGTTTAAAAAATATACAGTACATAAATATAATTTTTTTTTATTTTGTTTTAATATAAAATTAAATGTAAATGTATCTAATTGTGCATATCGTTTATTGTTATCAATTGGTTATGAAATCATGGTGTCTAAAGATCATTATGCGTAGTCCACTGTATTAGCTTTTTCTCTATTAAAGGGGGAAAAACCAGACCACTAAAACTTTCATCCAAACCAGCAACAAGTTCTACGAAAATCTCCCTTGCTATCGGCCGGGAAAACTGCAACCTGCCAGTAACAGATGACTTACAAGTTACTTATCTGTTACAAATTGCGAATCGTTTGGGTGCGGATTGTACGGCCCGAAATAAAGGAGTATAAGGGAAGGAAAGAAAAAATCCCTACCCATTTCGAATGAATAAAAATGACATTTGCAACAATCATTCTACAAGGGAATGAACGACTAAATAAATTAGGTTATCCACCTGTATCTGATTATGTTGCAACTTATTAGGTTATCTGTTTTATGCCCTTATATCACAGGAGTGCTTATATGATAAATAGATGGTTTAATTTTTCGACCTATATTCATGCAAGTTCCAAAACTAGGAATGTTATCCTTTTATACTTTTTAGAAGCTGATAGCTATGGCGGTGGGTTTGTACTTGCCATATTAGATTGCTCATAATATCAATATTATAAGAATAATAAAATTGTCATGCTGAACTTTTAAGAATACTTTAAGTAAAAAAGGATGCTTTCTTTTCCTTATAAAAAAAAAAAAAAAAAAAAAAAAAAACCCGAAAAAAGTTTAATTTTTCTCTATTTGGGGAAAGGGAATACTCTTTCAAACGCAAATAAAAAAACATTTAGTAAACATAAATTTTAAAACAGGGGAGAGAAAAGCATTTAGAGAATTAGATGAAGCCCTAAATTATTTTTATCATTACAATTGCGAATCGTTGGGTGTGAATTGTACGGCCAAAATAGGATTAAAGGAAAGAAGAAAAAATCCACCTTAAATACATTTCGCTACTTAAAA
>CM063501.1:91477834-91582834 GCA_032207245.1 Pardosa pseudoannulata
TTCATCTCGGGATATACCACAAAACTCTCCAGGCTTAAACAGTAATAAAAAAACAAACAAACAAACGAGAAAAATGTTTTTAATTTAAAATTACTTATGAAAACTTTTGACTCCAG
Organism: Pardosa pseudoannulata; assembly: GCA_032207245.1. Classification (NCBI taxonomy): domain Eukaryota; kingdom Metazoa; phylum Arthropoda; class Arachnida; order Araneae; family Lycosidae; genus Pardosa; species Pardosa pseudoannulata. The sequence goes on from CM063501.1 coordinate 91,477,951, forward strand.
TTTTCACACAAATAGTACGATTTACTGTTCAAAAATTTAAAAAATAGTGAAACATAACAGTAGAGAATTTTACTCTTTGTCAAGAGGTAAAATTTGTTATCCTTCAAATATTTATGTCTAGACTGTGACACAACACATTTATTACAGGCATTTAACGAAGCATCTCAATTAAAATGCTAATATTAACCTTTTGAAAGGGGCTCTCTGAAGAACTAATTCATCTGCGAGACATATGCTGCTCCAGCCCCTCTGAAAAGGTTAATTAAGACATAAGCTACAAACAACTAAAATCACTAAGCTAAAATCTGCACAACAGCTAAAATCACATTTTAATTTAATTCAATATCCGTATTTGAATATTCGATGAACTCCTTTGAAAAATTTCGATCGTAGAATAATAAATTACCTCACAATTAATTAGAAATAAAAATAAATAATCAGCCAGTAAAATAAGTTCTCGGAGTAGATTGCGCTCTCTAAAATTATATTGTTAATAAATTAGTTTCCAAGAACAGAAATGTTACAAGTAAAATAAATCGATCTCTCTTACCAAAGTATCAAATTTTGTAACCTAATACTTCATATTCCCACCAAAGCAAAATTTTAAAACTTTATGAAGGAAATGCATCTATCATTTTCCAGTGCTCCTACTAGCGGTAATAGTTGTCTAATGTTCTTCGAACGTGTTTCCTCTAAGTGTAGGCAAGTTTTCTCTCTTTCGACACACCCGATCAATTCATGACCATCTGTTTTATTCCTTTTGTTGAAGGAGGCAAGAATTTCCGCAATGGAGAGCTCGATCAACGAAGATACGGCGGAAATTCTCATCACCACTACTATATGAGAAACACTTTTGCTTAAAGAATTGAGTTCTGCCGAGTACTTGCCTAATGAATCATGCTTGAGGGCGTTAACTGCACTTCCTCTAGGAAATATGTAAAATAATTTTAAGTCAATTTCCTTTAAAACACCGTTAGCAACATTTTCAGAGAACATTAAAAAGCGATTTCCACTTTGCTTCTAACGTACTAAAAACTGAAAAATGTTCTTGCGAATTTTAAAGTTCATCGCGCTCTGAAGGCATTAACTCATATGTAAAGTTTCTTGAATTTATTATATCTAAAAAAAATTATTGCTTTCAGTGTTGGCAAATAGGAAATCAACGTAATGTACCTCGTTTTATTATTTCGAAAAGGTAAAGCTGCAAAATGGAAAAGTGAAGGCATATGCAGTTAAATTCCTTCGTGCCCTTTTTATATAGAGATCAGAAAAACATATATGGAGTAATTTTCTTTTTCCATAGAGAAAAGAGATTAAGGTGGGTCTGTACTTGCTGTATTAGATTCCTCTCCTTCGATTTTAACACATTGACGGACAGTAGGTGTATTCTTTACTTCTATATTTTAATGCTTTGCTTCTTTTATGTAACAGCAATATTTATGTTTATAATAAGAATACACAGTCAAAACAAAAATCGTACACTAAGTTACTTCTCTTCAATTTGAAATTTTAAAAGTGAAAAACACACGAAATATAACGCCATCAAAAAACACATTAAGAGACGTAGAGGATACACAGTAAAATACTAAACTCAGAATATCCTGCTTTTAAGTTTTCTAAAAGTGAGAACTTTGTATAGTGTACAAGTCTTACGTTCTCCCTGTTTTACCATGTCCAAGTGTTTAAATAATGTGTTTAGTTCATAATGTAATTATAGCTGTTAAAATTGTATACTTCCATTGACTGATAAATTTTTCCGATAGCTAAAATCCCTCTACGAGAAACTAATAAATTCTTCTGCATTAATTATATAAAGCTTTATTTGCAATTCAAGCGTCACGTTTTTTATCAGTTCCATTTTATTAATTACAAAAATTAACTCACAATATAAGACTTAAACCATATAAAAAAACTGACATTTACTAACAAACCCTAAAGCAATGAATAGCACTCAAATACGGAAGTGAAGTTCGAAAATTAACACTATATGTTTTTGCAATTTTTACAATATTAGAAGTATGGCTCTACTCTTTCTGCTTAAATAAACTTAATTTTGATTAATTCAGCACCTTTAATTAGGTTGCGGCTATAACCGTCATGGCGCCAGTGGACTTACACTAAGTAACGGGACGATGGCGGCTATAACAGCAAAAAATTAAAAACGAAAATGACAGGTCTAATGACTGCAATGAGCAATTTTTTTGAGTGCAACAAAGTATTTTTGGGAGTTTGAATGTTAGTTCCTACTCAAACAAAAATAAATAAATGACAAAAACATAAATTTAAGAGAAAACACGATTGCACTACTTCCTTCACAACCACGTGCATACTGAAGCTGCAAGTCGTGTAAGAGGTGGAAAGCATAATGCGACCTAAAAAATTGTTTCCCAAAACATGACATTAGGCTTCTTTTTGTACGCCGGTAAATGCACATTTGTGACGCTATAGCCATAGTCTAAAAACGACCATTTCGACGGCTATTACCGTCATGCCACAGAGTGAGCTTAGCTTCGACGGCTATAGACGCAAGTGTCCGTCAACGTTTTAAGCAATGGGAAAAATAAAATTCATCTTGTCCTGTTCGCTTCTAAAAATTACTTTGAAAAAGTGATTCCACGGGATAAAACAGCGAATTCTCTAGGGTGCTACCTCTTCCTTTTTATTTATTCATTTTTTTTTAATTAAATTTATGTCTGCTGAATTTTTTTTTTATTTGCGTTTGAAAGAAACTATTACAAAATTCCTATAAATAATTAAAAATTACATTTACATTTTTCTCTTTCTAAAAAGATAGCACCCTAGAGAATTTTCTGTATCACGTGGTAAAACTCTGTTAAAGAATTGTTTAAATGAGAACCGGCCATATTGATATTTATTTTCCCTCCAGAAAATTTGAGGGCGACATTGAGAAAGAGGAATCCAATATGGCAGGCACAAACCCACCTTAACAGAATCTACTACTTTAAATCAGATTAAGAAAGACAATGAAATTAAATTTTCACACAAAGGAGAGGAGAAGAAACATTTGCCATTCATTAGTCTGCTGTTCTGCTCAACTAGACCTATATGACTAAGTAGTGAAATTGGAATTTAACATCAAACATATGGAATAACAACTTGAAATATAAATCCATCCATTACAGCAATTGCCCGATTTTTTATATTCAGGGTCGAATTAAACCCCTTTAGACCACTTTAAAAATTCTGTTCTCTAGTCTTTAATTCAGCAAAATTATCCTTTATTTAATGAGAATTCATACTGTTAAGGTTCACGCCAATAGGTGGCGTTTTTGTCATGTTCCACGAGAAAGAAATAGAAATTTGTGTGTGAGAAGTGACATCCGTGTGAGGTGGTGGTCTAAACTTTAACAGTCAAAATGATTATAAATGTGAATTAAAATAAACGAATGTTTATCAATAGAAAAATTTTGTGTGACATTCAACACATATTATCCAAAATATTTTATTGGATTTATTATAAAAAAAAAAGTTATAGAATTTACTGTATTTTACTGACTTTATATATTGCATTTTGGGTCATTGCACAGAAGCAGTATTTTGAGAACGTTGATTTAGTAAAAAAAGAAATCGACTGGAAATAGGGTTACTCACAAACTCAAACATAGAGCCGAAAATAAACTCATGTCAACCTGTCGAGGTCAACCATCTAATTAGTAGTATTGAAACATTTTCATAATTTAAAAAAACAAGGTAATAATTTAAATAGATGTTACTTTAAATATCCGAATACTTCTTTTATATATCAATTTTACTATTAAAAACATCAAAGTTAAAAATGCAATTTTATTATTATGTAGTTGTATAAAATTATTTCACTTGAATTCATAGCATAGTGTTTACAATAAGAAGAGCTTCGTAGAGAAAAAAAAATTGGAATTCCTGGTTTAGAGATGAGAAAGGTATGTCAGACTGCAATAGCAACCAAAATAAAATCAATAATTTTATAGTTTTATGCTAATTACCAGACATACCAACATTCAGGCACTTGTGTCAGAAGCAATAGCATGGTTTTAAATGTTAACATACTAATTGCAGATTAAATATAAGTAAATATCTCATTGGTTCTTGAATTAAAATTAAATTTAAAATATTTACACAGTAGTAAATTGTAAAAAAATTTTTTTTAATTTATGCATTTAAAAATTTATGAGTAGCTTTTTTAACTTTAACAACTTATTTTTCATACAGTGCGTTTGTAGCAACATTGACTCTGATTAAATATTTCCATTTTTCTATGATCGGGATTCTACAGTTTGGTTACTCAAATTTCACCTAAATTCTTTGGTTTTCCGCACAGTACTGGAAAAACTTAACATGAGCATTACTGTGTGAAAGAGTAGTAATATTCAGCATTAATTTTGCATTTAATTGCTGATTGTAATCTTTTAGCTGTTCAAAAGTTTGGTATTTTCCGGAGTTATCAAATTTTCTCATTTCTCCTGAGCTGTTCCGGAGAAATCCGGATAGTTGGCATGTTTTAATTACTATTAAATCCCACCTAATAAGTTTATTTTACTATTGCTAATGAAAAATTCAGAAGTATGATTCACGCACAAACCCACCTTAACAGAATCTACTACTTTAAATCAGATTAAGAAAGACAATGAAATTAAATTTTCACACAAAGGAGAGGAGAAGAAACGTTTGCCATTCATTAGTCTGCTGTTCTGCAAACTAGACCTATGACTAAACAGTGAAATTGGAATTTAACATCAAACATATGGAATAACAACTTGAAATATAAATCCATCCATTACAGCAATTGCCCGATTTTTTATATTCAGGGTCGAATTAAACCCCTTTAGGCCACTTTAAGAATTCTGTTGTCTAGTCTTTAATTCAGCAAAATTATCCTTTATTTAATGAGAATTCATATTGTTAAGGTTCCGGCCGATAGGTGGCGTTTTTGTCATGTTCCACGAGAAAGAAAAAGAAATTTGTGTGTGAGAAGTGACATCCGTGTGAGGTGGTGTTTTAAACTGTAACAGTCAAAATGATTATAAATGTGAATTAAAATAAACGAATGTTTACCAATAGAAATATTTTGTGTGACATTCAACACATATTATCCTAAATATTATATTGGATTTATTAAAAAAATAAAGTTTACGGGTCACTGCACAGAAGCAGTATTTTGAGAACGTTGATTTAATAAAAAAAAGAAATCGACTGAAAATAGGGTTACTCACAAACTCAAACATAGAGCCGAAAATAAACTCATGTCAACCCGTCGAGGTCAACCATCTAATTAGTAGTATTGAAACATTTTCATAATTTAAAAAAACAAGGTAATAATTTAAATAGATGTTACTTTAAATATCCGAATACTTCTTTTATATATCAATTTTACTATTAAAAACATCAAAGTTAAAAATGCAATTTTATTATTATGTAGTTGTATAAAGTTATTTCACTTGAATTCATAGCATAGTGTTTACAATAAGAAGGACTTCGTAGAGAAAAAAAGTTTGGAATTCCTGGTTTAGAGATGATAAAGGTATGGCAGTCTGCAATAGCAACCAAAATAAAATCAATAGTTTTATGCTAATTACCAGGCATGCCAACATTCAGGCACTTGTGTCAGGAGCAACAGCATGGTTTTAAATGTTAACATGCTAATTACAGATTATACATAAGTAAATACCTCATTGGTTCCTGAATTAAAATTAAATTTAAAATATTTACACAGTAGTAAATTCTAAAACAATTTTAAATTTATGCATTTAAAATTTTATGAGTAGCTTTTTTTAGCTTTAACAACTTATTTTTAAGTACAGTGCGTCTTGTAGCAACATAGGCCCTGATTAAAATATTTCTGTTGTGGTGTAGTACATTGTGTGCTGTTATTTCAAAGTAATTCATAACCTAAAGTTGCTTTATATCGTCTTTAATTATAGTATAATACCACTGATCTATATTACAATGTTCAAATATAGAACAAATGACAAGGAAATATGCAAAATATATATATATATATATATATATATATATATATATATATATAAATTAAAAAGTAAAAGAAGCACTCCACGTGCTACGCCTAAAAAAAATTGCCAATGTCCAAGAGAACGCTGCATTCTTTTCCTTCCTTCTTTCTACTCAGGCAACCCTATACTTTTTCCATTATCCTGTGCTGATGTGTTCGTTGTTCCATTGTCCTTTTTACAATGCGTCCTTTCCCGGCTCTGCCCAGAAGGACCGGGACTCCAAGGATGGTCCTGAATCGCCTCCTGGAGACCAATCACAATTCTCCAAAACTTGGTGAAGTTTAAGTGCAATTATTTTCACTGGCCACACCACACGCTTCCTGGAGTCGCGAAAAAAACTTGGGCATTCAACTCACAATGTGTGAGTGCGGCGAGCACTCACACGTTGCAGATAGCAGTTTCGCAAACCTTCTGTCAAATATAGCTGCACTCTCACAATTTCCATTTTCCTATCATCAGGGATTCTACAGTTTGGTTACTCAAATTTCACCTAAATTCAGTTTGGTTTTCCGCACAGTACTGGAAACTTTTAACATGCAGCATTACTGTGTGAAAAGAGTAGTAATATTCAGCATTAATTTTGCATTTAATTGCTGATTTGTAATCTTTTAGCTGTTCAAAAGTTTTGTTATTTTCCGGAGCAATCTGATGAATTTCCGGAGTTAATCAAATATTCTCATTTCTCCGGAGTAGTTGGCATGTCTGTAATTACTATTAAATCCCACCTAATATTTTAATTTTACTATTGCTAATGAAAAATTCAGAAGTATGATTCATTTTTTAATATACCTAATAAAATAGAACAAAAATTAAATAATACGAAGGCAAAAACTTTCACAACATCATTAAACAACAGTTCAGATATAAACAGAAACATATCCCTTTAGTAAAAACTACATGGATTGAGCAGCGTATTTTTAAATCGCTCAAGTGTGACGTCACATGTGATAACGATCCCAGCTAAACTTAAAATGACACAAGCGGATCTGTTACCAGCTCCTAAAGCACTCCGAAGTCAATAAGAAACTGCTATTTCAGATACAATTAATCATTCATAAACGATAAGCCAAAAGCTCCTGCCCCTTTCAACAGTAAAATCACAAGGAAAAAAAATCTACAAGAAATAACAGTAAGAAATCTGATCCAATAAAATAATTTCCGCTATACATTGACTGAAATAAAAATTTAAACCCTCCTCTGTAAGCAATAACAAACACATGTAATACGACACACAACAGAACCATTTTATAATTCCACATTAACTCTTCTATTTAAAAAAGAAAAATAGTTTTAAAAAAGTGCAACGAACGGTTTACTTATCAAAGTTCAAACCACGGGAGAGAACTGCGCATAAATATGAGGATGTGACGAGCAAAATAAAAATAACTTCCCTGTTAAGTTTTCAAGATGAGAGCACAGTCCTGACTAAAATTATGCTTATGCTACTCGAACGGATCAAGGTGAAATTCCTTACACAGCGGAGAGTACTGATAATAATTTCAGACAGATATAGTTTGGCTCCTAAACTTGCCCTTTTAAAAATGCAAGATGTATGCATACACAAAAAACTCGCAAAGGCTTTAAATGACCAGAAATATTTTCACCTCTAAAAAAAGACATGGAAATTGAAATAGGAGAAGTCTCAGAGGATCGGTTCCTAAACTTTTTTATTACGTGGAAGTCTTGCTATACGCTCGAGGCACCCAGTCTGAGAATCGCAGTCTTAAGAGACTAGAACCATAATCCCTTCTCCTAACATTTAGAATCAAAACGTAGTACAAGGACCCCCTCACTTGAGACAAAGAGTTATTAGAAGCTATGGAATCACCGCTTCCCGCATTATCAGACAAATGTTAAACTTTTTACTTATTTACGTTTTAATCTTATTCATTTAATGAGCCATAGTAGCTCAGTCGGCAAAGGTGTCGATCCCCTAACCACAGGGTTGTGAACAGCATTCCTAAAGCCACGCGTGATCCCTGTGTGGTCCAAAATAAGTAGCAGCTTCATAGCCATGTTTGTCCTAAAGATATCTGTCTGTATTGGCATCTGCATTGGGGAAAAAATATCAATGATTTAATAATTTTGTTCTGCCTATCTCTCCATATTGCTTTTAACCCCATTCCATCCCATTGTCGCCGAATGATAGCCGAGTAGTTAGGATACTGATCTTCGATACAGAAGTTCGTAGGTTCGAATTCGGTATGGATGTACGTAGCCATTCGGAATCGGCTTTGTTAATATTGTTCGCTTGTAGAGGGCGATAGATGGCGGTCTACTCTTTTTTATGATTTTGTTTATGTTCTATGTCGAAATTTATAATTGAAAAAAAAATATTGCATTTACTGATTATTTAAATAGATATCTTCCCTTACCGCTCCCTTTGATTGCTTTAAGAGGTCATATGATTCTTAAATCGAAAAAAATTAGATTTTTCAGGAAAAAATATATGTGAAGACGAATTCAGTTCTGAACATGCGCATAAAAAATCTCCATCATTGAGAGGAGTTATAAATAAAAAGGTGTCAGCTGTTTACTGTAAACAAATTAAAACTTACAAAAATAACTTGATTTTTCTCAAATTGCATTTTTTCATGTAACTCGCATGTTATCTCAAAAATTTTTTAATCACTTTTCATGAAATTTTCACAGGTTGTGTACAATATAATTTTCATCCGATTGAACATAAATTTTCTTGTACATTCCCCCCCCCCTTTTTTTTTGTCTATGATAACTTTTTAATTTTTAAGGAAAAAAGTTCACTTTTTTCAAACATATTTTTAAAATATATATGTATCTTAAATATATAAAAATTTAGGTTCAAAGTTATTTTGAGATATTATAGTATGTTTTAAGGTGATAAGTTTGTCTTTAACTTAACTGTATTTTTAGTTATCATGCGCGCCAGTTTGGATATCATTTTTGTTAAAAACAAATTGACTCTTACTTAAAACTTTCTAGCAAAAATATTTTTCATGTTTAAAAAATGAATGCAAGGCCTTAGGCAAGGGGAGGGATTTAGGGTACTGGTCCCCCTCCGAAATTCTTAAAGACCGTTTCGTGGAAAGAAGATAGACCATGTGTGTGGGTGTGTCATCTGCCTGGCTGTACATAGACAACAATGGGCCTAGAACAGTGACGTATTAGGTGCAAATTGGATTCGACATGTAAGAAGGGATTGACTAGCACTATTGACAACTCGTCAGATATTGTTACACAATCAGAAGAAATTGTGAAAATATTTTGACGAAAATTTCAAAAAGGACCATATTTTATAATATACAGGTAAATATTTCAACATTTTCATTTTCTTTAAATATTATTATTTTACTTTAGCAGTACGTTTGTTTTAAAAATAAGAATTTAATACCATGTATAGTTTATATATTTTCCATGTTAATTTTGCTATTTAATTCATTTTGTAGCTACTGCATTACTCATTCAAGGCATTTGTTCGTTATATCATTTTTTAATTATTTTGATATTTTAAAATCACATTGTATTACGATACTCATTAGCAGTATACATACATAAGAAAACCTGTAGTTTTATTGACGTAACCTTCACAATAACAATGTCCCCCTCCGAATATAATTTCTGGCTACGGCCCTGGAATTAAATATGTGTGTAAAGATAATAATTTGTTGGAACTACCTTAAAAAAAATTATGTTTGTAATTATGGCAGTTTTCCAGCTATGAGAAATCGAAAATGATAATTATTTTACGTGTTTTCGACTTTCAAGAGTCGTATAGCCCCTTAACGTCCCCCACTTATCTCTGAACCCGCTGAACGGAAGGCTTCAACGCCAGCTGGGAACTTTACAGTGCCCGTTGGGAATCTATAATCTGAAATGACAACTTCGGCTGCAAAATAAATAAATAAATAAATAAATAAATAAATAACCTTCAATTTCAGATTTTTCCTTTTTGGTAAAGTTTAGCCCCTTAATGTACATTTTTTTTTTTAAAGGCCGGCCAAAAAAATCAATTTTTTTAATGCAAAAACATAATTTAGAACGTTGAATTTAGAAAAAAAAAATATATTTTATACTTGAATAAATGTCATAGTTTACAATCCCATGTAAATGATAAATATCAATAAAACGATTTTTTTCTTTCACATTGTTATTTTCAATTCTCGATTGCATTCGAGAGTGAAAAATTATAGCAACATAAAATACAACGCCGTTCGAATTATCTCGGGTGTGCACAGTTTGGCTAAGCGCGATCGAGTTAATTCGAGCGTGCACGTAAGGGGTTAATATTTTTTTTTCTTAAAAGGGGAAAGAGTGATACTTTCAACAATAGTCAATGAATGAAACCTCCAAAAAAAGTTAATACGTGAATAAATTTATTTTTTTAAAAAAAAAGAGCACACAGTTATTTCATCGGTAATGAACTAGATCCGGTTAATGTCTGGCCTTCATTTTTAATATATTAATACATGTTGCCCGTATTTCAATCTTAAAACATATGATTATCATTATACGAAACCTCACCATATGCTTCGCGGAAACCTTTGGCACAATGAGGACTTAATTCCTATTTAAGCCCACGCACACTTCCAAGTTGTTGATATATAAGGCATTTTTTTTCCTTTCCTTTTATTGTTCTTTCTTTCGCCCTCTTTAGCTTATATTTTCCGCACTCTTAACAAGCGACGCTGACTCATCTGGAAGAAACCATCTACAAGTAACGGGATAAGATACTGAACTAAATATAGTTAAAGGGATAAAATTAAAATCTCAGTGTCTCACTCTCGTTTCTTGCACACGGATAAAAGGTTATTTTCATAACTTTTGCACAAGTCCAATTCGCAAGTTAAGCAGTCACAATAGGACAATGAACCTTAAACCTCAGTTTCTAAAATATTCAACTTTTAACTGTATTCTTATAATGACCACAAGTAATGCTGCTACATAAAACTTAAACTAATGCGTGTGTATATATAAAATTTATTAAAATACGTTTTTGTAAAAATTGACTAAGAGACCAAAGCGAGGCTATCTCCTCAACACGCCCAGTTCTGCGATGCAGAAGTTCATCGTTCAAGTACTGACGAGCCTACAGCATGATAAACAGAGTACAAAAGAAAAATTGGAGAATTTGCAGAAAACTTGGCAAAATGTCGGTTATTTTGATATATTATTCATATTTGTCCGTGCGTGTAATACTTTTGAATGCATAGTGTTCTGAAAATGAATGAATCATTTATAGCAGTTCTGCATTTTCAGTTTTTCAGAATCTTACGAGTATACCGACCATTTATATGAAAAATAAAATTGGACAGCGATATTTCTTTTACGTGAAATACAATTCATGTTTGAGCCGAGGTAGCTCAGTCGGCAAAGGCAACGATTTCATAACTAAAAGGTTGCGGGTTCAGAACCGGAACCGGCCCAAAATCCACTGTGTTCGTTAAAGTTGACTGGGGCACATAAAATAGGTTCATGGTCACAATGTCCTCCAAGTTCTCAATCACTACCTCTGGGGGTGGCAGGCCAAGTCTGTGTGGGTGTTTGGTCCCTGCTTCAAAATTACGAGGACCTATTTGAGCGAAGTCGTTCTTTCACCTTAATAGTGCTCGTTAAAACGAAGGCGCACCCCTTGGCCTTAATACGAGAGCCTGTGGGCTCAATCGTGCTTGGTTAGTCAAAGTGGCATGAGAAACAACAACAACAATTCATGTTTGGTTTGGCTTGGATAATTTCGAGCACTACGGTCTACTGTTTTTCAACACGAGGACTAACGAGACTGAGACCTGTCGCTTAAAGCCGACTACAAACCTACATGCCAACAGTGGAATTTGAAGCCACAAACTCTGGTACAGATGGGCAGCGCCTATTCAGCCATCGTTCGGATGAAATACAATTTGCAATTAATACAAAACAATAATTTTCAAGTATTTGATGTTTTACCATTCTTTTTTCGCTTTTTCATGCTATGGAACCCTTATAACATGGTAACTACAAAACCCAAGAAAAAAAAAAAAAAGCACCAAGATATTTCCCTGCTAATTTTCTTCAATAACCTGACATACTGCAATTACGCGACATTTTCCAGAAATTTACTAAATTTTGATCCTGCGGAGGTCGCATAACTGTATGGATACAACTAATTTGCATTTATATAATCAAAAAGTATAATTTTAAATATATGTTGGTACAATTTTTCTACGTAAATACATCCTAACGATTTTTCCATTCCTTGATTTAGAGTCGTCAAAATCTCTTAAGTCCTACCTCTTCCATGTGCACTGGATATGCTATAGATGAAACACTTTATGATGCTCACTTAATAGTCTAAATCAGCGTATAAACTAAAACATGCAACTAAATGTGAAGAAATGTTTTTCTTAAATTTAAATTGGGGTGAAAAAATATCTAAATAATTTAACATACATTGGAATATATTTTTTTTATTACATCGCGTTGTAACAAATGGATGGATAGTAGCTCTCTTTGGCGGCTAAATACAAAAATACTCAGCCTACAACATTTAGAGATGTAGCATTGTCATTTAGTTAATTGTTTTGCACCTGTTTGTTTTTGGTGGTTCAGTAGATTTTAAGTATAATATTTTTTTTTAGCTTTACGTTTTACCCTTTTGGTCATTGTCGGGATTTATGACATACGATAGAGAAGAAACTGATAAAATCCAAAAAGATTAACTTAACTGACATTTAACGAATGCATAATTATGTTTCGCATCAAAACTTTATATTCTGCATATTAACATTTTAAGGCTTCATAGACGAACATTTCTCCCTGAAAATGTAGTCACTAATCATAACAATTTCCTTCATGAATTAACTTCACGTGATCTCAATTGAAAAACAGATATGAAGCATCACGAAGGCAGGTGGAAAGGGGAATTAGCACGACTTGCGAAAGATTCTTGAAAGATTCCAGCTGTAGTACTTAACCTTAAACAAACTCATATCCTCTTCATCATTTTACTTCTACATTTCCCATTTTAATAAAAGCCTCGACAGGTGTTAAAAAACAGGAGATTATGTGTTTTACAATTTAAGATGACATAGGTCAAAATTTGCCAAATATTTCATTTCCTTTATGAATGATGTAGGCAGGAAACATACAATTAATCATAATTCTATGCAGAAGGTGTGGGCACCCCCCTCACCAATCAACCCCGAAGGGTGATTTTCAGAACTACACAAGGCCAAAATATATTCTTAGATGGGTGATAATCATCTTACTACAGCGACCTGCTGATTGTAAGGTCTCTCGTTCGATTCTCACTGATCAAACTTATGATAATATTAATTATCAATTTAACCCATACCACCATCGCCGAAGCGCACCAAACGATGCCCAAATACGTAGGAAGCTGCTCTTTGGTACCGCAGTTTGCGGGTTCCAATCCCGTTGAAGGCATGGATGTTGGTAGCCGATCGGGATCGGCTTTAAGAAGTTGGTTCCAGTCTCACTAGCCCTCGTGTAGAAAAACAGTAGACCGTAGTGCTCCTAATCAAACCAATACATGGCCGAGCAATGGCTACACAGATAGGGTGCTGCCTTTGGATAGTATGTAATCCATTGGTTCGAATCACATTGCTTGAAAGAATGCTCGTACCCGTTCCGAATCGGTATCAAGCAGCAAAAGTGCATCGTGCAGAAAAAAAAAAAAAAAAAGCATTACCAACTTATTCCTTGATAATGCCTTATTTATTGATGGATGGTTAATAGCGAAAAGTGATTCAGCAAAGCGAAAAATTCCTCTCTAAATATGCTCTTTAATCAAACTGTGAAGTTATACTGAATATAATCTATAATCATCTGTACTAAACACCGTTCAAAATGGTGCCTTGAACTTATATTGAAGCCATAGTTTCATACAGTTTTAACTTTTTAATTATTAAAGGATACATACAGTTTACAAGAAAATGTTGACTGACTTATTACAGTTAAAGTCAGTTAAGGAAATACAAAATTTAACAAATATTGAAACTGTTTTAATAGTATAAAGGAATTTTAGACTAGAGACTAATTTATAATTAATAATTGTTAAGAAAATTGATTCCAAGAAAAGCATTTAATGTATGTACCGTGAAACATACCTGTTTTCACGAATTTATAAGAACAATACATTTTCTCCGTGTTCTTACATATGTAGCTTTTAGTTACAAAATTCTTCAGATGCAGCATAACTAACACCCGTGGGGCACGATACCTATTAGTCACCCCCTCTCCATATAAACATATAACAACATGATATATAGAATTCCCTTCTCAGATGTGTGCTCGGCATAGTTTGGTTTGGAGTGCTACAGTCTACTGTTTTGCTCACGGGGGTTAATGAGACCGGGGACTACATCTAAAAACCAATTACGAACGGCTACGAACATCCATGCCAACATCGCGATTCGAACCCCTGAACTCCGGTTCCGAAGAGCAGCGCTCTACATTCGGCCATCGGCGTGCCCGGACATGATAGGCTCCATTGCTCTGCCCGCTGCACCTTTTATTTTCAAGTTTGTAACCCTTACGACAGTGAAGGTAAAAAAATATATAACTGTATACTTAAATAACATTCAATTTCTAAATAAAGATTTATTTTTTCAAAAAATTTTATTTACTTTTTTAGCCAATTAATGACTAGTTTCCTATTTTAAGGACAGCTAAAAAAAGTCTATAGAATTTCTCTGTTTTCTATGTATGTGTCTTCCTTTTCAGCTGTTATTTATAATTTTGTCATTTGGATTGACATTTTCAGATTTTTCAAGCCTCGCACATAAATTTACTTTTTGCAGGCGAAATCATGACAAATAGCTTTTTCTATTATAAAGCTTTATTTTAAAATAATACTATGTGTTCATATGTGATATATAAAAAATCTCTTATCATAAAGGCTATTTTTTTTAAATATAAATGGCACTTTTATGATGTTTTAAATGACAACTGATCATTAATGATTGTAGTATTTAGAGTTGCTTAATTTCATATTTCTTTTACTAAATCTATAATAACTTAAATTTAAGACATTCATCAATTTAGAGTGAATAGAAATGAATTGAGAACTAATGGGTTAAATTTCAATATTTTTGCTTCAAACTATTATTGTATTTATACATTTACTGAAAACAATTACACAGCATTGAGCATGGATATAGTAAGGGAATGATATGAGCCAAAGGTGTTTTTAAAGAGCCTGTGTTCTTATTTATTCCCCACTCCATTTAAATAATACTTTGTAACAATATTTTTTAACTATATTTTGATGAAGTTTCACTCTTTACGATATTCTCAGTAAAAATGTGTTCTTTCGCCTTCAAAAAAGTTACAGAAAACTAATTAGCATTATTTTGAATTCATTTTAACATTTTGATTGACTTCTCTTACTTCTCTCATCAAATAAAGAAATAGACATGACCATAAATTCTTGCTCAGAACATTTTTTACATTTAATTAATAAGTTTTTTACTATAATCATTTTCAATTTATCCATTCTTTACTATTGGTCACAAGAAATTTCTACTTATCACTAATTAAAAGTTTTCAAAATAGTAAGAACAGATGTACAAAATATTTTAAATTTCTTTTTCAGATTTGAAATTTTTATTACATCAATTACAGTTCATATTATTCATTTAATGGTAGTATCTGTGCATGCTCACTTTTTTGGGTGGAGAAATTAGCTTTAACACTATATTAATAAAGATCATTTTGTTTGTATAGTTTGTTCGTTTGTAGAGATCATTTTGATCCCTGAGCATGTTTGTCAGTTGACTAATTTGGTTTGAAGAATTCATGTGATATTTTTGACTTTTCCTAAATAGATAATAAATATTTAAAAAAAAAAAAAAATTAGCATTCTATATTTGTTAGTTTTAGAAATATTGGCCTGTATTCCTAAAACAGCAGATGAGGTCATTATGAACCTTTTAGTAAAGATAGGAGATGCACGGTTTTTCATGCTTACATATCTTTTCCAAAATCGTTCATTTTACAGATGTAATTTCCCATTTGTTACTTTTTAGTTCAGATTACTCAGTGTAGCAGACATGCCAACATTCAGGTACTTGTGTTTGGAGCAACAGCGTGGTTTGAAATTTTAACATGCTAATTACAGATTATATGAGTACATATCTTATTGGTTTCTAAATTAAAATTAAATTTAAAATATTTACACAGAAGTAAATTAAAATTTATGTATTTAAAAGTTTATAAATAGCTTTTTTAGCTTTAACAACTTATTTTTCAAAACAGTGTTTCTTATATCAACATTCACCCTGATTAAAATATTTCCATTTTTCTATCATCAGGGATTCTAGAGTTTGTCTACTCAAATTTGATCAAAATTCAGTTATGTTTTTCTGCACAGTGCTGAAAACTTTTAACATACAGCATCACTGTGTGTAAAGAGTAATATTCAACACTATTTTTTGCAAAACTTTGAATGTAGTTGCTGAATTGTAATCTTTTAGCTGTTCAAAAGTTTTGTTATCTTCTGGAGAAATCTGAGAAATTTCTGGAGTTATCAAATTTTCTCATTTCTCCACAGCTGCTCTGGAGAATCTGGAATTTGGTTTGGAGTGCTACAGTCTACTTTTTGCAACACAAGGGCTAACGAGACCGGAACCTACTGCTTAAAGCCAATTCCGAACGGCTCCAAACATCCATGCCACAGTGGGATTCCAACCCACAAACTCCGGTCTTGAAGGCCAGCACCCTAACCATTCAGTCATAATTCGAGAATCTGGAATAGTTGGCATGCCTGGTGTAGGTGGTAACAGTTAGGCCAGTTGTACTCTATGTAGTCCCAATTCAGTACTCCAGTACTACAATCCAGATTTCTACAATCAAGGTCATTATCATCTTACCATCATGTTGTAATGTACTGAATTATAAACTATCATTTGATAATATTCTGACATTTTTTTTCTGTCTTGTATTCAATTTTTACAAAATTTCTTATAAGCAAAAAAGCGGTTAAAAATTTGTTGCAGGAACTCTCTGAAAATGAGTCAGATGGAGAAGAAAATGATAAATTTTTTTGTTGAAAAATGAAGAACAACACATTAGTGAATCTAAAGACAGTAAAGTAAACAAATAACAACTCATCAGAAATAAATGAACAAAAGAGAATCAGAATATTTGTATAAAATTATTTTTACAGCTTTTGATAAGACTATATGAAAGAAATACTAAAAATTCAGCCTGTGTCATGTAATGGCTTATATAATGTACTCTAAAAGGAAACAACAAGACATATTTTTGTGGCAAAGTGTCTAATGCTTTTTTCATTGGCAATGCTATTTTGTTGCACATAAAGAAATGTACAGAATCAAAAGCTCATTGGCAACTTGGAAATAAAGACGAGATTATTTTTGCCTGTGTTACATATTTTTATTGCTATACTATATGCCTAAGGAGCAATAGGATCAAAAGGTTAAGATTTATCTTCACTTTGGTCTGAGCCATGAGAAATACCATTTTGCAAAGAAACTATTTCAAGAAATGATTCAAAGAAAAAAAAAATAAGTTAATAAATAAAAAATAATTTAAGAAAATTTAGATTTCGGAATGAAGGGACAAAAAAGATCTATTTGAATACAGACTGATAAACTTGCTCTTACATCAGAAATATCAGAATCTATGTATAGTTTTATGCAATATATGTCTATTAAACCAGATAATTCAGAATAAAATTTTGGTTATTTGCTGATGTTGACACTAAATAACTCTTGAATACCTATCCTTGCCCAGGAAAAGATGAAATAGCAAATCCCCAGTTACATTTAATTGAAAATGTTATCATAGAATTAATAGTATATAGTATCAGAACCAGTGTTACAGTGACAAAATTCAATAAATTATAAAGTAATTATTAATTATGAAATACATGTAAATTTTGTATTCTTGCTGATATATAGCATCTAAGTTGTTTTATCATTGCTATTTCAATAATTTCATTGACGGGTCAAAACGACCCCCCCAACCACCATTTTAGTGTTAAACAGTAGGTGCTAGTCTAATGACCTAGCAAACACTCTAGTGGTTACATTGCCCAGAACAAAGTGACAAACTGCCCCCCAGTATAAGTATAAAAAAATATTATTTAGAAATATTGTTTCAAATAATATACTTTTAAAAGATTAAAAATTCTTTTCTTAAATAAAAGACTAATTGTTTTAAATTATAATGAACATGTGTATTTAGGAAGAAACATATAACTTAACATAAAAGTATTAATCCAGTAGTACAATACAGCATAAAATAATTAAGAAATACTTATACCTAATGCTCTCTTAACTCTTAACTATGTGCATCTTTTAAATTATGAATGCTATTAAAAAGATATACATTATTACACAATCAGCCAAAAATAGAACCAGCTAAAATCACAAGAAACATTTTTATCACATTTGATCAAATGGCCATTTCTGCTAGTTTAGTCCTTTAACTAAACAATACTTTTTCTTGGGGGTGTATTTTCTTTAAAATAATTCATTAATGTTCAAGTTATTGCAACTGAATATATATTGATGAATATTTTCAATATAAGTTAATATGGGCAGCACAGAGTAAACTAAATATGAAATATCATCCCCTTTGAATATCACAACCCATTTTTATTAATGATAGCTCACATTATAAACACCATATATTGCTATATATATATATATATATATATATATATATATATATATATATATATATATATATAAAGAAAACCTGTGTCAAAAGAATTATTTGGTATCACATGTAAACAAACTACTGTAAAGGGAAGCTTTGTAATAAATAAAACTATCTGTCATAATTTCAGCCAATGTACCTAAAAAATAAATTATGGGCTAGGCTAGAAAAATCACAATTTCAATCCAAATGACAAAATTATAAATAATAGTAGATAATTGAAAATTTAGTAAACTGTTCATAGAATTGCTATTTACTATTGTTAAAAAATTAAACCTGTTTAGAAAAAAAAACAACTACAAACTACATACTTTTTAGCTGTCTCTTAAAAAAAGAAAAAAAGGCTAGGTATTAATGTGTTAGTGAATGGCAGATTTGATGAGAGGTGATAAAATTTCTTACCATAAGCATTTAAAAATAGTGACATTGGTGGTACATATTTTTACCATGGTCCAAGAAAAAGCTTAACATGAATTGTCTGTTTCTTGACATTTAATGTCCCAAATTAAAATTGTAAAGATATGAAAATAAATATTTTACAATTGCCCTCATCAGTAATTCTGTTTCAAGTTTTAAAGAAAGGGTCATTTCATATCACAGTATAATAAATAATTTTCCAGTAATTGCTACTCACGACAGATAATCTTAATTACTGTAAAATCTCTTAGATCCCTTATAGTAGGCCCTGTATGAGCTCTTCTGATGCAAATGCTAACCATAGCATTTAATACTAAAATCTTTCAACTGGAAGCTTAAAAGGTTTAGAATTTTTATTCATGAAAGTATGGCAGAATTATGCATCTTTTCAAAACATTCATTCACTGTTGTTCTTTTACTGATCAAAAAGAATAGCTATTAATTTTAACTTTCATGATGAATTTTTTTTTTTTACTTTCTAATTTTATTATCATTTTCTGCTTCAAAACTGTCCTAAAAAAGTATATGCATTTTTCATATTTTATATTTGTCTAATTCTAAATTTGAACAATAATTCAAAAGTATATATCAAAATGAAATAATAAATTTGCTACTTTTAGTCATGAGGCAACAAAATCAAATTGTTTTGCATTACCTTCTAACACAACTTTATAATTTTAGTAAATCCTGAAAAGTTGATTTGTTAAATTTTGGAAACAGCTTATCAACTATCAAGCAACTGTATAATTTATTTTCAAAATAGAGGAAGTTAATTTTAAGTAAAGGAGTTTAAAGGAGATATAAAGGATTAAAAAGTAGGTATTAGATTACAAAATGTTAAAAGTCATTTTAAGAAACAATGTGTAATGATATAGGAAAATTGTTCCTGATTCTATACTTTTTAAGTATTCCAATGAAGAAAATCTAGATTTATATTGAAATATTGAGTAAAATAACATTTAAAGTTCTATGGTACTTTCAGGAATGTTTTCAAAACCAAAATGGTATTGTTCAGAAGTAAGTATTTTACAAATTAATACATCATCAATTAATACATCACACATTTTACAAATTAATACTTTAAAATTGAATATTTTTTATCACATATACATACACTACATAACACAAGAAAGCCTAGTAACAAATTAAGTTTTTCTTGATAAATGTAAGCTAATAAATTTTATATAATGTATGAGTAAATAAAGGACATACATTGAAAACACTACAGTACACATTTTCATTTTTGACTACAAGCCATTTTTAAAATCTTATAATTTTGCACACTGAATGTCTAAACTGCATATTTAAACTAAAAATGTTAAGGCTGATATGTGGAACTTTCTTCATAATATTTCAACAAGAGATTTAAGCATAACTGCTGAGGATAAGTAAGGTTTGAGTTATTTCACCTCGCATATACATGTGTGGCAAAAATAAACAAATAACACAAGAGAAAAGAATATAATTTAAGACAGGGATGACTGTATACGTGAACAATCAAAAGATAATTTTTTGTATAAAAATAGTATAAAATATCTTCAATGCATATTCAGATCCCCCCCTTTTTTTTGTTCTTTCATTACATCTAATTTCAACAATTCATTTCCCACTATTTGAAGTAGTTCAAAATCACACAACATTACAATCCAATTAAAGTCTGTGTGATGCACAGCCTAAAAGTACAAGTGACACACAACCAAAATGTACAACGGATTTTCAGTGTTTTTCTAACAATTTTGGGAGGATTTTTATATTTTATAACCGACATAATTGCAATCTTTCCACTACTGATCTTAACTTTGAGCATTAGATTACTCAGAGGAATAGTTTGTTGGATACCAGGATTAGCTGTAAATCCTGAGAACAAATACATGTTAAGGAGAAGCCCAGTGGCAGTTATACAGCAGCATAAGCATAGAGATCAATATGCTCTGCACATAGATACTCATACATGATGTTACATGATTTGATAGTGTTCTATACTATACATTGTAGGCTGCAGAATATATACATCTGCTGCCTACAATAGAACTTCTTGATAATGGACAGAGAGAAGCCTCCTATCAACATTTAAATTATACTTTCATTTCGATTTTTTTAGTTTATTTTTATATAAAATTTTCTCTTTTTCTATTTCCCTCTGTTGCATCTGCTATACAAGGTATGTTAATAGTTAGAAGATAACACTTCAATTGCGTTAAAAGTAAGTAAATTAATACACTTTGCCTGTTAAGTACACATTTGGTTAATATAATCCTCCCAAGCTTGCAACTTTAATAACAATAATAACTACATGGAATGCAGTTATTATTGTTATTAAAGTTGCTAATAACAAGTCTCTATAATAATTTGAGTACATCATTAAAATGCAATCATAAGTAACCCAACTTGGCAACATGACATTTTTATAATCCTACAATTTCACACACTGAAAGTGCAACAAAAAGCATATTAACACTTAACAGTATTACAATCTTACAGATGAATTTTTGCTATACATAATACTTCAACAGTTACAGTCTGCCAAAAAAAGTACTGAATGATCACCATATTTTACTTTAAACAATATATTGATAAAGTTCTGTTTGAAGTAAAAGCTGTTATTTCAATTTCATTTATAGAATTTTTGTCACCTTTCGACTACTCTATTCTTATTAAAACTACAACTAAATAAGATAAAACAATATGCATGTAATCTTGAAATAATATATTTTAAACAAAACTTCATCAGCATATTGTTTAAAGTAAAATATGTTGATGATTCAGCAATTTTTTTGCAGATTGCACATAAAACATTTAAGGTTGGAAACTTTTTTTTCTTGTATTGCCATCTCAAGTATATATTCAATTAAAAAAAAAAAAAAATCCTACAGACACCTGTGATTTATTTTGACAATAAGATATACATTTATAAAATAAAGTTTAGATGACATTCCTCTTATCAAGTGAATCTATTTTTTATACCAGCCTCATAAAATACTCATTCACATAGTTACCAATAAGTCCTTTTTGAAAGTCTTAAATATCATGCACTTAAGTACAAAATGCATACTTAGGAGTAACTACAGTGAAACTTCTCTGAGCTGCCACCCTTCTAAATGGTCAATTTTTTATGGCACAGATTTTTCGACTCATAGACCTAATGGTAAAATAACCTTTATCAGCAGCCACCTGACCCCTTCTAAACAACCACCAAGTGAAATTGCCCCTTTCATTTTTCGGAAAATTCTACTCCCCCCATGCTTTAATTTTGAGCGAAAAAACTCAAGGCCAGGTTTATGGTCGGATATAAGACAAAAGAATAATGTGAGAAGTCCATTCCTGCAGTCTCCCTCCCCTTTCTAAGAAAGGTTAAATCTGCTATCTCTTTTGTATTCTCCTCACAACCTTCAGATAGGGAATCCCTATTGCACCATCCCTAGAAACTGAGGGAGGAACTGGACAATCAAGCATTGAAGGCCTAGGGCCTTTGTTTGGAATTCCAATCGGTAAAGTTAAGGAAGAATTGCACCTCTGTCAGCAAAAATGTCATTCACACTAGTTTCATTTCATTAGTTGGTCAGTGATCTGAGTTGCAACAATGTCGAAATACTTTTTTCTAAACCTCGAGCAGAGCATTGAAGTTCTGTGTGAATATGAGAATGGCAAATTGGCAAAAAAGTTAGCTGAATTATTTAACTGAGGAAGAACGGACATCAACAGAGTCATTAAAGAAAATAATTTGATTTTGAAGGAGTACAAAGACTACAGAACAAACAGAAACAAATTGTAGGTTTTTTAAAAAAAATGTTAAAAAGCATAAAACAAAGTACTATTTTATCTTTAGATAAGTTTTGAATTTCATTTACATAAGGAATATATGTCAGACTTGTTTATATTATGCATTATAGTAATTATCTTATAATAGTAAATAAAACCCTTCAGAGCAGCCAACCCCTCTAAGCGGTCAAATATCCTCAGTACGGAGGGGTGGCCGCTCAGAGAGGTTTCACTGTATATTAATGCACATAAATATAACATGCTTAATTATAATAATGAAAGTGTATTTTCAGGATTATGTATGAATTTTAATACATAACACTTTGAAATTTAAGCAGTTAGCCTCATTCATTAAGGTTTGAATCAGTAATCAGTAAGTTTGAATAAGTTTTCTCTCATGCTTAACATCAAATCAAAAGTTACATAATGCAGAAGAAGTACTAAATTTTAGACAGATATAATTATAAAAATGAACAATCCATAACAATTTTTTGAGGAGAGGGCAAGTGTGTGTATACTGAAATACTATAAATTATTTCATTGCATATTCACATTCAATTTTATCTGGTTTTAAGGGAGAATTATTTCCTACTTTGAAATCAATCACTGAATCTCAAAGTCTATTTGATACAATGAAGTTAACATATACATGTTGGCAAGTATAAATAACATTTAACAAAATACTAAAATACTTACTTTTCTCCACCAGTATCAGAACTTGTAAGACTAGAAGATTCAGATTCAAAACTATGAAAGCTATTGCAATTTTCACTTCTTTCCTCTGACTGTCTTCGTCTAGTATTGTCTAAAACAGAAAATGTATACATATATAACATATGGAATAAAATCTAGAAAACATTGCTACATTTTAAAAAATAATCATGTGAACTTTAATTTTGCAACATTATTCAATAACTTATACATTTAAAATTAAGGGAGTAAATTTGTAAAAACTTGCAGTGATTTAAAATCAGAAATCTATTTTAGATGCTGTTACGCATAATTTTACACTCTAAATGGCAACAGTTCCAATGATCAAATGTAAAGTTGTAGTCTGCAATTTACAACTATGTGTTACTATGCTTGTCCTAATAATAAACCTTGATTTAAATATGAATTTATGTATAAAATTGTTAACGCACACAATAATGTAAAATACATTTAAGATTATTAATATTTACTCGCCTTTTTAACACATCATAATATGTGCCAATAAAATAAGTTACATATTATAAATTTGTATTTTTAACAACAATGTTTTAGAAATAACCCTATATAGAAAATTTAGCTATGGTTATAAATTTTTTGTCTGGGCTCCCACAATACCATAACTATATATATTTATGGTGACAGGTAATGCTACTATTTCTTACACCTGTCATTTTCAGTTGAGTTACTTTAGGAAAATATCAAATTATAAAGCAATTAAATATATAAGTGAGCAATTTCTTAAAATATATCAGAGAACAAAGTCTTTAAAAAAATACAATCCTACTTAAAATATTTATATATGAAGGTGCTTATGTACACATTGAAAAATAATAAAGTGTACTTTGGATATGATATTTATTTATTTATATTCAAACTAAGAGAATAAATAAATTTGTAAATATAATTATTAAAATCCTTACTCCCTACCTAGAAAAACTATCCTTTCACTATGTTTCATTTCTCTCCTACAATCCTTTCCCCAAAGTATTTGAGAATTTTATACTAATATAAATTTTATAAAAACTACTAGCTACATAGCCCAAGATTGCTTAAACAATCTTGATAAATGTGTCACTGTATAGTGATAAAGAAAAGTGAGGTCACATGATACATGTCTAAAATTCACTCCTGAGAAAAGAAGGTCACGCAAGTCTGGTGAAATAAATACTAAATTATTGGCAAATACATGAAGATTTAAATTTATAAGGGTGAAATTTGAAAATAAGAGCTTTCAAATTTACAAAGCTAATAAACTTTATAATTTTGCAACAAAAATTTGGTAACCAAAAATATGTAAGGCAGAAATTATATAAATAAAGCCTTGAAATATTAACATTTGATGGAAACACTGAAATAATTTTCAATATTCAACTCTAAAAGAATTATTTAATCTTTGGTCCAAACAAAGTTTGTACAACCAGACATCCATTATTAACTGTTTGGATTGAATTTCAAGTAACTGTAAAAAAAAATAAGGAAAAAATTGTTTATGTGAATATTTTATGGTATAGATTGTCATATAAGATGGTAGGTTGGTTTTAATATTGACAGTGCTATTTTGTCGGTATCACAGCATACTTGATGAAAATTTGATGACAGTACAACAAATCTTATGGATTTGTAAAACACACACACAGTAGCACACTCTTTTTTCGACATGTCTATAAATTTAATGGTAAAGATGCAGTATAATTACTCATTGACACATTCTGAAATTTTAACACTTTTCTGCTATTTTAGTGAAATTATTTCACAGTTACAACTTATTATAAATTCCTTTTTTGTTGTTATACATGTAATTACGATTTTTAAACCTTCTAGTGTATCTAAGTTGACATTTTGGTAACCAATGAAGACCTGTACTACATCTGTTCCTATTTAACATGAACTACTCTTAAACAGTTAGTAAAATAATAGTTATATTAAAAGGATATGCATAAGGTAAATAGAATAGGTTTACAGTAATCTTATACTAAATGAGTAAGCAATAAAATAGATATTCAATGCAGATTAATAATCTTATTTTTAGTAATTAGCAATAGTAGCTACTAATAATCTAAAGTACCCATCTTCTATCAATTTTATTTACATTTCATAATGGCCGTTTCTAATATATAAACTAACTTGTTTCCTGTATATCATCTAAAGTATATCATTTGCTTCCTGATGTACTAATGTATTAACTCACTGCAATCAGAAGAAGATAGATGCACATAGATACATACATGCTATCAAATTTTAATAGTCAAGCTATCTTAATTATAGAGGACATTAAAATTAAAAATTAAAGTACACAAAATTACTTTTTTATTCTATTGTAATCAGAAAAATGGAAAACATTAAAGTAAACACATATGACACAGTCAACTATCCTAAAAATAGCAGTAAAACTACAGTTTTTAACTTCAGAAAAACTATCCTTCACAATTACATCACTCAGTTTTGAAGTCTAGAAAACTATTTTTAATTAACACTAGTTCTAATCAATGCTGAAAATAAATTATAAGTACAAAATCATTAAGGTCAAAAAGTGAATTTTTCAGATAACAAGATCTTATTGAACAAATTTTAACAGGAGTTTCCCATCCTGACTTGAACTGAATATCAACCTATATGCATAATAATATTAAAAGATATTGTAACTGCACTGTCCCAAGATATATAAAGCACTTAATATGAAAACATTTTTTCTCTTAAATATTATGGGAACAACTTCTTCTAAAAAACTTATTTTTGACTACAAAATATTCATACAATCAAATAGCAAAATAAATTTTCATTGAATCAGGATTTTGTTTTGAAGGGGAAAAACAAAACAAAACAAAATCTCCTTCTATAGCTAACCCCTGATGATACATTAAGATTTAATCTGAATGCTGCTCTTCAGTCTTTAACAGACATTTTGCAGAATAGTATTATGATTAATACAATAACTTGACTCCTGATATAGTTTACCAATTTCTGACATTTCTTCAAATATGACCCATAAATTATATCATATATATAAGGTGCTATTTGTATATTTACAACTTTGATGGCCACATTTTAATAGCTTATAAATGATTTATATTTTAGGTGATTTTGCAAACATAATATAGTCTTAAAAATCAACTACAAACTACAGATTTACACCTCTTTTTAGTCGTATCAGAAATAGATAAATTCAGAAATCAAAAAGAATTTTTACCCGATTTTGTGTCCCTTTTATATTTGACCAATTTAAAATCTAAATTAGAAAAAATCCACAATTTAAGACAAATCTGAGAATTTTGTAAATACCCTTATTTCAACTGTAAATCTTCTACATTTCTTGAATTACAAAACTAACTCCACATAAAAAAGCCCAATAGCTGTTTGCAGTTTGAATTTGCTATCTTATATGAACATAAAAATTTCTAGCTAGCTCCCTTTATTAGGAATAGCCCAAATTGCATAACTGACTGCACATAAAGAAAATAACTATTACCTTTGTTTATATGCTATTAGGCATTAATTTACAGTTAAGAAATAACACAGCTAGTACATATTTGCAATTTTTAACTTTCCCCAAAATAAAAAAAAATCCATTATATATATTCTTGTATTGTTCTTGTATTACATGTTCTTGTAATCTTTCCTTTTCTAGATAAAGCTACGAGTTTTTTTATGTTAACTTTATTCTATTTTTATATAATTCTTAGAAGCATTTTCATCATTTAAAGAGATATTTATGTTAACTTCAGAGTGTTTACATTTTGAGCTGAAAAATATAGAGTAAGAAAAAGGTGTAAAAAAAAAAAACTAAATACATAATTCTCTACTACTTATTACTTTTTTTTCTATTTTAGCATTGTTATTACTTCTTAACTAAATTCTTCATAATAATATGAATAATTTCTTGTCAATACAGATGAACAAATATATCAGTAAGAAAGTTAAAGTATTTCCACCCAGGCTGAAACTACCAGAACTCAAATATATTAGTACAAATAGCAAATGAATACTAAATTACATAATTTATAGGACTAAATGTTAAGCCTTTGCTATCTCTTTCAAGCTTTATATTTACGCAGCAATGAATAAACTCATAAATAAGTATAAGAAAAATAAATAAAAGTACAGCATATTAATATTCTTACCATCAAGGACTAAACGAGGTTGCACATTCCATAAACCATTTCTTTTTACCTGACAAGAGAAGGATAAATATATATTAAAATAGAGAATAAAATAATTGATTAAAATAATTTCAATAAATCAAAATATACGAAAAATAAAAATAATTATTAAAATCTCAATAGTGTCAGTATTAAAATTTTTAGTGGTGTTTAAATATTAACTAGCACAGTCAAGCATTCATACACTGAACAGTACCCTAACTTGGGGCATTTTGTTTTGAGCAGTGGTACTCTTCAGTATTGTATTAACCCTTTGCACTCGAGGGTTCTGCAGCAAAGCCATTTAAAATTTGTCTTCAAACTCGAGGGCTCCACTACGAAAACAATGCAAAATAATTAGTTTTTATAATCTGTTTTTGTTTTTATGTTAAAAACTGAAAATTATTTGCATTGTCTCCATGACAGAGCCCTCAAGTTTGAAGACAAACTTTAAATGGCTCTGCTCTGGACCCTCAAGTGCAAAGAGTTAAACAGAAACAAGCAGTATTACAAGAAAAATGAATAGATATTGTTTGAAGACATTTTAGCTTAAACCTGATACTGATACACTAACAACTGATAGTTTCTTTCTTACCTGTAACCTTGTCACAGGTAAGATTAAATGTTTTAAAAATTATAAGAAAATACACAATTTTGAAAAATCGTAGTACCTTTTGTTACCTAGGTTAAATAAGCAGGATTAGGTTGAATGTTTTCCCCACTTCTTACTTATAAAATTTATGCAGTACTTGTGCACATATATTTATATTTAATTAATTAAGTTTATTTTTTATACATATATTTTTAAAAAATTGTATACAAATTACTTCAAATTTGAAACAAGAAAAAACAGTTCCTTAAATTTGCAAAGAAATATTGACAAAGTGAAGAAAATTGCGAGAAAGTCTATACCTAAAAATAGAAAAAAAAATAACATTTCTGTTGGTATTGAAAGGTAACATATTGTTAAAAGACAGCAACTAATGCATTGGGGAGACAGGTTTTCAACATTATTTAATGTCAGTGTTATCACTGAACAACTGTGTATAAAAACTGGTGATTAATAAAAGATCTGTCACCAAAATATTACAAAAATGGATGCTACAATAAAAGATAAGTCTCAAAGTGAAATGTAAAAGAACGATTGTGTGATGAAATTTACCAAAAACAAATCAAGTGAAAACTAATATGAAAAGATCCTTTGTGAAAAGGTTATTAAACAAAAGAATAACAGAAAACTATCAGCTACACAAATTACTATTCAGTCTGACAAAATGCATATATATCTCCAAATGTTGAGAACATCTATGAAAATATTTCATTTGAAAGAATAAAGTAAGTTGAATATTTTCTGGAGCAGGTACAACTTCTAACAAATGTAAAACTAAAGATTGTGTTATATGTATACAATGGCGAATTTTCTTATTCATTTAAAAGTGTTTAATAAAAATAAAATGGGCATCTCAAGTTATTATCTTATGCTCCATACATGAAAATAATTTAAAAGATTAAGTGTCTTAAGTTAGTGAAGGAGTGGGAAATTCCTAACTTGGGGTATCCCATAAATTACCTATTTTTTACTTTTAAGTGGCAGACCTACAAAACTATTAACTTGTTGTATGATAAAGTATTAAGGCTTTTTATTTATTTATTTTTTAAAGGAACATTTAATTTAAATTTAAAATAGATTAACATGCTATTAACAATCAAAGTTCAAAATTGTAACATGCATGGGCACTTAACAGTAAGCAAAAATATAAGCATTTACTTTCATAAGGACACAAACAACATCTCAACATGGGAAATGGAGCAATTTTAGTGAATGTTTACAAGAACATGTCTTTCCTTTCTGTATAAAAATAAAACCAAAATATTTATACGTTTATCAATACATTATATTTTGTATTTAAATGGAACTTTAAAAATGCTTTAAAATTTAATGCATTACAGCCTTATTATTAAATTCAATTTCTAAAAACATTTAATTCTATAGATTATTTTTCTAAGCCTCTATTCCATTTATCTTTTGATAATTTGGCATGGTCCTCCAACAATGAAAAAAATTTTGCTTTTCTCACAAAGACATTAAGTTTATTGTCAATAAAAAATTTGGAAATTAGTACAAGTTTTAAGACACATCTTCTGATGTTTTTATTCACTTCACCTGCAGCTTTTCTAATGGATAATTTTACAGAAATTGTATTATTTTTTCCAAACATGGAAAACTTTAATGTGTATCTTTAATATTTTTTTTAAATATGTACTTTATAAAATATTTAATAAAACAAACTTTAAGGCTGCATCTTTGGTCCAATATTTAAAGAACCTTTATATAAACCAGAGAGTACGCATGATGCAGACATGCCAACATTGAAGCACTTGTGTCCGGAGCAACAGCGTGGTTTGAAATTTTAACATGATAATTACAGATTATACATAAGTACACATCTCATTGGTTTCTAAATTAAAATCAAATTTAAAATAATTACACAGTAGTAAATTGTAAAAGGTAAATTAAAATTTATGCCTTTAAAAATTTATGAGTAGCTTTTTTAGCTTTCACAACTTATTTTTCAGAACAGTGTTTTTTATAACAAGATGGAACCTGATTCAAATATTTTCAGTTCGCTATACTCAGGGATTCTCGAGTTTTTCTACTCATATTTGACCTAAATTCAGTTTGGTTTTTCTGCACAGTACTGAAAACTTTTATCATGCAGCATTATTGTGAGAAAAGAGTAATATTCAGCATTATTTTTTGCAAAACTTTGTATTTAATTGCCAAATTGTAATTTTTCAAAAATTTTGCTGTTTTCCGGAGAGATCTGAGAAGTTTCTCGAGTCATCAAATTTCCTCATTTTTCTGGAGCTGCTCTGGAAAAGTTGGCATGTCTGCATGATGTTAATAAGAGCCCCAATCCCTATTTTATTTATAAAGGAGTATGTGATAGCTGTATCTGGCACCTGCTATCTAGAACCTAAGTTATGTGACCTATAATAAGTGTGAAAACAAAGGTTTCATATTAATCACGCCACATTCCTTTATGATGTAATCATTCATGCACCAATCTGAGTCCATTTGGCCATAAGGCCTTCTAAACTTTTTCTAGTGATATCTGGTAGTTTTACAATATAATATGACATTCTCTCCAATTCAGTAACATCATCATTTCACGGCTAATTTCTAAAATGGATAACCTCTGTATAGTATATTTGTAAGTTTTAAAGATTTTCTATACAAAATTGTTTGATAAAATCAACAAAATATTCATAATTTTTGTTTTTTTTTATAAAACAATTAGTTTTTTTAGCTTACTGTTATGAAATAAAATAACTACTTTTGAACATTGATTAATTTTTGTCTACCATATATCATACAAATATTTTCTTGCTTAACAGCTACACCACACACATGTGAGAATTTTATGCATCTTGCAAGCTCCACTATATCCACACTTCATATAAACCAAGGCCGTAGGCAGGGGGAGGGATTTGGGGGACTGGTCCCCTCCCCTGAAATTTTGAAAGACCATTTTTTACATAGACAATGTCCCACGTTAGTGTGTGTGTGCGTTATATGCCTAGCTGTTTATGAACATAGAGAATTATTCTCTTAGAAAAACCACTCAAACCATAAAAATATTGCTGGGCAGCTGGCCAGAAATACAGCACTGTATTCTGGAAATACAGTGCTTTCTCTTTCATCAATTGAAATATCATTACAAATAAAGATGTCTTTCTCCCTTGATCCCCCTCCGAAAATAATTTCTGACTACGACCCTGATATAAACCCTATTATAGAAATTATCTCCATTTGTGTCATACTTTGACCTCAATTAAATAGCCAATTTTAAACAGTTTTCTCTTGTCTCTATCTTTAAGAAAAATTAAAAATTTCGACAACAGAATGTACATTCTATTCGCTAATAAATACCCTCAGTAAAAAAGCCTTCATCCACTTTTACATATAATTATCAAGCAACCATTGATAAAATATATACATATTTCTTTGCAAATAAGATAGACAACAGAATTTCACACTATATAATACACATATATGAAAGGCAGAAATAAGACTTATGATATGAATGATTTAACATGATCAAATTAAACTTTTAATGTTTACATGAAAACTAAAATAATCAGAGCTTGGTTCTCAAGATGTAAAATAACAAAATAACCATTTAAATTAACTTAAGGTCAATTTATATACATGAAGTACAGAAAATAACTTCTTTTATTACAATATGTGTATATATATATGTGTGTATATATATATATATATATATATATATATATATATATATATATATATATAAAATATCAAACATAAACAGATGATAGATAGTAATTATTGAAAATCATACCTCAATATCAGAATCTGAAGTCCGTGGACTACTTTCAGGACTAGAACATGGAGTAGCACCAGGTTTCACACTTGTCAGTGCTTTTAATTTACTGTTTATCATATCTAAGTTTGAAACTTCCTAAAATTTTCAATAAAAATATATTTAATGCTTAAATAAAAATAAATAAATTTAAATAAAAAAAAGCGTACATCAAAATTTAGTAAGTAATTAGAAAAAGGCTTTTACCTGAGATTTTAAAGATAAACAAATATGTATTTATACAATAAAAAATAGCACGATATTTTAAAGGGAATATTTAGCATACAAATTTTTGTGCATCTTTAATATGATTTATTTCTCTCAAAATGATAAAATTATATATGTTAAATAAAGAGAAAAGTTTCATAATTTTATCTAATTTATTTTATGGTTAAGATACTTAAATAAGATACACAGAAAACAATTCTGTAAGGAATGTGGATCCCACGACCAGTGTTTCACATGTATATGCCTTTCTTGATATTGGCAAATCGCCCCCATTGACCCCTTACACTCGGCATTCCTTGAAATTGGAGATGGCTGGCTAAGGGGGCGAGGGCTAATAAGGTTCTTTGGATACGCTCGGTTGTGTTTTTGCAGGCCAGCAGTACATCTGGATGAGGGAACTTCTTTTTTTGGCAGGGATCAAGTTGCAAGAAATGCGATCACCCACACCCCTAAGGAAAGGGAGAGGAGATGTGAAGAAAACAGTTGGATTCGGGCCTGCAATTTGGAGACATCTCTTGGTTCAATGTGAAAGAACACAATGACACTTTTATGTTTGGACTTATTAAAAATGCTCGGTTAATCCTTTCTGATTTATGCAGGCTCAGAGGTTCTAATATATGACATTTTGTTTTACTCTAATGTTTCATAAATCTTGTAAATAAAATTTGTGTTGTCCGTCTATGCTTTTGGAGGAATTATTTTACTCCCATGCATCCCAGTAGCGATCTACGAACATACCTGCCCCAGTAAAGTATGTGGGCAGGTCCCACGCAAGCATAATGCACAAGAACAGTGTGTTGTTACAAATTCTACACTGAATTTTTGAGTAAAATGTTATATATTTTAAATATTCATTCACTATTATTTGCATAATAGTTAAACAAGATAAACAAAACATTGAAATCAGAAATTACCTGCCGTAGTTGCTCTGTATAAACTCTTAACTGGTTTTCACATTTTAATTTTTCTTTGTCCACCTGTGCAGTTAAGGCTTGTTTCTGCTTTGTTAATTCACTAAGTTGAATCTGCAATAATACAATATTAAAGCATCAGTTTCTTTTCCTTAAAAACTGATACAAAGTAATTTAAGTAAAATTATCAATAAGTTTTAAGTACTTAATTATCACAGACATAAAATTAAAATCGAAAATTTTAAAATGGTACTACCATTTAACATTGAACTTGTTTGAGACCTGTTTAGTCTCAGTATGTTAACAATATGGATGGCTTGTGTTATAGGCAGTGCAGAATAATGACATCTTTTATTTTAGTCATTATAAATATATATTATTTTATGTTTGCTTGAAGTAATTTATTTTATCATCAATGATTGAACTATACGTCTTACAAACTTCTACAAACGGGTGTCACAAGCTGACAGGAGGCTAATTGAGACTTATAGCATTGTGGTTATTTGAATGCAATTACCTTATACAGATGGATGCATGCACCATTGTTTTTAGTTGCAGTCAGATACATAAAGTGACACTGTGCATCAAACAGTTCCTTTGGTCAGTTTATAGCATGTTCATTTTGTTTATTGTGCTTACTCCATCTCTTTACATATTTGGATATTATAATTACATAGATATATATAAAACTTTATGTAATTTTTACTACATCTATATCAAATGTTATTTTCAAATGTTAAAGATAACAAACCATGTCTAAGAATCACTATAAATTTGAATAGGCTAAATACACCTGGAATGACTTCAAGCGAGAAAAAAACTGTACAATAGTCACACAGATATCAAAATGCTAAAATAACAAAATGTTAAAGTAACTTTTATTTTAAAGTAACTTTTATGTAAGATGAGGAATATTTATGGGGAATAAAATTATAAATTTTATTTATATTTATTTATTATATTAATTTTATGAAACACACATTTATGATGTGTTTGCATATTTTAAGAATTGTAGCACCTTGTGATTTAAAGTTACAAGTCACCAATGAATATATTTATAAAAAATAAAGAAATATTTGTGGATAAAAATGACAATGCAACTGTCATGACTGTTTCACAAGTGATTTATTTCCAAATGATTTATTATTCATCATAGAAGAAGTATAATATTTCCACTTTTAAATCACCTTTGAAAGAATATGTCACTTGTCAAAATATAAGTAGGCAATTATAATGTATGAGTGAAAGATAATTTAATATTTAGTGAAATAAAAAAGGAGTTACACTAGTCAGTCGTTTTTTTTTACTTTGCTCCCCCAGATCTTATTGTTTATCTCACCTTAATATAATGTTAAAAAAAGGAATTCTTACAATTTTTTAAAAATCAACATATTAGTAAATGAACGCCAAGCCACCATATTTAGAACAGTTTCAAATGGCAATACATTTATTATATTACAATTCTTTACCTCTTTTCTATTTCAAGCTAAATATTTTATACTCACAACATTTGAAATAACTGTTAAGTTAATAACTACTGAACTGCATGACAATTAACTTCCTGATACTTTCTCATCTAATAATGTTAAATGAGATATTTACTGATCAAAACAGCTTGGCTTTAATGAATATCAACTAACTAGGTCCATAAATAAAAGGATTACATTGTAATACTATTAAATGAAAATTATTTTATCTTTTCCAAATGAGTTAGTATTGCAAGTCAGCCCAATATTGGTTTACTAACTATTTAGCAATAAATCATAATACATGACTGGACTGCAAAGTTTGGGACATTCTTTTATGTTAGTAACTCATTAAGAAATCAAATATTCATAATTTAGATAGGAAGCTCATCCATATAAGGACATTTCATGCTACAAAATGAACTTAAATAATTTTTCAATTTTTAAGCTTTAGAGACATATATTATCATCATATTTGTTGATCTAAGATCACTTAAGAGTTTGAACCAGGGAATCCAATGAAACAACACAGAAAGAGAGCAATGAGGCACTTAAGATCACACACAAGAAAGCATGTATAAATCTATTAAAATCTGAGAGAAGCAAGATGTTGTCAGAGAGAGCACCTAGGCTCCAGTCTATTTAATCTACCATCCTTAATATATATAAATTATATACAATTATCCAATGAATATAAATCATTGTATTAATTTTTCATTGAATATAATGATTTGTATTCAATGTAAAAATTTTAGTATTTCTATAGTTTCATTGTATACTGTTTTATAGGATCTATTGCTAATTTTTTATACGATATATAATTTTCCTCTTTCATCGGTATATTTTACACTAAGACATAAGGTCTTGACTACAACTTTTTATAAATATGATTAACACTTTATTTGCTATGTAAGTTTATATAGAAAATCTCCATTAGACCCTGCAGTC
The DNA here is from genome assembly GCA_032207245.1 of Pardosa pseudoannulata. Classification (NCBI taxonomy): domain Eukaryota; kingdom Metazoa; phylum Arthropoda; class Arachnida; order Araneae; family Lycosidae; genus Pardosa; species Pardosa pseudoannulata. The sequence goes on from CM063501.1 coordinate 91,513,583, forward strand.
CCTAGATCAGACATACTTATGAATAATTTAACTAAAGCAATGTTTTTTATTACTTCTGAAACCTTAAGTATAAGTAAACTAAAAAGCTATGAACATTAATTACCTCACATTAGTTGAAAATTTTTATTCAAGAAAGAAACACCTAAGAAAGAGTGATAGAGTTATATCACCACATTTTTAAGAGTCTATAAATTGGGCCGACTAAGGCTATGATAGCTCCTTCCCTTCCTTTTTCTAGTCAAGTATGTCTGTGCTCTGAGCACAAGAATTGTGGAACATCTGGTAAAATTAAGAGAGCTCTTTTGTCTGGAAAATAAAAGATTTGCCATGACTGTAACATTTTAATTATTTGTGCCTTATGGAATATATATCTCCAAATCTACAAAATGGATTAAGCCGGCTTAATTCATCTTTCAACCATCCTTCTATAATTCAGTGTATCTTCAAAAACTCACATCATTACTTACATAAATTTCTGCCAAAAGGTTTTGCAAAGTTGAAAAAAAAAAGTGTCTGTACAAAAACAAGAGAAATAGTATATCTTTTATAAAGATTTTATACAAATTGTAATTATTGTACGGAATGTTTTAAAACTTTACATTCTGAATATTTTTTAACTGTACTGTTTCATGGTAGTTTTATAATTTAACAGAATTATTATATTATGTGGAATATTTTCTTAAACATCTACTAACAATAACTAAAATATTTTGTAAGTAATTAATATAAACTCTCTAGTATGCAACAATATATGGATGACAGTGAGTTTAGAACTTTTGCAGTCACAAAAATAGGGTGATGTGATAATGAAAGTGTTAATCCTGCAATATTCTTATTTAATTTTAACCACTTTTAATCACATACAGAAAAAAGGACCTTTCCAAAACCTACTTGTCTCTGAGCAATAGTCTCTTTGAAGCATTCTATTTCTTGACTAAGTTCTTCCTTTTCTTCTTCATCATGAGCTTGTGATTCCAGCTGTTGAAATTCTAAATCTTCAAATGCTTTTCTTTCAATTTCTAACAAATCTGACTGCGCTTTCAACTCTTCTAGTTTATCAGATATCTCAGTTTCTTTGGCAGAATTAAGCTCCCTATTATGCATTTCTTTTTGAAGCTCCTGAACCAAATTTTCCTGTTCCCTGATTTTTGCTTTAGCAGACTCCAGCTTGAAAAGAAAAAGATCATTTAATAATTATAGATTAAACATATTCCAAAAATGAGTTAATTTACAGTAACATTGCTAATCTTATGCTGCATAGGATTCCAAAACATTCATGGTTTGCCATCAACAAGCAACTTACAATACATATGTTATAGTCATTTTTCATGTCTTATTCAATTCAAATACCAGTTTCCATCATGAAAGAATAATTTTGAAATTATATTTATTTAAAGAAAATGACTAAATATTAAATTGAACACACAAAAATGAAATATTAATACATAAAAAATCAAACAAAACTTTTAAACTTAGAATACTAGGTAAGAAAATTGCACAATGAAAATACTACAGGCAAACAATTTCCTTCAAATACACGAAATATTTACCTACATATCAATTTTTGAAATCTTCCAGTTTTACAACTGAACACACAGTATGCATTACAATACACAATACCTCAGTATGTAATTTAATTATAGATTCAGGAAATCCTTAAGGTACAATTTGCTTTCTCTCTAGTATGCACAGATGATATAAAAACTTAATTTACATACAACAGAAAAATGTATTAATTTTGAACAGAGATAATTATATAAATGAACAATTCTAAGTGGATTTTGTATAGAAATACTATAAAGTAACATTAATTGCATATTTGTATATTCATATATAATTTACATGTATCCTTTTTTCAATAATGTGAATAGATTTATTTTAAGTATTTTGAAATCAAAGAATTCATTTTGAAATTCATTTGAAATAACTTTAAATCATAGTTTTTATCTCCTATACAATCTTTAAAGATGATTAAAATCCATACAATGTACAAGTTGGTTGGTATGAGTATATAATATCAAAAAGAGAGTGAAGAACATAGAAAAACAAGTTTTAATAAACCTTTTAAGAAATCCCTCACTGGACAAACAATTATTTCTCTGTTTAAAGTTTATTTAAAAACTATATTAAATATGGTATAATCTAGAGTGCTACAGTTTACTCTTTAACTACATTTTTTTTTATAAACGAATATTTTTCACATGCTTCTATTAATAATTTTTTTTAATACTTTACTGTACTTACAGTATCAACTTTTAAGTAGCATGTGATATGAAACCAGTGAGAGCTATTCCTATGAATATGTGCTAATTTAATAGGAGAAAAAGTAAGACGATTGTCTGCAGAGATCCCAATATAGTTAGGTAGGCATTCATTCACCAAAATGGGACCATTTGGCCACAAGGTCCTCCAGGTTTATTTTGGTAAAAACTGACAAATCACAAGTATGGAGTAGCTCCAAGTAACAGTCTTCCCCTGAAACTACCCAGTGTGAGTTTGCTGCAGTTTCCTTCATGTAGTATTTATTTATGGTGTGACAAAGTTACAAATAACAATGAATTTGGAAGATTTTTTCTTAGACCATTTTATTATAGGAGTACCATATAGGCAGTCATGAGTACTCTCAAGGACAACACAAAGTAACAAATTGGTTCTCGTAATTTAGTAGAGGGACAAAGCAGAAGACTCTCAGTCTTGGCCTGCCACCTCCAGAGGTACCATTTGGGAACTTGGCAGACATTGCAACTCCAAACCTATTCTCAAGGTCTTCCTCATAATGTAGTGAGAAAGACTATTATGGACCTTCTAATGGGGGAGACTTATAGGGCTTGGCTTGGCTTGATTCTGGTAATCAAAGGCAGGCCAAGGAGCTTAACCAGGGGTATCACTGGATGAGGGCTAATGAGCTACTTAAGCTCAGTAGGAATGAGCTAAGGGTGGCCATTGGTCTGTTGACATGCCACTGTTGCCTCAAGAGGTACCTTAACATTATTGGCATCGCCGACAGTCTGGTATGTAGGGGGTACCATATGGCAGAGGAGAGTTCCTCACACATTTTATGTGAATGCGACTACTACTGTGCTAAGAGATTTGAATTTCTTGGATATCACTTCATCGAGCCGTGGGAGCGCATCAACTTCCCTGTTACATTGCTGCTTAGATTTATCTCAGCTATTGGTCTCTCTGAGACCTAATTGTTAATATTTCTTAACTTTATGTTGGGACTCCTTTGTTCCAGTAAATGGGGGGGGGTTCAGTACAATAGGACTTGGGTTGCAGTGCTGGTGCTTTCATGGGCTGCCCCACCCTAAATCTAACCTATTTTACATCTCCAACCACCATCAATGAACATGGTTCTTGGTTGACTTGAGCCTAAATACTGCAAACCTCCAGTTATGAGATGCATGCTTTTGCCAACAGAGCTACCATGGCTGAAATTTGACAGACAAAGTATGCTCAAGCAAGCCTCATGCCCTTTACAACAGAATTAGTGAGGATACAACCAATTACACAAGCATAAAAAGAATGCTTGATATTATATAAACAGGAGGGAACTTGTAATTACTAATTATTTGTAAGGTTTGCTTGCAGCAAGTTTAACTAGTTTTTTTCTAACTTTAATTTAAATTATGTTCCCCTTTCTTTAATGTGTGTCTAGGAATCATGTTTTATTTTATTTTTGCCACCTGATTTTAAACATCTACTACTAATCTGCCACAAGAATAGTAATTTTTCATCAGTTGGCAAATATATGATACTCATACTACAGAGTTGGTGATATTAAAAACCTACTTATTAAAATCTATTCCAAGTAGCTATAAGAGATATAAATCCCACAATATATATATTTCTGTGTGTGTGTTTTGAATATTGTAAGAAATTAAGAATCTGTTATGTAAAACTAAGCATTTTAAAGAACTGCTTCAAACTTAGCTCTAAATATTTAAGAATTTTGTTCTTAGCATAATAAATGGTTGAACTAAAAATTTTAAAAAGCTACAGGAAGAAAATTGAATTTATTTTAAGAACTGATCACCTAATGAAATAGTATTCAAAACTCAAGCAGATAAAGTACAGAATTGCTGCTAATTACTAAAATAAATTCATAAAGTTAAATAAGTTATATGGATAACAAAAAGTCATTTGAAACCATCTTTAAAAAGTAACATTAATAATTTATATATATAAATGTCAGGCAACTTAACCTGAAAGTGAAAGAAAATATTAAACATTCATAGTTCTGTATCAAACTTATTTATTTTCTAGTCATGACAAAAATGGCAGACTTTTTTGGGCCAAACAATTTTCTCCCCCACTCAAACAAAGATCATTTTGACACAAAATTTGAGGCTCTCTAGTCTCATGGCTGACTACAGATGTGAGCTCATCTCATAATTAAATAAGTTGACTAAAAATCATTCAGTGAAATTAATTAGTGTATTACAAATTATGGTCAAACTAAATCTAACTTAAATTTATGTGTCAAAACCTGACATACATACATAAAAATGGAAAGAAGGAGACTACCCTAATGTACACAGAAATACAGTACTTTAAAACTCAACATATTAAGATGTATAAACACATATAACACAGACATATCTATATACACAGACTATCTACATATTTGTAAATAAATGTATGTATATGTGATATGTATAATCTTACCTCTTGCTGAGTAAGATCAAATTTCTGTTCTAGGGAAATTTTCTGTTTCTGCAATTCCGACAATTTATTGCCTTCAAAAATCTGAAGTTGTTCCTTGTCTTTAAGTTCACCAGCAATTAATGCCTGTTCAAGCTGAAGCTGAAAAGAATACACAAGAAAAACATAAAGAATAAGATAAATGAGATATTTTCCATACACTGTCAATTTTTAACAAATTTTTAGTTAACATAGCAAATAATTATTTGGATACAAAGCAAATTGCAATAACTATTACTTCATTTAAAACTTCATTCTTTTGGCAGTCTAGTTCAGATACTTTGTGTTTAATGGTAGTAATTGCTTGGAGGCATTCTTGCTTTTCTTTCTGAAGTTTATTAATTTCTTCTTCAAGATCCATAGCAATCTGAAAATAAAGTTTAAAAGTCGAAATAAATATAAGATACAAAAACAAGGAAAAGACATATTTCTAAAACTTTATTTAACAATTCAAGAATGTAAAATGCTTTCATTTAGCAAAGATAACTAAATAATAATTAAAAATTCTATGACACTAAATTTTTTAACAATAATCAAAATGATTCCAGCTGAATCCATCAAAATTTAATTTCTTCCAAAAAATCCCCCCCCCCCAAAAAAGAACTTTTTATAATAAATAAAAAAAATCTTAAAATAGAAACATTCTATTAAAATAGGAGACTTAATTTATTAGAGAAAATATATTTTAATAATAGAAAAAAATCAAGCAGTATATTAATTGTCAACAAGATTCTTTTAAACAAAAGAAATGCTTTTATAATGGACATAACAAAAATTTGGCCATGAAAAATTTGAGAAAACTTGGAGTACCATGATTTATTTAAAATTTAGGCCCTAATTGTTTTAAAAGCTTTATTTAATGTGAAGATAGATATGGAAGAGATATTTTAAATTTAACAGAATAAGTTTCAGCACATTTTTTTTTAACTTGATTAACTGATAACTTATTTTTGTTAGCAAGTGAAAAGAATAAAATTCAGTAAAATAAAACTTGCTAACGATATTCAGTGATATAGAAAATAGTAATAGTCATTATCCTTTATGAAACTTGATAGTATAAGTTGAGAATTAGAAAAAAAATCTTAAGGTTGCCAATTAGTTCTAATCTTAAAACGTAAATAAAAAAAAGACTCAGACTTTGGATACATAAAATTATATAGTATGTGTGAAAATAACTTAGCATTTGATAATCAGAATTCTGTTTTAAAATGTAACTTTTTAGAACAATAGCCAATATCCTGCCAAATTTGATAAACTATAGCATTACTACACCCACACATATACACACATAATAAATAAATGTTTAAGAAAATCATACATGGTTTGGAGACTGAAAATTGTCATTCATATACTTTGCCCCATCAAAAAATTCATCCTTTTTGTCACAAGGAAGAGCAGGCATGACATCTGAACTAGGCAGCGTCAGAGTCAAATTCTTCTTTGGAGTCACTTCATTAACAGCCATTTTATTTTCATATACCTCAGGCCCTCTTTCTCTGTGTCCTGCAACAGTCTTAATACGAGTTCTAGGAGAATGAGGATATGTTAAAAAAGCTGTGCCCATACAGGGACTACTGGGTCCACATTCATTGTTTGGACTATGCTTTGAAACAGAACTATTTCCTAAAATGGCACACAGCTCATCTTCTGATGATGCAGAATTCAAGGCTTTATGATTAACAAACATTGTAGCACCATTATTAGTGGGTACACCTTCAACTGGGTTAAAAGGAGAATCAGTAGTAGGTGATAACTGCATGTTGCTACGATCCCGTGGTAAAGATCCATTTGTTTTTATCCTATTTGGAACAGTGTGATAACCACTGGGAACTGCATAACTGGAACTATTAGGTTTTGCATTATTCATAGCACTCATCTGTATAGGATGAGTCTGAGAGGGTAATGTAGGATACTTAGGTATTCCATTACACTTGGAGTCATCAGATGAATAACCTTCAATATTGGATTCTGATTTTGAACTAATGGGGTTTGAGTTATTTGAAGAATTTGTTGAAGCAGGAACAGAAGAATCTGTAGAAACTGAACTAAACTCTCCTGATGAAGAGTTAGATGCAGGATCCGGCTTAAGTTTTGCTTTGTTAGCTCTTTCCTTTTGAACTTGTTCTTCATATTCAGCACACAAATTGAGAATCTCTTCTAGGCGCTGTCTTTCTTGTTTCTCTTGTTCTTGATCTTTTAGTCTTTCTTGAACTGCCTATAAAAATGCAATTATAAAAATCAGGAAAATAGTCTTATTTATGGTTAAATAATAGTGCTAAGATTGCCATGCTGTTAACTTAAGAAATGTTTTAAAGTTTATTAAAAATATTGTTACTTTTTTCATATATCATCTCATCAATAAAATTAAAAACTAAACCAATTCATATTATGAAATTTGGGCTACTTATTGCTTTAGAAAAGGTTGAAAAAATATTCAATGTACAGCAATTACACACACACACATATATATATGTATGTGTGTGTGTGTGTGTGTAATATTTTAACCATAACTAACCAACATAATTATATTTTAAAATATATTTCTGGCAATTCTATCCCTAAAATTACAATCTTTGGAAAAATGTCTTAGCTTTTCTTTTGATAGTGGCAACCTTTCGTGACTTCCATATTAATTTTTGTCAACTATTCTTGTACATAACTGCTTTATGTAACTTTTTAGTGTCAGTGATTAATTTTAAAATTCTGACTGTCTAGCTCACTTGCACCTAATGGCACAATATAAGCAAATGTAAAACTTTTTGTGAAAGAGTGCCAAAAAAGGATTGGCTAAACAAACTTATCATTTTTTATCTTCAAATTTGCTGTACTCTTTCATAGACTAACCACTGCCCTTTACCCATCATAGATAACTTTCTAAGTTTGTTGTAGGTAAACACACACACACACACACACATATATATGTGCATGTGTATTAAATAAATACATAAGTATTTAGTGTTCTTGTCATAAACTTTTTTGCTTATCAATAATATAAAGAAAAGACCATCATAGAACATTGATGTGTATATTTATATTATTTATAATGCACATATAATATATATATATATATATATATATATATATATATATATATATAATGCAGACATATATATATATATATGCATAACATGCACACACCCATTTTTAAATATATATATAAGCCTACATGAATATACTATTTAACAAAAGATACAAACATAATTTGTTGCTTTCTAGCAACTTAAAATATTTTGCTGAAAAAATTCTGTTTCACACTATAGTTGACTCATTCATTTCTATAAAAGGAACACAGAGATTCTTGATATTGTTATTGAAATGCTTTCTCCATGGGTATGAAAAGTCTCTGACAGCAAATCTCTGTAATACATATAAATAAAATATTATACTTAGATTTAGATTTAGGGTGGGGCGGCCCATAAGAGCACCAGCACTGCAACCCAAGGCCTATTGTACTGAAAACCCCACATTTACTGGAACAAAAGAGTCCCAGCAATAAGTTAAGAAATATTAACAATTAGGTCTCAGAGAGACCAATAGCTGAGATAAATCTAAGCAGCAATTTAACCAGGAAGTTGGTCAGATCCCATGGCTCAATGAAGTGATATCCAAGAAATTCAAATCTCTTGGCACAGTAGTAGTCGCATTCACACAAATTGTGTGAGGAACTCTTCTCTGCCATAAGGCACCCCCTGCATAGTGGGCTGTCTGCGATGCCAATAATGTTAAGATGCCTCTTGAGGCAACAGTGGCCAGTCAACAGACCAATATCATTAGGTCATTCCTACTGTGCTTAAGTAACTCATTAGCCCTCATCCAGGATAACTCTGGTTAAGCTCCTTGGCCTGCCTTTGATTACCAGAATTAACCAAGCCCTATAAGTCTCCACCATTAGGAGTTCCTTAACAGTCTTTCTAACTACATTATGAGGAAGACGAAGTACCGGTTCCGGCCAAATGAAGGGCAGCTCAGAACCGTACTTTGCGAGATTATCAGCTTATCAATTTAAATATTATATTTACCTTTCTATGTTGCTCATGAAGCTCTAATTCACAAGCTTTAAGATTCTCCACACTGACATGATGACTTCTACAGCCAGGTAGCAATGGTGAAGTGGGAGTGCAGCGGCCAGACCAAGCCGTAGCAGGGGACTTTCGACCCATGACAACTGGATCAGGTGTTTTAGAAAAAAGTCTTGTAGCTTTTGGTGACATAGTAACTTTGTTATGAGCAGCCCTGTGAGGATAAGGAGGAGGAGTAGAAAAACCAGGCTTTGAAACTAAAGGACTAAAAATTCTGGATACAGGACTAGGATTCTTTATACTGTTCTCAGAGGAGTAGCCCTTATGGACTCGCATCACAGGAGGAGCAGAATGGAGAATTCTAACTCCTTCTTTAACAAAGTACTTGGGAGTGTCTTGAGAAGTTACAGGAGGAGCTTGACTATGAGACATATACTCATACTTTGAAACCTTTTCAACAAGGTCTATACCATCCATGTATGGATTAATTAGAGGTCTGTTATCCTCGAAATGAGCCTGCTGCTTAGAAGCAGATTCAACTAAAAAGAAACAAAATAATTTGATATGAAAAACTAATAAAAATAACAGTTTTTGAGGAGAGATTAAACTATTTAACATTCATCAAATACTTAAATATTTATTAATCATACAATACCATACCTACAAACATGTCAACTTTGAAAATCTCCAAATCTCCCTCAGTGTTAAAAATGTCTATTTAAACTAAAAATGCATTTGCAGAGTTTTAATGCCTTAATGCAGGGGTGGCCAAACTTTTGGGATCCGTGGTCTACTCTACATTTAAAACATCAAAGGCAGTCTACCGATGGCAGAGCTAAATTAACGTAACATACATGTCTATATATTTATTTTCAGTAACAAGAAAAAATGGTAAATTATCCCTTTTTAAAAAAAAACTTAATATTAATATTTACAAAATAAAAATTTACTGACGAAAATAATCAAAGTATTCATACATCAAAAATTGACCATCCTATTCACTTTGTTTAGTTGAAATTTGGCACTATATATCTGTGACAAGTTTATCATATTGTGGCTGAATGAGCTTACAGCAATATGTAAACACGAAATTAAATGTTCACCTGTTAAACGCAACCAATGTTTGGTTTTTTGGACATTCATGGTTGAACAAGCAGATTCGCAAAGATACGTCAATCCAAAGTATGATTTCAAATACAAAATCAATTTGTAAATATTTGGAAATGTTTCCACAGAAATTAATTTCTAAAAATCAGTATCACTAGATGCTCTGTATTTAAGAAATATATCACATCTTAATTTAATAATTTCTTCTTCAACCATGACTGATGTGGTATTTATTAAATGTCCTATTTTTCCAGATACTCCATCAATGTTGACATTTTCATTAAACGGAATTATCACAAAATCGAGTATTTCTTCCAACCTAATTAAATCAGCGAGTCTTCTTTCAAATTCTTCAAACAAAACATCTAAGTGTTCAGGGAAATCTTCAAAGTTTTAGTTTGGATTATGGATGCAAAAAGTTGCCAAGTTTGGTGACAAAAACTGCGGTGTGTATGTCGAATCAGTACCATATAATCTAAGCATCCCACTTTGTCACGTTGTTTCTATTTAATTCGCCACTGTAAAACAACATTGTATTATTTTGCATACTTTGTTTTAGGTTTAAAAGCGTAAACTGTCGTAAATTTTTATTTTAAATAGTTCATTAATTCTATGTCATAAGTCATAAATTAAATTGTTAATATCCAAGGTCATTATCGAGATGGTTGCGCAGACTACCTAAAATGTTTTCGCAGTCGACGTCTTGGCCTCCCCTGGCCTATAAGCTTTTATTATAACACATCAGCATGAAATTTAAGTATAGCTACAAAAAATTCTTAAAGGTTGAATTGTTTTTGTTCATGTGTGCACAAGTGACAAAGTAATACGAGTTACATAAAACCTAAAAAGTGTTAAATTTTATTTAGAGATAATTGTAAATTTAATATCTAAAGAGGTTTTTCTTATAGAAATACTATAAAATATCTTCACAGCATATTTACATACATTCTTGAAATTTATTTCATATATTTTAAAATCAAACAATGAATGTGGAAAAACATTCAAAATAATTAAAAATTTAGAATCACAGCCTACAAACAAAAATCTAAACTGTATAAGTTCACAGGTATGTAATGCTTATAGGCTTTTATTATTATGAGTTGTGGAATAGTCTAAAGTTGAAAAATTAGTACATTTAATCTATACATTATGTTTTATTTGAATTAATTTGTGTCACGCAAGTGACCTTAGTAAACAGTAAATGTTTTAGTATAATGAAGCTAGAAAAATAATGTAGTTAGGATGTCTTCATTCCAAGAACACCTATCATTTCTCAGACAACACCATACAATTCAAGAGAATACAGTTCCCTTTTAAACTGTGTTTTGCCATAACAATCAACAAGTCACAGGGCCAGTCTCTTGGGATTGCTGGTATAGACTTGCAGACACCATGCTTTTTTCATATGCAGTTGTATGTGGCCTGCTCCAGAGTGGGCAAAGAGGAAAATATTTTGTACACACTCCAAATGAAACTGCCAAAAATGTTGTCTACCACATTACTTTAAGATAAATGTACCCTTTTATTGCATGTAAATAAACAGTTTTGTATGCTTCTACAGAAATCCTTATTTTCAACCCAGGCAAAGCCAGGTACTTGCTAGTTAGGCATATGAAGATGCAGGTTGATAGCAGTAGTAGCACAGTGGAGTGATAGCAAACTATCAAATACATTCGGGAATTACCGAGATCCCATTGAAATCTATATAGCTTTATTATGTATTATTTATAAGCAATTTGTTATTTTCTTTTAGTTAAGTCCCAAAAATTAGACTTTTTATTAAATTTAGAATATTTAGATAACTTTTTATGGGGTCCAGACCCCAGAAATTCAGTTAGCCTTAGAGCATCCCAAACCACAATACACCACTGTCTTTATAAGGATTACTGTATGTACACATGACCATGAATTGATGTATTAATTTCACCATATGAGTTGAAGAGTGGTGCCTCCCTCTATCCCCCTAAGGAAAATTTCTCACTATACCTATCAGTAAAATAATATGTCAATTTCAAATGATAGAAGATTAAATAACAATAGCGTTATAGATATATAGATTAACAATAATGTAATAGAAATGCGTATCAATTTTTTATCTTAATAGCTTATACAATATGACAATATAACAAAAATCAGACATATTCATATCTATAATTATTTGTAGATATAAAGCAATTTGAAATAATATGTCAATTTCAAATGATAGAAGATTAAATAACAATAGCGTTATAGATATATAGATTAACAATAACGTAATAGAAATGTGTATCAATTCTTTATCTTAATAGCTTATACATTATGACAATACAACAAAAATCAGACTTATATTCATATCTATAATTATTTGTAGATATAAAGCAATTTGACTACTACAGTACAAAAACTACAGAATATTTTTTCTGGAACTATATTAAAGATAAAAAGCATTGAATAGAAATCTTTTACAAATATATTTCTTTCTATGATAATGTAAATATTACTTAAAATTAAATTCATCAATAAATATGCAGATAGAAGAGTAACATGGAGATGAATTTTCAAAGATTTGCTTCATACTGAGCAAATTCATCACATGCTACTGTATAAAACAATAATTATCTTTTTATTTAAGCAATTTACTTCAGAAAACATTTGCTGGTACTTTAAGTATTAGTCATCAATGTCTTGTTCAGACCATTCAATTTTATAAGAAGCTTCTAAAAACTTAACATTATAATTTTGAGCACTTTATGAATATAACTTTATGAGTACCTAAAATGTTATTTTGTAAAAAACCACAGATTTATAAATATGTACGTAAAAAAACATAAAACTAATAGGCATACTTTTTATCAAAAAAGTCATAGCCAATATATGAAAGTTTGGCTAAAATTACTATATGGTATCCAGGCATAATCCCAATTGTTTCAAATTGGACTGAATCTAAATATACAAAATACTGAAAAACCAAAGATATTAATAAGACAAAGAAAAAAAAACTTTGACTTGATCTAGGGATACAAGCCCTATTTAAGTCATTACATAGAACCCAATTGATGAAAATAGTTTATGAAATCTTTTCTGATCTCTCTCTTTATGCCAAAGGCAAATGCTCTTTATTTACCTGAAGCATAAGATTAATCTCATCCGCCTCCTTAATATTGCCATTTACCCACTCATCCCCTACACTAGTGGCCAATAAAAGAACAGTTAAATATTTCTAATGGACAAAGATGGTGGTATAATATACTACCAAGTGTAATGCACTGTAGCATCACGCTAATGGAAAACTTTTTATTTATTTTTTTTTTGTATTGCAGCTTGCTCTGATGTCAGTCGAACGTGTGCTTTGCTATCTGTGGGGGGGGGGGGGTCCCATGTTTCCACTCTCTCCTCTAGAAAAGCCAGAGAGAGGGATGTGAGGGATTGCGAGTGACGTCACAAAAGCCGAGCGTCGTTTGGTGTGGGAGAAGACGCTGAGAGTTGTTGTCTGGCAGGCGAAGATGAATGAGCTGTGCCAAGAATGTACATGATGTATTTATTTGTATATATCAGAATAAATCCTTCTTTCTTCTCCATCTCGCTTGTGTTGAATGTGTCATCCTCATGAGGCCTTTGAAGAACCCTACTCGACCACAACGCTACCAAAGTTACCTATTTTACAGCTGTGACATTACAGTACTAACACATCACCCTTCTTTAGAAAAGTCTTATTATCACACTGCTTTTTTGCATCTGGTTTTCAAATTACACAACTAAGTATTAAGTAAATATCAATTAATATACTTAGCAATTAAAAAGTTTCTGATATGGGGTCCCAAAGTAACCATTTTTTCTCAAAACTCCTTCAAAGATTGAGAATGGGTCCTGGTCATTAGATTATTTTTAGCCACTAAATTCCAAAAAATTACTGAAGCTTATCCCTCACAATGTATCACTGTAGATATGCCATTTAAGCATATTTATAGTGTATTTTTTTCAATACAATGAATTTTCTAAATCTTTATTTGAATCTTTAACTTTCATTTCAATTTTAACAAAATGTATTTCAGTAAGTCAATATTTATGATTTCGTTATTAAAATTATTACTTGATAACAGGGTTGGCATGATTTAAATCAGTTGATTTAAATCTTGATTTAAACCAGTTAATTTAAAAAAAAATCATTGATTTAAATCATTTTTTTCACTTCTTTTAAAATCTATATTCCAAAAACAGGAGAATTAGGAATCAGTCATCACAGTAATACCTATAAATAAGTGTAAACAGATAGCATGTGCTTTCCAAGAATTTAGGGGTTGTTATCAGAAAGTATGTAGTAGGGGTAGTACAATGATTGATTAGGACTGGTGAAATTCATTTTATGTAATGGGAGGTAAAGAGAGTATTACAGAACTTGAAATCCAGTTTGTCTACCAAATAACAACAGCCGTGGCTTCATATCCTAGAACAGAAAGACAGGTTTCTTCTTTTAGTATTGTTCACTCTAGCCTTTGTTACGAATTAGGAGTGGATAAAGCATAGAAACTAGTGTTTTTATGGAAACAGTTAAATCCATAATTCGTTTCTTAAAAGAATATTGAAATAATTGAGATTTTTTTTTTTAAATAAATAGTTTGCCTTAAATGAATATTTAATTCATTCTTTAAATTTCAATCTTATTTATTTTGCACTATCCAATTACAAAATAATAGAATGTATTTAGATTACAATTTATGTATTTAATTTTCAGTAATCAGTGTGTAGAATATACAAGATAGATAAGTTGTTACTTATAGCAAACTATTCCATGTATATTGCACAAAATAAAAAATACAACAATAATTAAAATTAGAATTCAGAAAAAAAATAAATAAATAAATCTGATTTAAATCAAATAAATCTGATTTTTTTTTTTTAAATCAGGATTTTTTTCCAACTCTGCTTGATAATAAGTACAGCGATTAAAAATGGTATTTAACGAAACAAAATTGAACATTTGAATGTCAGAGTTTTGTCAAAGATATCAACTTACAGGGATTCTGGCAAGACCGAATTAACCCCCCCTCCCAAATATGTTCAATATATTATTTATAGTGATATTAAAATTTTCAATGCTTTTTTTTTTTACTAGCATTATGTATCCCAAATATTTGTCATTATATAAAATGAATCATAAATTGCATAAAACATCATGTTACATAAAAAGAAGATTTTATGGCAAAGGGACAACATTTTATGCCAAAAATTGAAAGGGAACTCAAATTACATATATTACCAAAATCAGCACAAATTGTCAACCTTTTCTTCAATTACAAACATAACAAACTAGAACATATTAGTAAAGCTATAAGTATATGTAATAATCATAAATATAATAATATAATAAATCATAAATACATAATAATCATAAATATGTTATGACATTAGGTACTAATTCACAGAAATTTGATATAAATATTCGGTAACTAACCAGGAATAAAACCAGAAGACAGAGGCAGCTTCCGTGGAGATGGAGATGCTTGTTTCATAAGTTGAGCTTCTTTAGGATTATTAAACCGGAAGAAGTTTGAACGTCCAAGGCACAACATGCATCCTAAAATTTGTGAAGTAAAAAAAAATATTGAAGTTTATATTATGCAAGTATGAAAAAAATATAAATAAGGATGCTTTTATTTTGTACAATCTTAATAATATTATTTGGCCTATAGAAACACTATGAAGGTACATTTTATGGCAATAGAAAAAAATGACTGAGTTAAGACTAAATTTGATAATTAAATTTAATTAAATATATTATTTTAAACTTTAAATCTGTTCTTTACACTTTCTGTAGAACAAAGTATTTTTGTTTGGTATTTAAGTAAATAATTCATACATTGTTTATTACATGACTTTAACATGTTTCACTCACATACAAAATATTTAGAACATATGTTTAAAAAAATTAGGATACATAATATGACTAAGTACTATATAGAGAAGTAGATTATTATATTTAATAAATACAGCTCACTGATGGTATAAAGAGTATGAAAACTTAATATTTTAGGGAAAAAAATTTTGTTTTTTTCCCTGATAAAGTAAAAATAGAAAATAATTCTATCTATCACAGAAGGAGTGAAAGTATGTAATGGAAATTTATTGTGGAATACCCAGTGAACTATAAAATCTTAACAAAGTTATTTTGTATAAGAAAATACAAAATTGAGGCTAGAAATAGTAACTTAAGGTGTTTTTCAACAGTTTACTTCTGGAGTGTTTATTTTATCTTTGAATTTTTAAAATTTTAATTTATATGGCATTAAAAGCATAGACATAAATTTTAAAACAATTTTGAATGTTTATATTCATTTTAAACAGGAATGAATGACTGTTTTAAGAAACCAGAAAATTTTTCAATAGATAAATAAAAGCACATTCTACCAGAGTAACAAATATCCTTAATATGACAGCATATTTTCAAGATTAAAAAATATTCATAGTTGATAAACCATATGAATGCATTATCTTTTGGTTTACTATACTATTTTTTTCTTATATTACTTGTTTAACTTCAAATTGTATTAAATATTATACACAGTTGATTCTTGATATCTCAGTCATCAGATTCAGAACCAGAATTGATATATATATATATATATATATATATATATATATGTATATAAACTTTATTCAAGAGATTGTTAATGAAAAAAATATGCCATCCAATCATAACAGTGAAGTAAAATACCTTTTCATTCATTCTTTTGAATGAGTAAATCACTAATACTGATATTACAGAAAAAATAAAAACCATTAATATATAATATGAACTAAAAAAGATTATTATCAAATTTCATTTAAGACTTAAGTACTCAATTTTTATGCAAACTGGTGTTTTCAAATTCCTATTATCCTCAGGTACAAAATCATATATGAAATATATATATATATATGTACATTTTCCAGGATTTCAAATAAATGATGAAGTGCTCTCAATAAATATTAATGTTAGTATTCATTGATAGATTATTATCTATATCAATTAAACAGACCTTTTCCTTATCTGTGCTAATATTTTTGTGATCACCTTTATTATCAAGTTTTTTTCACATGATGAGACTACATGTACTTAATCAGAAAATGATATGGATTCTTTTGGAAACAATTTCAATACATCACTAAATTCATCATGCTGTTGTTGTTGCTATTGTCATTTGGATGAGCAAAGCTACTTGTATTTAGATTTTTAGATTTAGATTTAGGGTGGGGCGGCCCATAAGAGCACCAGCACTGCGACCCAAGGCCTATTGTACTGAAAACTCCCATTTACTGGAACAAAGGAGTCCCAGCATAAAGTTAAAAAATATTAACAATTAGGTCTCAGAGAGACCAATAGCTGAGATAAATCTAAGCATCAATTTAACCAGGAAGTTGATCAGCTCCCATGGCTCGATGAAGTGATATCCAAGAAATTCAAATCTCTTGGCCGAGTAGTAGTCGCATTCACACAAAATGTATAAGGAACTCTCCTCCGCCATATGGCACCCCCTACATACTGGGCTGTCCTCAATGCCAATAATGTTAAGGTGTCTCTTCAGGCAACAGTGGCCAGTTAACAGACCAATGGCCATCCTTAGCTCATTCCTGCTGAGCTTAAGTAGTTCATTAGACCTCATCCAGGGATAACCCTGGTTAAGCTCCTTGGCCTGCCTTTGATTACCAGAATCAAGCCAGGCCCTATAAGTCTCCCCCATTAGAAGCTCCTTAAAGTCTTTCTCACTACATTATGAGGAAGACCAAGTATCAGTTCCGGCCCAATGAAGGGAACCATACTTTGCGAAATTATCGGCAATTTTATTTCCAAAAATACAGCAGTGCCCAGGAACCCAAACTTGGGTTACCTTATTAACCATAGCCAGTTGTTAATAGTCCTGTAGCAATCCCACATAATTTTGGATGAGAAAAGCTACTTGTATTAAAATGATGGGTTTCATTTCATCTGAAAAGCACTGCTAGAGTAAAAGAACAACTTTGCTCAAGTTGGTCTTTGAAATTTTGTAGCAAGGACCAAGCAGAACACCCCCAGTCTGGACCTACCAATCCCAGAGGCATTGATTGTGAGCTTTGAGAATAATGTGATACAAACCTATTTTTTGCATCTAGCTTCCATTAATAAACATGGCAGATTTTTGGCCGGCTCAAGCCTCAATATTGCAACCCCCTGGATATGAGGAAATTGCCTTTGCCAACTATTTAAACATTCATTGACCTCCTTTACAGAGTTGGTAGATGATGACAGAGGTTCTGCATTTTTCTAAACAATTAGAAATAGTTTACAAAAAGAATATTTTGCCAAACTTCGAAAATCCTTTAAATAACTTCCAAAACTAAAGCAGAAGTAATCTGATCTTTATTCATCTGAACAATACATATATATTTTCTTTTTCCATTTCTACACAAGAAGTCTTTCTAAAACATTGACATAAACATAGTAAGATTCTATGTAGCGAGAAAAGATATCTATTGATTTAGATTAATGTAAATTTGGAAGTTCCAAAAGAACCTTAAGATAAATAGTTTGGTTTAGAGCGCTACGGTCTACTGTTTTGCACACGAGGGCTGATGAGACGGGGACCTATTGCTTAACGCTGATTCCGAACAGCTACGAACATCCATGCCATAGTGGGATTCGAACCCACGAACTCTGGTACCGGCGATCAGTGCCCTAACCAATCGGCCTGGGTTCGGCTTAAGATAAATAGAAAATCAAGATAAATGAAATTGAAATATCAAAGGTCAACTGTGCATACATACATATGCATGTAATATTTATGAAATTTGACTTATTAGTTTTCTTAAGAAAAGCAGTAAATTTTGAAGTCTTAAATAATGAATCTCAATTTTAGAAACTGAAAATCATAAAAAGACCATTAAAACTCATACATATATAAACTATAAAAAAGTAATTTGCCCATTAAAAGAACTAAACGTTAATATTGAAAAATAAGTTTCCATGTCAGATAAAATTACACTTGTCCCAAACATATATTGATGGCAGACAAACTAATCCACTTACCTTGAGATAAACATGTGGGTTCTGTAATAAGAACACCGTCAATTGAAACATCTCCAGATTGGGGATAAATGGTAACAAGACCATTATTATTATCAATAAAACAATGATCCCTTCCAATACCTAGTCCATGAATAACCACATCTTTGGGAGGATGAGCCTCAGAATTTCCTATGTATATTCTTCCTAAAAAATGAAAAATAATTGTTTAATCATAAATCAAAATTATTTGTAATCAGATTTCTGAAATGCAGAATCATTTCGTATTCTATCATTCAGTGATATTAAAAAGGGTAACATAATTATTGAACTACATTTGTTTCATATGATTAAGTATTCTAAAATTATGCAAAAATAGTACTGAAGTTCTGTCATCTATTTTTGACTGAGAAGAATAATACTCTGACTATCACTTTTGGTAATCACATACCATACTTAGGGTGATATCATTTAACATGGTGGGTAAAGAGATTTTAATAATTTATATTTAATATAGTATTGTTTGTCATTACCTATACTAAATTTTGTTAAGTCTAGAACTGTGAATTGAATAAAGAGCAAATATACATAAATACATACTACAAACAACTACTGTCTTTTAAAAATATCACATCAATTTTCAAGAAAAAAAGAAATAATTATGCTAGCAGTATATCATGACCCTCATATCCTGACCTATAAATATGTCTACATCAAAATTTATTTTTCTTAAAATACAAAACATTTATTGCCACATAAACAAAACAAACATTTAAAACATAGAGAAAAAACACCATAGACTTGACAATATATACATAGATACACAAAAATCTAGTAATACGTCCAGATACAAAATTATTGAGAGAAATTATGCTATCTGGATTATAGTTGATTTATAAAAATTTTGATAATCTAAAAAATGTTTTTATGCTTATTTTAACTCCCCCCTGACTTAATTTTAAGAACAAAATGTATTCAGTGTTATTGTCTTTGAAAAAAAATCTTTAGTATAAATTTTCTGAACAATGTTTAATTTTATATTAACTAAATTAGTACTTTCTTTCTAGTTCCAAAAGCAAAAACAATAATTTTTAATACACTTAACAAAATCCATAATAATTTATAATTTAGTAATTTATATATTTAACATGAATAAAAGAATGAAAAATTAAAAGTAAATGTTTTCAAGTAATAAAAGGAAGCATTGAAGAGAAAAATTTAAACGACTAAATTTACAATATTTTATTTAAGAAATTTACATGCAAAGAAACCTATAATATAAATGAATTATATAATATTAAAAGTAATATGAATGTTATTAAAAAATGAATTGTAATACTTACAAAACTGCAACATAATTCAAATTACCATAGAAATATCTTATATTTTAATTTAATACATCAGAAATATATAAATATGTTCAATACATCAATTTAAAAACATGCAGGGAAATCAACACACATTTATTAAAAAATTCCAAATATATTTACATCCATCCACCAAGCATGCAGACAAGGGAAAGGAGTAAATTTATCAGAAAAAAAAATAAAAGATATGTTTGTTCTATGATATAAATAAAATAGTATGTTCTTAGTGTATAAATTTTATGATCAATATATTTGAGTCAGAAAGGCAATCCAGTGGATGAAAAAAACAACAGAATACCATTGATACTAAAAATATTTTTTTAGTTTATTGATAAACATTTACGCAAAAATACTCCTGTCTCTGTTCCACAAATAGTATTTTATTATGTTGTACAAGGATTTCTTTTAGATTTAATTACTTTTCAGACAAAAATTATTTATATACAAATAAAAAATTATTGCTGAAATAATGTGAAATTTTAAATGATACTGTAGTTCATTGATAAGATAATCATTTATCTTCTTTCATTATAATAAAAAAAAATCTTTCTGGTACTAGCTCTAATCTATTCAATTCATTTATACAAATGGATTTTCTAGAAAGAAGAAGTGGTTCATTGTCTAATGAATATGCATATAAATATGAAATTCAATTCTATCATTTGATAGATCTTTTTTAAAAGGACTTCAGAAACATTAATCTTTTCACAAACCAAACTTGAAGAGGCTGTGAGAAGAAGAATGACACAGTAAATGAATGGTGTATTGTCCAAATTCTCATAAATCAATCCTTCTGTACTGAGTAAGGTTACCATTCAAAGGATGACTTAATCTTCAGGGAAGCTACAAGTTAACATATTAAACCACAAATTTTCCCACAAAACTTGATATATGTGATTTCAGCCATTATTACAGAGCTACATGATGCAATGGGTTTTTAATAACAAGAATAAGAGTGTACATTGAAAAAATCCAATTCTAAGGCAAGAAGTATGATTAGGGTATCTGCCAAAATAAAATTTTTCAAATCCATGACTTTTCATGACTTTCCCTGATTTAGCAGATCCTTTTCCATGACTTTAAAAAGATTTCGTTAAAAGTATATATGAATAAATCTTCTGATGTACATACAAATAAAATATATGCTTTTAGAGAAATTACAGGAATTTTATCATAAAAAAACTATAAACTTACTTTATAAGTGTTAATAAACTCACATAAAAATAAATTGTTGTATCTACATACCTAAGTTTAATCATATAGCAATTTTTTAATTAAAATGTTTCCATTTTGAATTCAGGGTACTTTGGTATTATCCAGGTGACCATGAATAATACCCAAATATAACCCTGTAATGTTTATATATAATATCCCTAGAGATAAACTTATATTGTGAAAAAATCTTGACTAATTTTTATTAAAAAATAATAATTATTATATTAATAAAATTTTAATCTATAATTTAAGAAAAAAACCAGAATAATATACATTTACCCACCCATTAAGCTTTCTTGTTTGAGTTTCCTTGGTGAACAAATTTTACTTGGCAATAGGGTCAATAGGATAATACATAAATGCCAAACTCAGTAACTTCAGTCAAATGACAAGTAAAAATAGAATTAAACAATTCAATGGATTTTTTTAATCAGTAGTTTAGTAAATCCATGACTTTCCATGACTTTTACTCATTTTGCTTGAAAAATCAAGATTTTCCATGACAAAATTAATCCATTGTCTAAATCCATGATTTTCCATGACTTTCCAGGTGAGCGGAAACCATGTATGATAAAGCCACTCTAGCATTATCTAATTTCACTTTACTTTTCAAAGATGCAGATTGAATATAAAAGAAATCACTCATTAAAATAACTAAACCCAGTTAGAACATTTAGAAGTTAAAACTGTTGAATTTAAGTTAAAGATTGCTTTTCCTAAAAATAAAACAAGAATATAGCAAATGCTTTGCATTATTTTGATTTATGTTCAGTACTTAATTCAATCTATTTTCCGAATGTATAGATGATATAAAACAGTTTATATTAAACCTGCACCAATTTTAGACTTATGTAGAATAGAGACAGGGAAAAATTATATGATAGTTCTTGAAAAATATATCATGAGAATGAATTTCACAAATGAAAGGCTAATATAACAATTGAAAATTTTCTTTTTAATCAACTTCAGATAAAGAATTATAAGAGTACTTAGCTTATCTCCGAGATATAATTTCATTCCTAGTAGAAAGCATAGCAACAATTTTGAGCAGTGGTTTTTATGCCTATTTAGTATTTGCATAAACTAGATCCCTCCCCTATCTCAAAAGTCATTTTTATCCCCATCTTAACATTCATAAAGCCCTTACTGTAATGATGTAGGAACAATGTTAGCATGCTTAAGAGCACAGAAAAGGGTTGATTATACTGACAACAAACAAAAAACAGCATGCAAAAAATAATAGGAAAAAAAAGGTATAGTGAGTGATAGTCAGATGATGAAGGAAGTTTGCAAGCAGATAATAAAAGCTTATTTCCATACCTTCTGGCAATGGATGTATTGTTATGGCAGAGTTAAGCCTCCCACCTCCCAGGCTAACAAGGTGGGGACCTTCAGTCTGAACTTTGACTGATCGTCCATTTTCAGCAATAGCCAAACCATCCTATAAGGTGATGGGGTTTAGATTGAAGGTCCCAGTACATTGTATGAACATTTAAGCTTATTTTGGGAGGCATGTGAAAATACAAATTTATGATATGATAACATCAGCTACAATAAAAACGCAGGCTATTTAAACTGATAGAATGTAAAACCTAATTTTGATAAAAGCTATTTTAGATGAGCAGCTCTAAAAACTGCACACGAATAAACTTTTCCTGATATGGCAGGAAGTATTTATATCATTAGTTATAAAACAATTTGTATTTAAAAATAAAATTCTAATATTATTTCAAATTTATAAGCATAATAAGATGTGCAATAACTATTAATTAACAACAAAAATATTTAATCCATTTTTAAAAATAAAAATTGCATTAAGAATGCAAAAAAAAAAATGAAAAACGGTTTTAAATTATAAATTAGGATTATAGTTTCATTAACAGATACAAACTGTACTAATAATGGTGTAATAATGTAATGGTGAATTTTCGATAGTTTTTCTTATAAAAAATAATATAATTTATTTGAATGAAAAAATTATTTTTGTAATCATAAGCAACTTATCACTTTTAATTACATTACTATACTTTCTATAACTAAACACAATAGATGTAGCCTTAAAAATGTTGAAACAGTTTAAAAAGAGTAAAATTAAATCAATAAGTATTGCTTATTGCAAAGAGTTTTGAATATATACATAAAATTTCTTTGATTGTAAAATTCCTTTAGTTGTAAAAATAAGTAAATAATAAAATATATAATGTCAAAAACACTATATTTGTAAAAACTATTTTTCTCCCATTAAATGCACTACTCAAGAATATTTAGTTTAAATGTTTTGCAATTTATTTCTGCTTTGCAAAGTATTTTCAAAAAAGTTATACATGAAACTTAGTTTTGTAAATTTATTTTGTTTGTTTGGCAACTTCTTATAGAATGTGATTGATTCTGACACATTTATTTACAACAAACAGAATTAGAAAATAAAACTTATTGTTAGGTTATGAATGATATAATTTAAAATAGAAAATTATGTAATTTAGTTTTGATATGTACACTTACTTTTAATTACTTAATAGAATAATGTATAATTTTTGCTTATTTTCAACTGTATGTTGATAGTTCAAGATAAAAGAAAAAACTAAATGAAGTGTATAACTTTATTAAAAACCTTTTATACATGTAATATTCTGCCAAGAGCAAATTGAGGAAAGTTAAAGCAATATAAGAGAAGTACATAAAAAGCAGAGAGAATAGAAGCTACTGTGAGAAAGGTTTAAGAAAGAATAACAAATGTATTTAATATGTGCAGCATACATCTCACAAACATGACAAAATATGTGTTTCTTTCTCTAATTTACTTACAGAGTATATCTGAAGAGAAAACAAGAACCAGGAAAATTATTTAAGGCACACTAGCAACTTAAAGATCAACAAATATGACTAAATCTAAAACACAATATAGATATTAAATCAGGTGAAATTAAAGCAAATTATGTTGAAATTTTGTTTTAAAATATAATATTTCTATCTACTCAATATCTTAATGTTGTTAACAAACAACTGCTAATCACATGTATATTAAAAGAAACATTTTAACAATCAGTAAATTTAGAAATGGACAATAAACAATACACACATGCTTATGGTAACAATCACAACTCAATTTATGCCAATTAATGAAAATTAATTGGTATAAATGGGTCAAGAGACAATCAGACATGATCAACAGACAGTTATAAATTATTAAAACTAAAAGTAATAAATTTTATATTAAAATACTTAAAACATAATTGCAGTTAAAAAAATAATTTGTCATTCCATTTGTTATCAACAGTGCAGCTAGAATTTCTGAATGGAGGGGACTAATATCCAAACTGTACTTTAGGGTGAGAACTTGCCAACTTAAGGGATGAGTGATTTAAAGGTTTTTATACCCAAAGCTAGAAAATAAGCTACAAATATTTCACTTAACCATCCTCAGTTTCCAAGTTCACTTACATGTAATTATCAGAAAGCAGTAACAAACACATACTTCTTTTATGGGTGAGGAGTTTTAAATAAATGTGTAACAAAGAGATTAATTTTTGTATGTAAACCACTTGCTATTTTATAAAATTATAATAGTGTATACAAGTGTGTATTATATTAAAAATTGACAAAAAATGACAAAACTTTGGACTAAATCTACTATAGCAGATGCTTCTTTAGTCTAAGATCAATGCTTTAGATTTCTGTTTATCGAAATTTATTAAGAGTAAAACACTGGTTAGTATTATCACTGACCCCATAGTCATTAATTTTCCTCTTCAGTTTTATTAGGAAAAAATAGCATAACTAAAGTAACATTTGCACCCTATTGCCAACAAGATAATCAATTATTCCCATTTTTGAAAAATAGGTTTAAAATTTGTAAAAGTTTTTATTTTTTTATTATTTTGTAATATGGTAACTGTACATTTAAAAAGTTAGAGAAAGAGAAATCTTTACCCCTGAGAGGGACTTAAGCCCCTCAGTCTTTCCCATGGCTGCACCACTCTTTTATAATTAACATATTTTGTTCCTCTGAAATGCATTTAGTTTTTTGTTGTCAGAACTACACATCTAACTGATGTGATAATCCTACAACTACAATTGAATTATGTTGCTTAACCTTTTACAGTCCATTGTTCAAAAAAGGGAACATAATATTAATAAAATTATTTAAAATTAAATTTCCTCAATATTAATACAAAAAAATTAGCATATGTAGTAAAAGGTCTACTTGATTTTTTAAAATGGAAACTATATTTCTATGATTAATAGAAAAATGTATAAAAAGTCATAAAAATGACCTTTTTCATCATTTTCTATAGAGCACAAATTAAATTTTCACATAAATGTAAAAAACATCTAATGCTTCTAAAATCCGATTAGTATACTTAAAACAACTTTAATTTATTTAAAAAGTATGAAATTCGACATTAATAGTCAGAAATATACCTGGAATAATTTATTAATTATTGATGTTCCCAATTGGGAACAATGGACTGTTGCTGCTATACTGCGACAAAATAATTTCCTCTATGGAGAGCATTTCTTGATAGGGTATTCCCCTTTGGTAGGAAATGAAAGTGAATTCCCTAATTTTATGAAAGGGCATTTCAATTCAATAAGCAGTCTAGTGCATTTGCTTCTCAGATATTAATTTGATAAGTGTTGAATGTATTTTGTCTGTAAACTGCAAGTTACAACCACTCTTCTAAGAATAGCACCCAGGAAAGTTGGGCCTCAACCTGGACCCAAAGCTCACAGCCCTATATCACAGAGGAAAAGTGATGGGAATTTTCTTGTACAAACAACACAAGGTTGATGTGCACATTAAATGCAAGATTAGCTTGCAATGAGTGCATGAAAAAATTGCATCTCCATTGCTTTCCAATATATCATGGCATAAAGGTATAAACTCATGTTTTTGGATATTTGTTTAAGAAAATGTTGTTTTCCTTTAAATTTATAAGTTTTAAACTTTATTGATATCTGTTCTTAAATTTAAAAATAAATTTTAAATTCATTCTAATTATTTTTCTTATTATTTAATATTTAATATATACATAATTCAACTCAATTTGTGAATCCAGTGTATAGTCAGAGGCCAATGTTCCCAATTGGGAACATCATGAAAATCGTAAAAGAAAATTTTTTTCTACAATTAAATGACTAACATAACTTAACTAAAGCATTAGAAGGCAAGATATGCAAGAAAATAACTTAAAATATATCTGGATCTGAATTCGGACTGTAAAAGGTGAAAACAGTAAAAATGTATATTAGTAACTTATATTTCAAATTCATTATTTTAAAATAACATATTTTAGTGGTAGTTTTAAAAAATAATTTTAGTTTCTTGGAAATAAATTAGAATTGGCAAACAGCAGATATTATTCTGACTTAATGCAAAAAAACTTTTTAATTTATTTATACATTCTCAATTTTAAATACAATAAATAATTCAAAACACTGACTTTTTGTGATGCCACTTCTAGAAAACTTCCATTTTCAAATCCAGAATTTTTTAAACCAGGAGGAAAAGGATTCGAAACAGTCCACACTCCCAATGAAGTCATATTTTCATCTTGGATAGAATGGATAATTCAACATTTTCTATAATAAATAAATAAATTTCTTACAATTAATTTTAAATACTGAAAGAATTTTTAAGACACTAACAACTACAAGAAGAGAAAACAAAAATTGAAACATTAAAAATATCTTAACCCATTAATGCATAACATCCTTTTTAAGGAATGTTCCGAAAAATATCTCACACACAAGAACTACATTTTTCAATATGAATTTAATACAAAAGTACATTCAAGTCTTCATTTCATTTATATTCAGCAGGTATCAACACATATGAAGCATTTAATTGGTAGTATAGACAGTTTCTTTTAAAGTTCGGCACAAAGGCATTTTTTTGCAATGTCAAGAAAAAAAAAAAAGGATAAATTTATCCAATTATTTATCACACTATACTCTGTGTAAACTCAATAGGCAAAGGTCACTGATTTTTCCCCGATGACCAACTGTAACTATGGTAACGACAGTTGGAGAATGACTTTACTTTTTTTTCCCACTGTGTTAAGGGGTGTCATGCATCGTGTGGGCTCTCCGTGCATGATGAAAGTATGTTTATTTAGACTACACTTTGAAGAATACTTAATACTTTACACAAAATTTTATGAGTCATTTCAGACCTGTTTCTAAGTTCATAAATTTAAGATATAATCCCATTTCATAAAATTACTATTCAAAAATTGTATGTTATATTCTAATCTGTAAGACTTAAAAAATTCTACTGAAAAAGCAAGTCCTTTTTTATTTGCAGACACAGTTGCATTATTTACAGAAATAATATCATTAAGATGATTGAATATTTCGCTAATTTTAATGAGTAATTAGTTACAATTTCTCACTATTTTTCTTTATATTTGTATAATTCTTTTAATTTAAATATCAAAAGCATTTCTTAATAATTAATTTATTTAAGAGAATGTAGTTCTGGAATTCCTTAAATTTAAGTTGTATGTTAATAAGTATATTATGAAGTTATGTGAACCATAGTAAAGTTTCTATTCCAAAATTGTACTGTATTAATTATTTTATGATTTTACAAGAATTGAAAGAGGTCCTAATGCAATAATATTTTGTATAATTTTATTATGTATTTAAAGATTTAAGGTTCTGTTGACACATTTTTAGAAAGTGAAAATTTCTTTAGAAGGTAGAGATTCATAATGTTTTAGTAAGAATTCTAAATTAAAAGAAATTTTTGTATTTTTACAAAAACATCTGTAATTTATTATAACCATTTTATACATATTGTTAAACTTTTCTTTATGTAAATAGTTAACGCATTTATGCACAACTGAAAATTTTGACTTATAATAATAAAGCAAGTCGTCTGAACGTATTGGAATCAAATCCTCAACTGAAGTGCTGAAAATAAGTGTGAATGCACAGGTTTCTTGGTCGTTACCATAGTAATCGATGACTGGAGAAACGAGAAAGTGTGACCTTGAAGCGCCAATAGATTTTACATGGACTATAGCATATATCCCGTCATATGACGGGATCAGTAAAATTTTTAATTTTCCAGACTTGTAAAGGTACCCTATAAGGCAGGTAAAAAAAAAAAGGCTTATTTTTTGACTGAGAATTATCTTTCTACAAAAATAATCGATTAAAATTATAACATATGTACCTAATCTATTATTTAAGCCAAATATAAAAGAAAATTATTTAGGTAATTATCTAAGTTTAAGGATAAAACGTATGAAAATAATTCAGACGATATTTAAATAATTTAAAATAAGAAATGATTAAATGAGATAGTTAAAGGAATGATGTCATAATGCTAGAAAAATTGTTATTTTTACCTATTTATTATGTGATAAATTGATAAATTAAATGGCCTCCTCCTAAAATAGGGCTTGATATAATGGCATTAAACGGTCAAAAAGGGGAACGAGGTGGATTTCGAACGTATTAAATATGACAGTATTTTTCGCTGTGATACGACGCTTATTCATACCAATTTATTTTAGAATCGGATCTATAGTTTAAGAAAAGATAAACTTTAGTCTCTTTGAATTTTGCTAACCCTAACTCATCAAAAATCCAATATGGATGCCTACATCCATTCTAGGTCCAACCGCTTCAAAAATTCGAGGACAGACGGACAGATAATTTAGGCTATTAATATATAGGGGATAATTTGCTTTAAATTTACAAATATATTAGTAAATGTATTTATGATTTTTTTCAACTTTGCTTAAATTCATATTAATACTTTTTTTTAAATAGTAAATGATAGCTATATTATTAATATTGTTAACTGATATAAATTTAAGGTTATATACTTAACTGTAATACGGCACTACCCAAGATTTGTAATGCTTTATGGCATTCCAGAGTCTTAAATACTAAGTAATCAAAAAATTACAATGTGACTAAACTTCAAGTACTCAATAAAAATTACTCAATAATTAGAATTAAACTTCTTTCTTCTCAGGTATTTACTATTTTACAATTATTCTTTAAGTTTCAGAGAACAATATATCCATTTTTACAAAATAGAGTTACTTGTTCAAAGTCTCTTTAAACATTGCACCCACTACTGCATAGTGTTCCGTTTTAGGGACGGTTCATTAAAAAATAAACAAAACAAATTCTTTAGGCAACAATTATGCTAGTAATTTTCCCATTGATTTTATGATCTTTAAATATTACAAACGATTAATGAAAAAAATGTGACTTATGCAATTAATTAATGGGCTAAAACTCAAATACAAAAATAAACTTTTAAACTTGTAAAGAAAAGGGAAAATTCTTTTAGATCATATTGAAATATTTATTTCTACTCAATATTAAATAAATTTATAAGAAAAGCATTCTATTTTTTACAACTCATAAATGTAATGTATTATGGAGAAATCTGTTGAAAACTGTAAAGAAATCCTAGACAGCTATTCATTTGATATATTTTATAGTATTAAAATTATTGGAATGACTATATTTATTTATCTATTTATTTAACACAGTTTAAGGTTTTTGATACAAATTTAAATTATTCTGATTACTTGAGTTCACAAACATTATATGAAATAAATGAACTGCACTCTAATGAATAAATCTTTTATGAAACCTTTTTATTGATTTTGTTTATGTGAAGGGAAGTCCCTTTAGATGCATTTTAAAACATGTTTTACTTAATCAAATATGCATCAAATATACATCTTCTCACATGACTTTGGAAAATATAATTGGAGAAAAATAAAAATTTGCAAAATACCCCTCCAAATAATAAATAAATTTTATAAAAAAAATTTTGGCAATCTTTAATACACAATATTTATTAATATTTCGCATACTACAAAACGGAAATTACTTTGCTTCAAAAACAAAATAAGCCAATAATAAAACTATTTATGTGGATATGATGGAAATAATTCTGGAATTATTTTTCGCGCATTTTCTCGCGAAGCATTCAGCCAGCTTCCACTTAAATAGATCATAATCATACATAATTAAAACTCCGAACTAGAATTTCTGCATTTAATAGGAAGCGAAAAATAAGCTTATGAAAAGCACTACATAACTAAACAACTGATTATTAAACCATTCCAGTTTCACTTTTATTTTTCACTTGGGTGATTTTAGGA
The DNA here is from genome assembly GCA_032207245.1 of Pardosa pseudoannulata. Lineage (NCBI taxonomy): Eukaryota > Metazoa > Arthropoda > Arachnida > Araneae > Lycosidae > Pardosa > Pardosa pseudoannulata. The sequence continues at coordinate 91,544,133 of CM063501.1, forward strand.
GAGACGGTGAAAGATCATTAACAGGTTAAACAATGACCTTCTAAAACTTTCGTATAACCTTTATTTCAGAAGTGATTAATTAATATTCCGAATTTAGAGTTAGTGAGTTAGAAGATATATAAAAAAAGTTTAAAAAAAAAATTATTATCACACATTAATCAGCTAAATTCTTCATGGAGAATAATGAAAAGTAAATTAAAACAATGAATTTCAAACTTCAGCATATGTTTAGAACAAAAGATCTGCGATTAAGACTAGATTACACATGTTTTAGTATTTTTTTAATTATCGAGTCAAATAACCGAACACAGCCAGAAAATAAATAAATATTATTATGATACATATAACAAATACAAGGGTTGCCCTCTATCGGCTACAGACAGAAATACTCCGTAATCCTCCAACATTCAGAGATGTAACATGATCATTATTTTGTCTTCTTAATTGTTTTAAGTTTTTTATTTTTTTTTACCTGATTGTTTTGTGGTTCAGTAATTTTAAATATATTTTTTAGCTAGCTTTTTTTTTCGTTATTTAAAATCTCTGTTACATACAATAATATTCGCAGTGCCATGGATGTTGGACTCAATGACAACTATGCCACTATGTAACCTCTAAAATAATTTTGCAACGGCTTATTGTCGTATTTTTTTTTTCTTTAAGAGGGGTGGGGTGGGGGGCAAAACGGTTGCTTCTTGCTTGTAACACGTTCCGTTCTAAACCGATAAATGGGTGATGTTTTCATCGATATTGGATGATGTTTTACCGTCACTCTTAAAATCACCTGAGTGAAAAATAAAAATGAAACTGGATAATTAACTGTTTAGTTAAGTAGTGCTTTTCACAGGCGTTTATTTTACTTTTTAGTTAATGCAGAACTTCCAGTTTAGGATGCGGATGGACATTCATCTCTTATAATATAAGGAGAAAGAAATTCTTCTTTAACAAGTGTACAATGAAAATCTAATTTTGAGGGCCCGACCCCGTCTAAACAAAGCGAGATAATACAAAGCTCGATCGAACAAAACTGCCTCGAGTCTTCAAACATCAAGTTTACGAATATGAAAGAAAATTTATAGATGGGGAAAATATTCATAGTTAGACACTTGACAATCCACTTACAAATTAAAATTGGCCGCCCTATTTTACAAACCTTATGCTTGGTTATATGTTTGATAATTATTTCGCCATCCTTAAATTTAGTCGCCCACAAAGCTGTGCACCATCTTGTTTGCCCCCCGTTATGTTCGGCTCTGATTAAACTGAATTCCTGTCTTCCTCCAAACAAAACAGAGAGAATATAGTCTTTTACTTCCAGAGTCGGGAGTTCAATTACCATTGCCAATGGATGATGTCTGTAGAATTCATAGTTGGTTTTTAGTAGCTTCCAATCTAATAAGAACACATGGATACATAACAGTCGACAGTAGCTCTCGCACAAAGTTGAGCTTAGTGGTGTACAGATTTTAACTATACCTCACTTCTGCACTTCTGCTGGGAAATAAAAGTGTGAATTATATTTCCTTTACATTTTAATTTGGTTAGCTAATTAAATTTTTAGTCCATGGACAGAGTTTATTGAAACCGACTTTAGATGCAACGAAGCAAATAGATCTTCAAACAATATTAATTTAAAAAAAAAGATGTTAAACTATGTTTATATTGTAAAACGAAAGAAAACAGATCTACTTTCTAATACTATACATTTAATCATGATGAACACAATAAAGCGATATGTTCATCAGAGGCTATCCAGTTAGTTTCTTTGGTATTGAATGCCATGCCCTTTTTATCGAATATTTATTTTAAAATATTTTCGCCGGCTATTAACCCTCCTTGAGTAAGATAATCAAAAGTACGTTATCACACATCAAACTGCAGAAAAATATCAATAATGAAATTTGAGCAAACTACAGATAAGATCAGATATTTCAAGCTTAAAAAACGAACGTAGGTTAAATGAAAGATTAAATGGCGAAATCTTGCCGCCAGAATTATTGCACCAGATAAAGAGACAGAAAAAGGTGGATAAAAACCAGGTTATGTTTCACTAAACACATACAGGATTAAAACAGCATTTTCTGAATTTAAAGCATATTCATCATACTCATGTGTTTAGTGTAACTTTTGCAACGGGATAGAAATACAATTTTTCGTTGAAACTAGCCTAGTTCGGTTAAATCCTCGAAATTCGGGGATAGTCCCCTATTTTAAATCATTCCCCCCTCCCTAAAATACTACAAATTACTTAAAGACGCGAAAGTCTCAATTTAGAGATTTGTTCTTTTCTGCCATTATAACGGAACTGTAGTTTCATTCTGCTTACATTATTAATTTAAACAAGGATTTCTAGACAACAACGAGTCATTCCAGGGAATTGGAAGATCTGGAGATTATAGTGCTGGTGTTTTGTATATTACTTGTAAAATATATTCTGAATAGAAACAGTTTTTATTCGCAATGAAGTGAAGATTTAAGCAGCTTTTGTTCATACATTAATGGTAAAAAAGTATAATAAATCTGCAATTTTCATATTAATTATAATAAATTCAAGTTTGAGCAGGTAAAAATTTGAAATATGATTAAGATATTTTCCTTTTATATAATTAAAAAAAGAATCGAATGTAGTGAGAGTTTCATTAAACGTTCCCATTTTCACAATATATAAATAAAAAAAACTATTTAAAGTTCATTTAATCAGTATTTAAAGTATGAGTATACAAGTAGAGTTGTGAGCAGTGGAAAAAACTCGGTTTAAAGCCGTGAAAAAACTGGGTTTTTTAGGAAGGGAATTTTGAAAATTTCCAAAACATGGGAATTTTGAAGTATTTTGAAGTCGCTAATTCCCTATGACACAGTGAGACCCACCATATTTTTTTCTGTCTTTGTTGTAGACCTCAAAAGTTGATATTTTCACAAAATTTAACTATTATATGCCATGAAAAAAAAAATTGAATAATTGGGATTAACTAACTATATTTGGCAAGGTATCCTGTTTAGCATGAAAGTAGGAGTATTTTTTTTCTTTGAGAAATATCCAATATTTTTAATATTACATAAATATTAGGCAATAATCTGTAGTGTCATAAAACCCATAAATCACTATTTTTCTCGGATAACATCTCTCTCTCTCTCTCTCTCTCTCTATATATATATATATATATATATATATATATATATATATATAAAATATGTGTGTGTGTAGGAATTGGACACAAATTGCAACAGTGTCATTTGATTATATCTTTAAATGATATATGCATTACAAAAAATAATAAACTATTATTTTAAATTTAAAAATATTTATTTTTATAATATAAAAGGAGGGGAAAAAGTTTAGAATAAAGCAATTCACATAATAAATAATGATCCAAAATAATGTATATAATTATTATATTAGCCATTAAAATGGAAGCAACCAGTTATGTGTTTGATAAGACTAACAGGGTAGTTAATTACGTAAGTACTACTATAAAATCATTTAAATGCTCATTGCTATTATTTCTTTTATATATATATATATATATATATATATATATATATATATATATATATATATATATATATATATATATATATTTCCAAAAGTAAAAAAAAAAAAATCTCTTAGAAATAATATGTTAGTTCTTAAATAGCCACTGTTGAAAAAATAAATGTAAACATTGTTAAAAAGATTTCTTCCCCAAATTCCGGTTTTATTCCCCAAAATTCCCGGGTTTATTACCACCTCTTCAAAATTCAGGGCTTTTTACATCTCTATATACAAGTAGGTGCCGTATATCCACGATATTTTTTGAATGTTTTAGGTTATTACTTGAATTAGGGAATACACCATTCATTTGTCTGCAAGGTACTGTTTAGAAATAGGATCGCCTTAGGTTTGGTCTATTAAATCGAAGATTAATATCATCTGACAAGAATAAGACACTTTAAACATAAATTACAAGGGACATGCCGACCGCGAGATTGTAATCGGCCCCAAACCACTGCTATCTTTTCCAGGAAACACTCTCATTATTGGAACCACAAATTTGGTATGCTTGAAATCCGACCATGAAACAAGAAAATTTTTTGAAAATCTGACTCTCGAGAAAATGGAACGCTGCATCATTTACTGAGTATATCTCCCATTCATACACACAAGTACTCTGACCACTCAACGATCTTTAATATGACAGTATAACTCAACTTAAAGAAGATTAAGTGTTTCATGAGTAATTCTCAGAAAATGAGTTCAATATCCCAGACGATCTACCTCTTAAAAGTTATATTATTATGCTTTTTTTTTACACAGATTCACTAACCCTAAAAATATCTCATGATAACAATACACCTTAATTATCTTGTTATGTTCTTTGGGCATCTTGCCTTTTGCATAATTTTCTCATTTATATTTTCATCAAATAATCATTGAAGTACGCTGTTTTATGGAATACACCTTTAAAGACGATTGAACAGGTATGGCTTAGTTTGGAGAGCTACGGGGAACCTTTTTCTTTATGCAAGGGATTATTCGATCGGATATACAGCTTGGTCGGCTATAAACTTCCATGTCAACAACGAATATTAGAACTCAAGGACATGAGTACCAAAAGACAGTGGTTTACAAATTCAGCTATTATCTGGCCTGTATACTTTTTATTTAAACGCCAGTACACAAAAAGAAAGTTGTACAAAATATTTTGTCGATAAGTAATTTCAGCAATGACGGCAGAGATGAGTTGCTTTTAGAGATAGAATCCCATTTTAAGCAAAAGACGAATTGAATCTAAGACTAACAATCAAGTAATATGCAATTGTCTGGGGTGACATACATCGTAAGTCCTCTAGCTATACGTGAGATTTATACCTAACCTGTTTAAACTCATCATAAAGCTTATACACTTGCGGATGCTTACTACGCCAGATGGTGTTTCCGAAGTGATAGGCAATTATTGAGCGGCAGCTATTGAAACATATACGTAAGTCTTAACATCGGAGTCATTCGAGTTAGAGGAATTTATATTATATTATATTATATTACATATATAATATAATATAAATTACTATAATATAAATATTACATATATGCATATACACATACAAACACAAGTAACACGATGCATGCTAGCTTCATTAATACAGGAGTAAAGGAGGTTTGGTTTGGTTTGGGAGCGCTACGGTCTACTTTTTGCAACACGAGGGCTAATGAGACCGGGACCTACTGCTTAAAGCCGATTCCGAACGGCTACGAACATCCATGCCATTATGGGATTCGAACCCACGAACTCCGGTTCCGAAGGCCAGCACTCTAACCATTCGGCCATCGTTCGGCGGAGTAAAGGAGGAAGAGAAACAAACAAAAAACCTCTTTAATTTACGGTTTGGATTGGATACATAATTTTTTTGTTTCTCTCTCTCTCCCTTCTTTTTACCCGATGGCCGAATGGTCAGGGCGCTGATCTTCGGCACCAGAATTCGTGGGTTCGAATCCCACGTGGCATGGATGATCATAGCCGTTCGGAATCGGCTTTAAGCAGTAGGCCCCGGTCTCAGTCCTCATGTTGCAAAAAGGTAGACCACTGCACCCCAAACCAAACCAAACCAAACAAACCTTCTTTTCCCTTATATTAACGAAACTAGTATGTCTCGTGTTACCCGTGTTTATATATATTACACCCATACATATATATATATATATATATATATATATATATATATATATATATATATATATATATATAATATATATATATACAGATTAGAAAAGAAAAACTTATGTATTTTCATTATGCAGTTATGTTTATTTCAGAGAAAAAATAAAGTTTATAAATCTGTAATTTTTCGCACTGATACGTTTATTACTTCGCATTTCTATAATGACTATGGATAATCCGTAACAGTTGGAAGGTGTGCCCTAACATCATTCACAACGCTTTTTAATCACTGAATTAAAGATATTTTTTTTAAAAGATAATAGTTCATGAGTATATGATCCATCTTTGTACCGACAGTTCATTAGTGAATCTAAATTAATTCAAATAATATAAATAAAGCTACTATAATTGACATCCTGAAACATACATTAACTACAAATATAAAGTATAGATAGGCACTTACAAATTCCATCTTTAACGACTGAAGGAACAACAACAATAAAAAAAAAATAATAATAATGCAGATTAAAAAGGCAATGCGAAGTAAATTTTAAACTGGCCAATGCCTTTTCAACGCTGTAGAAAAGTTTTCAGATTGCATTTACTCAAATAATCGGTATTTCTATGCTTATCACTAAAATGTAAACAAATGAGTGATCATAATTAACATTTTGCTCTTCATTTTTCAACATGAAAATCAGTAATTTTTAGCACTGATACGTAATTTAGTTAATAATTTGTGTTTCTATAATGACTATGGATAATTCGTAACAGTTGGAAAGTATGCCCTAAAATCATTCACAACGCTCTTTAATCACTGAATTGAAGATAATATTTTTAAAAAGATAATAGTTCATGAGTATATGATCCGTCTTCTTACTAACAGTTCATTAGTGGATCTGAATTAATTCAGATAATATAAATAAAGCTACTATAAATGACATCCTGAAACATACATTAGCTAGAAATATAAAGTAGAGATAGGTACTTACAAATTCCATCTTTAACAACTGAAGGGAAAAAAATAATAATAATCCAGATTAAAGGCAATGCGAAGTATATTTTAAACTGGCCAACGCCTTTTCAACGCTTTAGATAAGTTTTTAAATTGCATCTCACTCAGATAATCGGTATTTCTATGCTTATCACTGAAATGTAAACAAAGGAGTGCTCATAATTAACATTTTGTTCTTCATTTTTAAATATGAAAATCAGTAATTTTTAGCACTGATACGTAATTTAGTTAATAATTTGTGTTTCTGTAATGACTATGGTTAATTCGTAACAGTTGGAAAATGTGCCCTAAAATCATTCACAACGCTCTTTAATCACTGATTTGAAGATAATATTTTTAAAAGATAAAATAGTTCATGAGTATATGATCCATCTTCTTTGTCAGAGATCATTAGTGGATCTAAATTAATTCAGATAATATAAATAAAGATACTATACATGATATCCTAAAACATACAAATTCCATCTTTAACCGCACAAGGAAAAAAGATAATCCTGATTCAATGTGGAGTAAATTTTAAACTGGCCAACGCCTTTTCAACGCTTTAGATAAGTTTTTAGATTGCATTTCAGTCAGATAATCGGTATTTCTATGCTTATCATTAAAATGTAAATAAAGGAGTGCTCATAATTAACATTTTGTTCTTCATCTTTAAATATGAATGACAATTTGAGATAACAAAAATAAAAATCTTTAGAGAGGAAGGGCAGAAAAAGAGGAGAAAAATAAAATAAAAGAAGAAAGAACACTGTTCAGGCAGAACAAGCTGTATCCAAACAATCTCTCTTTCACGAAGCCTATCAGCATCATCACCCACACTTGGTCGGAAGCCATAAAACATACAAAAATAAAGCACCCGAAAACCATGCTTCCCATTGATTACGGGAAGCAGAAAGTATATGCAGCAGGAAGCGGTTTCTGAAACGGCTATTATAACAGCTGATGGTAACAAAGAATTTAGTATGGATTTTCATCTCGGCGGGCCTTTGCAGCTGACACACAGGTTTGTGACTCGGCAAGTCCGCAGTCACTGTTTAGAAAAGGGGATAAGTTAACATTTCCGTTTGAGTGCACCGTGTTTCAAAATGCTAATGACACGCATTACAGAAAGGTGAGCATTTCGGAATAACGAGCCCAGGCTATTTATAGTTTAAGCATAACATGTCATGATAGTTCAATAAAATGCAGATATTGGAATGGACCAAAAAATGCTACGGTATAAATTGAGATATATTTTAAGACCTGCCAACTGCTACTAAAAAATCGTAGTTTCTACGAATTTAGCAAGTAATTACGATCCTACGCAACTCAGTCAAAAAAATGCGGTTTTTCGTCAAAAAATATACACAAGAATAAAAAAATTACTTCGCATCTGAAAAATCAAAATGATGGTTGAATATATTTTAGCAAGCAATATAAGGAAATCCGTTAAAAAAAAAAAACAAAAAAAAAAAAACACCTTTCCATTTAATTTTTGTGTAATATCGTGCGTTACCATACCCTTTACGATTAAAAGTTAGATTTGGCGATAATATTGGTTACAATGGCGTACGCAGAATTTTTCCAAAGGGGCTTCATAATTTTCAAAGGGGTGGGGTCATAATTCTAAAAAATAATAGCCCGCATATTTTCTACTAAAATTTTTATTTTTGCCATTTTGTCTGAGCTCAAGGGGGGTGTTTAAACCCCTCTAACCCCCTCCCTTGCGTACGCTCCTGATTGGTTACAATATAATACAGACAATATATGTTCTTCCCTCAGTATATTTCTGAGATTTTTAAAAAATTATTATTTCTTATTATAAAAATGTTAAGGTGTGAAATAACATTTAAATACAACTAAAATAAATCTAAATAAAACACTTCATCTCACTTTTTATGGGCGGGTTTTCATTTCAGAAGTGTATATAAATATATATGATATTTTGAAAATGACAGTCTATTTGAAATTGTATATGGAATTAGGTACTTCAGTAGAATTGATTGTTTTGTTTGAACAGTAAACGTACACACAATCATTTAGTATGTGCATTGTGTTATGGCATGCGTGCGATTGCCCAGGATTTATGGTGTAAAAACTCGCCATCCAACCTACCTCGCCAATTAGTGTGCTATTTTTTATCTTAAAAATTGTCAAGTGCTACTATTTTCAATATTCAAAAGTTGGCAGGTCTGTATTTTGTGCGTACACACACTTTCCTATTTTATATAATCTTTGAAATTTAATCTAATGCAGAAAACTTCCTTTTTAAAACAAGAATTGACCAAAAAGTCATTGAAACTAATATATTTCGGAGTGAAAAAATGTATTCTGAAAATATCGTACAATCTGATATCAGACATCGAGAGTCATCATGAGCTTGAATTTTCAAAATTTATAAAAATAACTTTAAACGTAAATATCAATGAAATTATGCAATTTATCAATACAATGAATAATTGCTAATAGACTTTAAGAGTAAAAAATGTTTCCACATTTTAGATCATATCATACAATCTGATATCAGACATCGAGAGTCATCACGAGCTTGAGTTTTCAAAATTTATAAAAGTAACTTCAAACGTAAATATGAATGTAGTTTATGAATACAATATGTAGTTTATGAATACAATAGAAAATTGCTAATAGAATTTAGGGGTAAAAATTGTTTCTACATTTTGGAAAAACCCTTTATTCATACCAGGTACACGTACGTTTTGGTAATTCTTAATCATAAAAATAATTCATCGACATAATACGGTATACAGATTTTGGGGTTATGTTTTGTTTTCAATAGACATATTTTAACTATATTATTTCAAAAAATTATTCAGACAAATTTACTATCACGAACAATTTTAAACTGACTAAACAATCCAAAGGACAGTTCTAAACACTTCTGAGTTCAGAACATGTTTAAAGCGACTTTTTAACTATAGGTATAGAAATTTAATCAAATTTCACTTTAGATACGAATTAGTATACATATAAGACTTTTATAAGCATAATAAGAGAAATAGGAAATAATAAAATGATAAAATCATTTGTAAATCAAAATTTAAAAATTCAAACTATTAGACAAATGTGAGCTTTTCCCAAATTTGTCACACGAATGCAAGAATCCTTCAATAAGCCCTTTTTTTAAAACAACGTGGATGAACTTAATGATCAATTCAGATCTTACACTAAATTAGAGGGACTGCTTAAGAATTGGGTTCCCCTTGCCAAATTTGGCGAAACTATTGGCGATATTCACTAAAACACAAAGGTAATCCATCCAAATATTGTATTTCTTGCTTTTTCTGGTGACTTTAATTAATGCACAGTGCGCCGTCGTAATATAATTATATACTCTTACTTAATTAAAGAATACGACTCAAAAACCGGGCATTTATATTTATGGGCAATTAATTCCCTAACAGTTTACAAATGGAACAGCTCCAAATTATTAAAAATCAGCCATAGTACACCATTAATGGTTTGTTATATCTAATTTAATATTATTTTTAAGTATACAAAGGATAGGAGTATCGTATAGTATTTGTTTAGACACGAGATCAGGAAAAATGTTAAAAATATTAAAGTTGGAAAGTTCTTTAGTGCCAAAAATATATTAAGGCGTTTAGCAAAGAATCCTCGCATTCATTGAATCCAAACAAAGCTTTTATTTTAGTCTTCCGTTTTTTGATAGGTTTTTGTGATTTTTGTTTTAATTTTTTTTTTGATAGTAAATGATATTTTGTGATATACTTTTTTCGCCGATTATTGTACAAAAGTTTTTTAAAATATCGTTCATAATTAATAATAATATTTGTTTTGTTTTTTGTTTAATAGTGATTTTCAAATTTTAAAATTTTACTTTTATTTTTTTTTTTTTTTAAAGTGATATTTTTTATTTATTATTTTGTGTGTGATTTTTTTTGTATAAAAGATTAAAAAAAATTTTTTTGTTGTTATGTAGTAAGCGAACAAGTTTTTCGACGACTCCATATATAAATCGTGATTTTATCACGAGAAAGCAACTCGGAACCCTATACGCTGTTATTCAATCTCTAATCATTATCATAACTTGGAGTTACGAAAAATAAAAAGAGCACAATTGCTTATATCCCTCTATTCTTCATCCCCAGAAAATATTCTCCCTGAAAGAGAGCAGCCTTCATACTTTTTAAGGTAGTCTCTATATTGGTAATCCACAACCATAGTAAGGTAGGTTTAAATAACAAGCAAACTACAGATCTAATCAGCTCAATGAAAAATGACTTAGCACGTTTCACTGACACATGTACGTTAAAAACAAATAAAATGAGCAGAAATCCAACCGACCAATTGTTTACAAATGAGAAGAGGAAAGACGAACTAAAGATAGAGGGAGAAAAATGTGCACTTTACTCTGGTTTTAGTCGACGAACTTAAGACGTCAAGAAAAATTAACAAGGTTCGTAATTCTGTGACACCGCTGTACCGACAGTGCGACTATGTGACATCTGTCATTACTTTCAAAATCTAATCACACATTCCTCGATATCGGGTTACTTTTACCTTTTTTTTAAAAAAAAAAAAAAAGTATCTGTTCCACTACAGAAGGAAAAATCTGAAGGTAAACACGAGGATATGTCAAAGAATAAGAACAATCATACACAATGTTAGACATTTAAAAAGACACGTGATCCAAACTGTTATATTTTAAACAGAAGAATTTAAATTTCAGTATAGTTTCACCAAGTTCTGATTCTACGAAATACTAGGAAGCAATTCCACTTGACTTAAACAAATGTAAATCTCTAATTCGAAATAAAAATGTACGTTAATATGATAAAAATTGTAAATAACGGTGGATAATAAATAAAAGAAATCTTGTTTTTGAACAAAAAGTAAATATATAAACTAATTATATGCAAAAATGTTATGTCTTAAATAAATGAAATTTTTTTCCTTCAAATAGACTATAATCACTATAATCCTATATAAGACAAACCTGTAAACAAAAAGGAAAAGTTAAATATATTTTTTACCACTAACGGATAATTCTTTTAATTTTGGCAACAATCCATAAGTTAGAGGGAAAAGATTAAAAACTTCAGGAGAAACATTTTTTCTTGTTCTGTCGCGGGAAAACTCTGTTTAGTATCGTGAAACTTCTGGGAAAAAAAAAAAAAAAAAAAAGTTTTCATTTTTTTTTTTTTTTTTTTTTTTTTTTTTTTTTTCCCCCTAATCAGAGATACAGCGAATTGCCAGCCTTGTTCAGGGTAATTAAGCTTTGATGAAAAATACCGTAGGGATTCCGCAAGGAATAGTTTATTATATAATAAAGTTTAAAAGTTATATAAATAAACTTTATATGAGTTACAAATTAACTAATTTTTAACACACAGACGTAAATAAATTCTGTTCAAACAAACAAAAAAATTATCTAGTAATAGGATTTGAATTAGTGTTCTAAACGTTTGAGTAATTATACAAATACGCGTTCTGTGGACACATAACATTATTAGGCTTTTTTAACAATGGATTCATAGAATAAGTATTACAGTAAATAGAAAATGATAAAAAAAACATAGTTATTTCGCCCGTAATAAATCTTAATTAATAAAATCATTCATAATAGAATAATAAATAAAATAATTATTCAATATAATTATTGTTTTATTAATAATTCAATAATTATTAATAGAATAATTAATAGAATCTTAAAAATTTATAATTTAACTTACTGATTTTTTTTCAGAAGGAAACATTTTTTAAATAATAGGTAATTAAAATTAGTCAACTGGGGCTAAGAATAATTTTTCATCGTGATATGTACTAATTTTAAAGTGAACAAAAAATACTTGTTTATATTTTTATTAATTTTCTCTTATTTTTTAAAAATTACTATTATTAATTCTTCTTGAATACTTAATATTGAAAAAGAAAAAAATATAACAGTTTTCTGAGTCATCTCGAAGCACTTAACTTTTAAAAATGAAAAAAAAAGTAAATATAGCTACATAATGAGAACGCAAGTCTGCTGATAATATGTACGTCTAAAGTGACAAGTTAGGCCAGTTAACACCGAATAGAGTATATTCACAGAACAAACAAGACATCGTATTTATCCGACCCTTTTTTTTTCTTAAAAAAAAAAAAATAAATAAATAAAATAAAATAAAAAACAAAACAAAGCAAAAAAATACAGAGGTCAAACACACATTTATCAAAGATTTCTTTCCCTTTTTTATTTATTTTTTTTTAAATGGAGCAGACCTTAGCTGTAACAAAGAGAGCGTAATTTCACTCCACATTAACCAGTCTAATAACTAAAGTCATTCATTGCTACGAGATGCTGGGACAGTAAAAGCAGCTAAAAGATAGGGTCTGCAGGACCGTGACGTAAAGGAAGGGTGAGTCAGTGTTTAGATTTCAGGAAGAAAAAAAACATAAGCAACACATGGCCGCCATGCTCAGCCAACGAATAAACAAAAGATCCGTAAGGCCAGTAGAAAGGCGAAACAGTTGTTGAAAGTCAGAACTTGAACGCCGGCGGGGAAAATCTAGAAATTTCTCCCACTCATGAACCCTGTCTTTTTAACCCTTTGTATCAGCGGATTGCATATCTAAAACATATACGTAAAACGCGTAGGAACGTGGTACCAAAATTTCTACACTCTGAATAGCAATGGGTGCGATGAAAACAATTAAACATTAGCGACCGTCTGTCATTTGAAATATTACGTGCTTTGCTTTAAACATGATTTATATCAAATAGCTTTAGTGCAGAGAAATGAAAAGTTAAATAACGGTTATAAATATTTACACTGTTTTGATTTGGTTTTGCTGAATACATGACCAGGGCCTGATTAAAGAACTGGCCGAATGGCCTTAGGCCCTGGGCCTCCTAAAATTTGTTACTTAATTATTAAATTTTAAATAATTTAATTAACAAAACTTGAAAATGTGTTTTTTTTTTTTTTTTTTTTTTTTTTGTTAATTCTTCTAGTAATATTTCATGAAACCTTATTCAGAAATTAAATAAAAACAGTTAAAATGTTGACAATAAGGTTTTTCTCTTATTAATTTTATTTTAAAGTCTACGAATAGCTATTATTTGTTAATCTTGCCTATGCTATTTTATTTTATTTTTTATATAAAAACTTAATTGCAAGTGTTACAGCTTACATCCTTGAGGATATACAGATTTTTGGCATTCCACAGTACTTCAAAGGTGCGTAAAATATTCGTTTGTATCCTCTTTAGAAACTAATTTTTTTTTTTACATGAAAGAAGGGTAGTAGGGGGGGGCGAAAGACTACCAGGCCCTGGGCCCAACTTTGCCTTGATCGGGCCCTGTACACGACAATAACTGTTATAGTGATACATTCAAATTCTATTAAATCCTTACGCTTTACAGTCTAAATTTAGGCTGAATTTCCCCACCCCTTATTTGCCCCTTCCCCCACACGTACACCTGAAATTCAATATTACACTAAATCAAATACAAATAAATAAATTTGTACAAATTCTAACAACATTCTTCATACGATATTATAAAGAAGTTTATAAGTAACAAAAAGTATACATTTTATTTTTATACTTTCCGAGATCAATTTTTTCCCCAATGCGGGACACTGGATTTCGTTTAATAAAATCATACGCAATACAAAGCTGTTATATTTGGTTGCCCTTTTATTGTGAGAGCACCATATAGATAGGGCAAATTCGCTTCTTGTGAAGGGACAGCACAAATTTATCAAAGTCTTATTCGGGAATCGAACCCAATTCCATGGAGAAGGGTACATTACACTAAATACACTAACGATTATACAATCTGTGAGGTGATAAAAAAAAGACTTATTTGCTTTTATACATATGAGTAAATTTTCATGAAATATTACTTGAAGAATTATCCAGAGAGATTTTAAAATTTTGTTAATTAAGTAACAGTTTTAAAAATTAGACATAAAATTTTGAGGCACAAGGCCACGGCCCAATGCTTTATTCAAGCACTGTAAAATAGTTATACATTTTCTACTGAACATTTGGAACATATATGAGTAAATTTTTATGAAATATTATTTGAAGAATTAACCACAGATATTTTAAAATTTTCTTAATTAAGTAACAGTTTTAAAAATTAGACATAAAATTTTGGGGCATAGAGCCACGGTCCAATGCTTTATTCAGGCACTGTAAAATAGTTACATATATTTTCTACTGAATATTTGGAACGTATACGAGTAAATTTTCATGAAATATTACTTGAAGAATTAATTAGAGAGATTTTTAAATTTTGTTCATTAAGTAACAGTTTTAAAAATTGGACATAAAATTTTGGGGCATAGAGCCACGGTCCGATGCTTTATTCAGGCACTGTAAAATAGTTACATATATTTTCTACTGAACATTCGGAACGTGACTTTTAATTCGCTACGCTTTACACCAACTTTCCCCCCAAATAAAATTGCCTTTTTCGAATTGGGCTTTATAAAACGTGCTCATAATGGCCTTTCGAGTCAGAGAACAATGATCAACCGGGAAGAGATTGTGGAAATGACATTGTTCTCTTAAGAGTTAATGAGAGAATTTTAACTCGAAAGTGGGAAATAAATTTGCCGTCGGGGGAAAAAGGAAGTCTAAGCCTTGTTCGCACTGTCGTCACTGCAACGAGCATTCTCAGAATTTATCGGAATGAATCACACTCTTACGATAGACTCAGCTATGACTGTTAGCGAGATAATGCGATAAGCACCAAATGCAATCTGTAAGGGTATTAAACATTTTTTATACATACATACATTCTACTATTGAGATCCGTTGTGGATTTCTTACTGGAATACCCAATATTGGAATGATTCCCATACAAAATGTCAACAGAAATAAATTATGTATTCACTCCGGTATAACACACACTTATATAAAACTAGCATGTAGCCCGTCACATGACGGGATCATTAAATTTTTTTATCCCTTATATAATAATATCCTAAGTTGTCTGTCCGCGAATTTTTGAAGCGGTTGTACTTGGAATGGATATAGACATCCATACTGGATTTTTCCTGAGTTAGGGTTAGCAAAATTGAAGGCTGGTTCGAAATCCACCCCATCCCCTCTTTTCAAGCGTTTAATGCTATTATTTCAATCCTTATCCTTCCTGTTATTCTACACGAAATTCATTCTTGATAGGATGGCAAAGGCGGAGAGTAATATTTAAATTTCCGGACTGTTTCTACTTGACTACCTGACTTCATATACTCTAATTAGTTCGCTCACAACGTGCAGACGTTGCACGTTTGGTAGAAAGACCGCCTACTTGATGATCGTCGTAATTACCCCTTCTCGGGTTTACGTAAAATAGAAACTTTTTGAGTAAAAACGCAGAATTTTCTAAATTTGCTAATATTTAATATTTTCTGCTTTTTCTTTTAACAATTTGACATATACAGGCCACGCCATCATCCCCACCACACAAATTCGCCATCTCATTACCACCACTAAAGTTCTCTCGCAAAAGCACATTTTAATAAATTGAGTACAAATAAAGTCAGAGAGCGATTTATTCATATAGGTGTCAAATCCAAAAAAACAAAAATTTAAAAATTAATTTGCAAAATTATTTTCTGTCCAATAGACAGAAATGAAAACAGAATATATAAGGGGGCCCATTACACAATTTTACACGTGATTAATATTTTTCACACCATTCCAAACCGCTACTTGAAGAAATCTTTGACACTCCCTTGCGTTCAGCATCAAGGCGGGCTGGCGAAGTAGCCTGGATGATTGCTCGAAATAAGAAACCATACACTATTTTTTTGGTCTGTAAAACAAAATGTGTGGTAATGAGGTAGTAACAGTGTTCGCATTAACAAGTTAGAAATAAGTTGCTGAAGGAGTTAGAAAAAAACAAATATTTGCTACTTTGAAACTGATTTCTTTCTCGATGTGTGATTTTTTGAATTGTTTTTTGTTAGGGTGTTGTTCTGTATGTGATTAGCCGTTTTTATTGTTTTTTTTGTCACTCCATATGTTAGTCTTTATTAATTTTTCATTTCTAAAAATTTATTTTTAAAAGTTTAATTTAAATAAAAAATTTTTTTTACAACCTACACAAAAGCCCAACAAACACACAGAAAAACAACCAAGGAGAAAAAAAAACAACAAAACAAAAAAAAAATATAAAAACAAAAAAAAAAAACAACATAGAATTACATACAAAAACACCAAAAAATAGAAAAAAAAAAACAAAACTAAATAAAAAAAAAACAAAAAAAATAACCAACAAAAAGACACAAAAAAAAAAAAACAACAAAACAAACAAAAAAAAAACAAGAACAAAACCACAAAAAAAAAAAACCAAAAACAACCAAAAAAAACAAAAAAAAAAAACTAGACAACAAATCACAACACGAAGAAAAAAAAAAGACCAAGAAAAAAAAAAAAACAACAAAACAAAAAAAAAAAAAAAAAAAAAAAAAAAAGAACAAAAGAAAACAACCCAAAACAAAAAAAAAAACACAAAGAACATCAAAAAAAAAAAAAACAAAAAAAAAAAAAAAAAACAAAACAAACAAAACAAAAAAAAAAAAAAACAAACAACACAAAAAAACAAAAAACAAACAAAAAAAAAAAAAAAACACAAAAAAACCCAAACAAAACAAAACAAAAAAAAAAAGAAAACAATGAAAACAAAAAAAAACAATATAAACAAAAAAATAACAAAAACACAAAAAAAATAAAAAACACAACCAAAAATAACAAAAAACAAAAACAAAAAAAATCAAAAAAAAAAACAAACAAATATACAAAAAACAATAACCAAAAACAATACAATAAAAAATAACAAAAAATACAAAACCAACAAAAACAAACAACAAAAAACAAAAAAAAAGAAAAAAAACAAACACAAAAAAAACCAAAAACAAAAAAAAAAAAAAAAAAAAAATAAAGAAACAAAAAAACAAAAAAAATAAAAAAACAAAACATATAATTAAGAAAACAAAAACAATAAAAAAATAAGAAAAAAACAAGAAAATAAAAAGCACAAAAACAAAAAAATCAAAGAAAACATCAAAAGAACAACACAACAATTTTGTTTTGGTTCAAATGCTAAAGGTCTACTTTTGCAACATAATTAGACGGTCTCACAAAAAAACAATTTTAAATACATCGTCTCTATTTAAAAACATGCAACAAAATGTGTATGGTATATGATATATGTATAATTTGAGGGACACAACAAAAGTTTTAAACAGACAAAAAACCACAAAAAAAACAAACAAACCAACAAAATGGAAAAATACACAAACAAAAGACACACAGCAAAACAAAGAAAACAAAAACAAAGCACAAAAAATAAAAAAGAAACCTTCAAAACAAAAAAGAAAAATTTTTTTCAAGCTAGAAAAAAAACAATTACAAAAAAATACAGATAAAGAACTAATGTGATAATAAAATATCAAAAACAATTCTTGATTGAAAAAAAAAAACAAAAAACTTAAAAACAAAAACAAACAGCTTAAAATCGCAATACAAAAAACCAAACGATGACAAAAAACACAACAATAAAAAACAAAAAAAAAAAACGTCTTGATGAACAATAAAAAAGCACAGTGACAGCAAACAAAAAACATTAAATCAACACCCACAAAACAGACGCAAAAAAATATAATAAACACAAAACATAGAAATTCATAAAAACAAGAAAAAGACAACACAAAAATCACAACAAAAAAAAAAAACATCAATCAATGAACATCAAAAATTGCAAAAACCAAAAACAACAAAAATTGAAAAGGAAAAAACATAACGAACACAAGCCACAGAAAAAACATAAAAAAAAACAGAAACAAACTACACAAAACAAAAACGGCACAAAAAAACAAACTACACAACAAATATAAAACATAGCAACACAAAAATAAAAAAAAACAATTATTACAAAATTAAAAAATCTTTTATTATTATTATTAAAACAATACCGAAAAAGAAACTAGGTAAACAAATAAAAAAAAAATAAAAAACGAAGTTTACAAAAAAAAATGGGGGAAACATAATATGAAAAAAAAAGAGGCGAACCCCTCTTCGCCATGGTTAAAACTAACAAAAAAATGATTAAAAGTTCTAATAAAACCCCCCAAACACGGCACCCATCCCGGCAATAAATGTAATAAATTTAAATTCTTATTAATAAATTAATTTTAACTAATTTTTAAAATTAAGAATTTTTAAAATTCACCAATTAATTCACGGATGTCCCTGGCCACAACATTTCAGATGTATCAAACATTTATGTAATAGCCTAAGATGATGTCCGTTCTTCCAAGTTATGAAGCTGTTGGACCTGGAATAGATAGTGCATCCATATTGGATTTTTGATGAGTTGGGGTTTGCAAAATTCAAGGCGAGTCAAGTTTATCTTTTCCTAAGCTATAAATTAGAGTCTGAAGTAAATTGGTATGAATAAGCTTCGTATCGCAGCGAAAAATACTGTCCCTTTAAAACGTTCGAAATCTCCCAAGGAGATACGTGAGCTTCTGTGAGCGGAGACAGATTTTTCTAGATATTTTCCCATAGATGTTGACCCAGGTGTTACGTGTCTTGTACATAGAACTTCATGCTAGCTGACTCTTCAGTTTGTCCTGACCCTATGATGAAGTGGAAACCCGTCCTCCAACGTTATGTTAATGAAGGTCTTTAGCTGAAAGGGTGTCATTTTTATGGCCATGACTGCAACCCCCCATCGAGAAGTCCGTCTCATTACATATATTTCTCCCTTTATATCATATATCTCTATCTCCTTCTTTTATGTCTCCCTCTCTCTCTCTATCTCCCCCCCCCATCTCTCTCTCTCTCTCTCTCTCTCTCTCTATATATATATATATATATATATATATATATATATATATATAAAATTTATGTTAGGGCTTCTATATTAATTTTAAGATATGAGTAATGGTACCCCCCCCCTCTCTCTCCACATACACACGAAAAATTCCTTGCTTTGTAATTACTTTTCTTAGAAGGCGAATTCTAACTCCTGGCACTAATAATCCTTTTCCTCTCTGCTCTATGGTCGATTTATCTAAATTGTCTTCCAAACAAAGTTCGACTATAACGCCACAGATCTTTTAGTCTTTAGATATTTTTTCCGATTAAAATGGAGTCGGGAGGTGTATAGAAGGTTGTAAACAACAGTAAATACCGAATCTGTTTTCTCTAAATACGGACTTGTGTTATAATGAAAAAAGTTATATTATTTTTTTAGGATATTTGGAGTAAATGAAACACATATATAACCACGTTCGTTCGTTTAATAATTATCGTAATTTCGTGAAGATAAGCTGCAGGGCCGTAACTAGATCTTTTAGCGCCCATGACAGCAAACTGGTCTGCGCCACTACCACCAAATATATTGAGAAAATATATAATTAGGGTTTTTTTTCTTCTATATCATATTTTCAGAATGAAATCCCAAAATATTTCCTTATTTCTTAAAATGTTCCTTGTATATTAATTTTTTATTTCTTCTTCTATTTTTACCGTATTGATACTTAAATATTTTTGGACAATTTGGGGGTATTATTTTCCTGATAAACTGAATAGTTTATTTGAGGGGAATATGTTTTATTTAGACGTTGAATTTTCATTAAAAAATTAGTGAATTTTTAAGTTTAGATTTAGTTTTAATAACATTAATAAATTTAAAATTTAAAACGAAAACCCAGATTTATATAAAGGCATATTAGGATTATTTGGTAAACATTTTGTGAAAATCTGTAACAAGTTTAATCTCTAGAAACATTTAAAAAATAGGAAAATTCATAAAATAATTTTTAAACACATTGGATTTTATTAAAAAGAATTATTTTTTCAACTTTTCTTTATTTCTACGGGTTCTAAAAAAGGCGAATCGTCCTCTTTTAGATCCCATTTTTCTCATGGGGCGGCGCCCTTATGACTGATGCGTCCGTGGGAAATGCCACATTTGTCACGCCCTAGTTAAGCCGTACAAGTGATAATTGACCTAAAAATAAATTGAAATTTCATCGGATAATCTCCCCTGGTGTATAGGCCGACCTAAAGGCAAATGAAAGTTCCTCAGATCATCAGTCCTCTAACAAAAATTTTAACTTCCATTTTTATGAGCAATTGCTTTTGCTTGAAAGTGAATTTTAACTTTTGGAACTTCTAATCCCTTTTTTCTGTGTTCTATGGTCGATTTATCCTCACCAAGCCAGTCTACGACACCACATATTTTTTAGTCTGAGATATTTCGGAATAGCCTCCGTACATCATTGCCTATGTCAGCTCCAGCGCACTTCACACAGAAAAAGCACTCGCTGTTACCGCATGGCACGTTAATCAGAATGATACTGCAAGGCAAATTGCATTGGGAGGGAGGAATAAATCGTGTAATTGTATTACACGATTGTGTAACTCTATTGCACGTAAGACCCGTTTGGTATATATATATATATATATATATATATATATATATATATAAAAAAAAAAATATTTTGGGATTGGTAACAGGAAAAATAAAATTCTTTGAAATACACAGGTGTTAAATTTTAACTTTTAAACACATTTAAGACGCAACTTATCTACTCGAAACTATAGTACAGTAAAACTCGTATAACGTCCACCTCTAAACAAAGGTGGTTTGTTCCAACACCAAATACTTCTTCTAGAATTAGCATAAAAACTAACCTCTACAGAGCGGATTCCAAATAACGGCCAGCCAAGAAATCTTCCAAAAAAAGTTGCCTTTTAAGGAGTTCAAACTTTTGATCTACACTAAACGATTCACAGAACATTCGTGCACACGTGCCTTTCGCTTCCAGAAAGACCCTCTACACTATTGTTAGGGTCGCTCTTCTTTTGCATTCCAATCATTGAATGGTGGTCCGGTTTTAGTACCACTAGGACTGGTTCTGTTCAACTTTAGTGTTATAGCCCAGCAAAAGGGAAGGGAATCGGTCACTGATGCCAGTGTTTGCAATAAAAATATCTAATGGTATCCATATTTTAAAACCAGCGTTAACCTGAACTAATAAAGTAATTCTGTTTAATAATAATAAATAAATAAATAAATAAATAAAAAGAGGGGAGTAAGTCAAGTATGATTTCTTTTCTAAGTACATAATTTTCATGTTTTAAAAGATTTTACTTAATTTCCAGTTTAGCAAAGAAGCAGGGCCGTAACTAGGTCCTTTGGCGCTCGTGACAAAAAACTGACCTGCGGCCCTATCGCCAAATATAATAAGAAAATACATATTGTTTTTTCTATATGATATATTCAGAATGAACTCACAAAATATATTTTTAATTCTTAAAAGTTCCTAGTATATTTATTTTTAATTTTTCTTCTATTTTTACCTGATTAATACTTTAAATATTTTCGAACGCTCTGGGGGTATTATTTTGCTGATAAATGAAATAGTTTTTTTGAGGGGAATAAGTTCTATTTGTATGTTAAATTCTCATAAAATATTGACGAATTCCTAAATTTAAATTTAGCTTTAAAAACTTTAATAAATTCGAAATTTTAAACGAATACCCGGATTTATATTAAGGCATTTTAGGAGTCTTTGGCAAACATTTTGTAAGAATCTATAAAGAGTTTGGTCTCTAGAAACATAAAAAAATAATTTCTAAACACTTAGTATTTTATAAATAAAATCAGATTTTATAATAAAAAAATATTTTTCAACTTCTTATTTTTACTGGTATCGAATCATCCTCTTTTGGATCCCATTTATATCACAGTGCGGCGCCCCTATGACTGACCCGTGTTTACAGCCCTGCAAAGAAGTGAATCAGACACAGAAGCCTGCGTTTATAATAATATCAATTGGTATTGATTTTTTTTAAAATTTATTTTGCCCTGAACTAAAAAAGTTATTTAATTTAAAAAACAATCAAGTTAGATAAAACTCCTTAAGTTCACACTATCCATTCTTGGAAAAATTATGCTTCAGAGAACATGAAAAGCTCGGCTAGAGTACTACTGAGCCCAGAAAGTCCAATTCATATCAATTTCTGTTAGAGAACCATTTATTGTTAAAATTAAAACCTGTATTCACGATGAATACTAAAAGAAATTCTAAAGTTCTTCAGAAGCATAAAATTTAAAATTGTCGAAGAACATTTTTTAAAAATTTTAAGTGTTTTAAATTTATAAAATACAAAGTGTTTAAAAATTATTTTTTTGATGAATTTTCTTATTTTTTTAAATGCTTCTAGAGATTAAACTCGTTATAGATTCTTATAAAATCTTTGTCAAAGACTCCTAAAATGTCTTAATAAAAATCCGGGTATTCGTTTAAAATTTTTAATTTATTAAAGTTATTACAACTAAATTTAAATTTAGAAATTCATCAATAATTTATGAAAATTTAACACACAAATAGAACTTATTCTCCTTAAATAAATTATTTTATTTATCAGCAAAATAATACCCCCTGAGTGTTCTAAAATATTTAAAGTATTAATCAGGTAAAAGTTTTAAGAAATAATTTATGCGTCCAGCATTAACCCATTAACGACCGGATATGTCTGATGACTATATATTAGTAAATACCTAACATAGAAGCTATTATAGACAACTGGAAGTAAAACAATATATAAAATTTAAATACCTTTAAATATGACACCAAGCCATCATTAGTGAGGAGGTGTCATTTTAAAACATAATAAGATGTCTTTCAAAAAAAAAAGGAAAACTTCGTGATAAGAGATTTATTTGCTATCATATATGAGAAAAGTACTGAAAAGAGATGACTTATTACAGATATGGCTATTCGCCATGATTTTGACCGGTATACGTTCAGAATACCGGTCATAATACGTTCCTATTTTAAGCTTGAAAATCATAAAATGCCGATCGAAATGACAAAATTATAGATAAGATCATATTTGAAAACTTGGGAGATAATTCATAAGATTAATATCTATTTCCATTAAAAAGGAAGAATCGTTTCAAGAAAACGAAAACTCTACAAACCATTTTTTGACTGTCCTCAAATGAGGAGGCTGGGTTAAAGATGATTAAAGAAATTTTAAATATGATTAAAGACCGTTGGACTGCAAAAGATTAAGTCCTCGTGAATTTTTCAGCACCCATGTAAACATGTAAGATACGGTAAACATCTCAGCATTCTCCAGCACTTGAGAGAACTTGTTGAAACGTTTACAAGGAAATAATCAACAAATTAAATTATAACAGATTTGGCTTGCTTAGTATTATTAAATACATGACAGCAAGCAACAATTTAAAAGAATCCTCAAGGTAATATGCTAATCGAAACATCACTTTTACCGCCAAAGACCATAATTCATTCCTCTCTGGGGATTTACTTTTGGCAATTACACTCAACTCACGTTATTACAAAAACAGGCATTTAATCAAACGAAGTAATAGCTTTGTTTCAGTATCATTAGCCAACAGACATTTTATGACTAGATAACATATTAAGTCAATTTTAACATTGAAACTGATCAAAGACATGCAACATCGTACTTAAGATATCTAAAACGTCGTAAGTTATCCAAAACAATCATTTTTAGTTGATTAATGTGATCGCTTAAGCTTTACATAATTATCATTATTGTTATTAAATTTGGTTTTTTAAATTTTCTTTTACTAGATTTCCCATCTGTTTATTTCGTAATGCACTATGAAATCGTCTTTACAAATTGCCCAGCTAGCACAGAAACGTTGGATTTTCGTTGGCTACAAATTGGTTGTTGGTCTTTGGTTGGGTAAACGTTGAAAAGGGGAAATGAAATGGTGGTATTTAGTTAGCAAAATGGTTGGTTGGCCATTGGTAATTATGAAACGTTGGCCAACCGTTGGGCCAACGTTGAAGATTTTCTGTTTACGCCTCTTGCACAAATATCGGCATACCATTGGCTAAGAAATATAAAAGTAACCGCCTATATCTACGAGCATGTGCAGAATCTCCGCCAAAAGAAAATGTTGTGTATCAACCGCCATCTTTAGGGTTACCGCGCCATCAATGCAGGATTTCAAATTTGCAAGGTAAGTTCTCTTGATTTTTTTTGTGTTCTATCATATATGCCCTCATTATTATTAATTTATTCCTAAAGAAAACGATATTTGGCTATCCGAACCGTAGTTTCTCTTTTTAATAGTAACGTACCATTTACAAAAGTATATACACGGCATTGTAATACACTTTGATCTTTAATACTTTTTAGTACACTTCTTTAGTACAGATTTAAGAAAATAGCAAATTTTAAGTCAATTTAAGATAGTTGACATGATTTTTTTTTTAAAGCATGCTGATTTAAATTATCGTTAGGTTACTTTTTTGTGTCTTTTCTTAATAATAATAATAAAGTTGTATAATGATAATATGTAAATATTATGGATTTCACTTTATCATAGTTGTTATGAAACTTGTTTACTTTATAACTTAATTTTATTTATTAGATGTAATTATGTTAGCCTTTATTTTTTTACATATTCAAATCATCTTTGAATCATTTTAAAAATCTAAAAGGATAAAAGGAAATGTTTGTGGTAACATCAAAACATTTTATAATATATACTTTTCAAGTTATTTATTTGTATTTCAGATGCCATGAAATTGAATCCAGAGAAAATGTAGAGAACTTTGGTAGATGGAAATGGTGGCCAAATTTAAATAAAAAAAATTGTAAATAAAAGAAAAATGACTGAAATATGTATATATTTTGTTTAACCTCTGTTGTGTTGTGCTTTTCTTCAGTCTATTTTTAGCTCTCAGAAGGGGAAATTTTCGTTTTTCTTATTTAAGAAACAGTTTGTATCATTAAAATAAAATTAATATAGATTTCAAAGGAATAAATGGATTGCCACAGAGTAAGTATTATATGAAATGTGTGGTGTGGACTAAAATAACCTATCTCATTCTTTTTTTTATATCTATTTTCTATTTTTCAAGTCTTGCAAAATATAAAAATGACATGTTATAAAAACATCAGCTTATTTCAAAGTAATAGCACATGCCCATTCTATATTATACACTATAACAAAATAATAAACAGAAATAATAAACGTTGGCATTCCGTTGGCCCATCGTAGTATTGGGTTGGCAATATGTAACAACCACCATTAGCCAACCATTAACCAACCGTTCGCCAACATGTCATATCAACGTTGGCCCAACGTATGCAGCACAACGTTGGCCCAACGTAACGTTGCTAGCTGAGTGAACGCGATATAATTTGGCGTCATTTTAGTGATCATTTTCAAAAGTCGCCAAGAGGAAAGCCAACTGGACAAGTAAACTGGGATTCTACCTTGAAAATAATAAATTCAACTTTTTAAATTAAACTTAAAGATACGATTGACATTAACAGTCATTGATGAAAGGTAGATAAACATTCAGTAATGCATTCCTATAAATTTCTATTAAAAATTTAATTTATCCTTTTCTTTGTTACATAAACTTTAAAAAAAAAAGTAATAAAATGATCTAAGAGTTACACTGGTTAATTGCTAGAAAAGCATTTTTATTTGCACGATAAAAAGTTTCAATTTCCTTTTTACGGCATCGTAAAACTTTGAACAAACACGAAAAAGACATCAAACAGGAAGGTTTAACTTTCCAAAATTCGTTTTCGGTTAAAGTTCATTCTTTTTTAGTAGGCAGAGTTTAGTAGCCTTGTTACTTTTTAATTAAAAAGTAACAAGTTTAGTTTTTAAAAAAATAGAGGGGGGGAGTACTACATTTAAAATTGCTATACATTTCGTTTTATAAGAAACATTTATCCTGTAAAGCAGAGGTGGGCAAAAGCCGGCCCGCGGGCCGGATCAGGCCCTTTTGCTTACTTTATCCGGCCCGTTGAAAAATCCTGCATGCAATTTTTTTAAATCTCTTACATCCGATTTTGTTGAAATCAACAGTATTTGTATGCGTAGCGTACAGCATTTATTTGTGAAAGAACTTTTTCGTTAATAATTTACACGAAAAATAAATATCGATCACAAATTACTGACGAAAATCTACACTCGGTATTAAGGATTGCTACAAGTGATTTGGATCCAAATTTTGAAGAAATAATATCAAATGAACATTCCAGATTTCACGTTTCGCATTAACTAAAACTATACTATTTTAACGTTTGATGTTTGTCTTTCCTTTTTATAATTCTATTTACTATTATTTTTACAAAATGTAATATAAATATAAAAAAGTAATAACTAGAATCAAAATAAAGTAATTTGTATCGTTAAACGTAAAATTTGTTTCGTTTGTATTAATTATTACTAGCATTATTACAAGCATTAACTATTTATTTATTTTACTTTGCTAATACTTAACCTTGCTTAGTAGAGAATGTGAACAAAAATTCGAATACAACTTGGATGAAATTGTTATAAATTCTAGGAATAATTTAGGGGGAGTAGTACATTTTAAGCTGAAAAATTCTTCCTATTATAATCTATCTTTTTAATATTTTGTATTTGTTATTTTGAATATCCCCCCAACTCAAAACAAAATCAAAAATCTGTTTATTATTTACTACATATCAAATATGATATACTTTTATATATTTGTTTTACTACGTAACAGATAATAACTCAATGATTTATAGGTAAGTTTCAAGCAAATTAATCATTTTTAGGTTTTGTTTCATACAATCAACCTCTGACATATGTATGAAACATTTTAATACACGAAATTATAATCTTAACTAGAACACTTTTATTGATATTAAAAATACGTTATCATTTACATTGTATGTGCTATAATATAACTGTATTGAATAACTAACAAATGTTTTTCCTTACAACAATGTATACTTTTTGTGATAAATTATGAACCATGTGCAATAGAAGAAATTTGTACGAATTCTATGAACATATTAGCAGCGAAGTTGGCCGTTTTAAATTTAGCACCACACACAAAATATGCAAAGGATCATGGGAAAGGAGAGTGAACTCTGCAATTACCCGGGTAGAAAGGTGGGTTCTTTCTACCCCTCAATTCTTCCCTAGCTAGAGATAATTCTTGAAAGGAGAGTACAATTCACGGATTTACCCTACATTTTACGCTGATTTTGGCACATGTAAACGGGGCTACAGAAAAATTACCAAGAAGTAGTGGGGCGGAAAATAAAATGTTCTTAAAAAAGGTCAAGATCCTGGTTATCATTCCTTTTAGTCGAATGGGTGGGGCGCTGCTCTTTAGCATGGATGTTCGTAGCCGCTCGGAATCGACTTTAAGCAGTACGTCCCGGTTTTATAAATCGTAGCGCAGAAAAATAGCAGGCCGCAGCGCTCTCAACCAATCTATCACCTCCCCTCTCATACACACACACCCAGAGGAAACAATAACCAAACCTGCACAGAAAAATTACCGTAGACGGGAGAAAAGGGTAACAATAATTCAAATACAACTTAAGAAATTTGAGGAAATAAATTACCAAGCAGTTACATATTAAATAACCATCGCAGACAAAACATGGCAGACGCGAAAATAATTTTGGCGATTCCAACAACAACAAACAGAAAGAGCACAAAAATCAATCAATGACAACATTTTCGTTAAATACGAAACCATTTCTTCTCAATGAATTACACTAAAAGAAATATTGTAACAATAAAGAACACTTTACCAAAAATAAAGCATTGTATTGAACATTTTTAAAAAAGAAAAATAGCATTAATTCCTTTAAACTATCGCAAGAAACTATTATCCCAAAAGTAGAAAATCTTGATTACTTTTCCTCTCACAGGATAATAATAACCTTCACTCATAGAAAAATTATCGAGGATGTGGGAAAAAAGTAACAATAATTCAAACACAGTATTAGAAATTAAAAGAACTAAATTAGCGAGCAGTTTCTTAATTAATTACCACCGCAGACAAAAGATTGAAGACGCGAAAATATTTTTGTAAAGGTTCCAAAAGCAAGAGAAAGAACGCAAAAATAATCTACGAGATTTTCGTTAAATCGATATATATGTATGAAATCATTTCCTCTGAATGAATTATGCTAAAATAATTATATGACAATAAAAAGCATCTAACCATAAACAAAGAATTATATTTAATAAATTGTTCTTTAGAAAGAAAAATAATATTTATATATTTAAACTACTTCAAGAAACTATTGTCCGAATAGAGGGAAATTCTGGTTATTTTTCCCCCTCCAGGAAAATAGTAATCATCAATCAGAGAAAAATTTCGAAGGACAGGGGAAAAGGTAACAAGAATTCAAATACAGCACCAGAAATTTGAGGAACTAAATTAGCGAACAGTTACACATTAAATAACCATCGCAGACAAAAGATGGCAGAAGCGAAAATAATTTTGCAAAGATTCCAACAACAAACAGAAAAAGCACAAAAATCAATCTATGACAACATTTTCGTTAAATGCGAAATCTTTTCTTCTCAATGAATTACGCTAAAAGAAATAAAGTAACAATAAAGAACACTTTACCAAAAATAAAGCATTGCATTAAACAAATTATTTTTAAAAAAGAAAAATAGCATTAATTCCTTTAAACTACCGCAAGAAACTATTATCCCGAAAGTAGAAAATCTTGATTACTTTTCCTCTCACAGGATAATAATAACCTTCACTCATAGAAAATTATCGAGGATGGGGAAAGAGGTAACAACAACTCAAACACAGCATTAGGAATTATAAGAACTAAATTAGCGAGCAGTTGCCTAATTAATTACCATCGCAGAC
The DNA here is from genome assembly GCA_032207245.1 of Pardosa pseudoannulata. Lineage (NCBI taxonomy): Eukaryota > Metazoa > Arthropoda > Arachnida > Araneae > Lycosidae > Pardosa > Pardosa pseudoannulata. The sequence goes on from CM063501.1 coordinate 91,573,457, forward strand.
AAAAGATTGCAGACGCGAAAATGTTTTTGTAAAGGTTCCAACAGAAAAAGAAAGAACACAAAAATAATCTAAAATATTTCCGTTAAATATATATATATATATATATATATATATATATATATATATATATATATATATATATATATATATATATGAAATCATTTCCTCAGAATGAATTATGTTAAAATAATTTTATGACAATAAAGAACACTTTACCAAAAATAAAGCATTGCATTAAACAAATTATTTTTAAAAAAGAAAAATAGCATTAATTCCTTTAAACTACCGCAAGAAACTATTATCCCGAAAGTAGAAAATCTTGATTACTTTTCCTCTCACAGGATAATAATAACCTTCACTCATAGAAAATTATCGAGGATGGGGAAAAAGGTAACAATAATTCAAACAGCATTAGAAATTAGAACTAAATTAGCGAACAGTTTCCTAATTAATTACCACTGCAGACGAAAGATTGCAGACGCGAAAATGTTTTTGTAAAGGTTCCAAAAGCAAGAGAAAGAACGCAAAAATAATCTACGAGATTTTCGTTAAATCGATATATATATGTATGAAATCATTTCCTCTGAATGAATTATGCTAAAATAATTATATGACAATAAAAAGCATCTAACCATAAACAAAGAATTATATTTAATAAATTGTTCTTTAGAAAGAAAAATAATAATATATTTAAACTACTTCAAGAAACTATTGTCCCAACAGAGAGAAATTCTGGTTATTTTTCCCCCTCCAGGAAAATAGTAATCACCAATCAGAGAAAAATTTCGAAGGACGGGGGAAAAGGTAACAAGAATTCAAATACAGCACCAGAAATTTGAGGAACTAAATTAGCGAACAGTTACACATTAAATAACCATCGCAGACAAAAGATGGCAGAAGCGAAAATAATTTTGCAAAGATTCCAACAACAAACAGAAAAAGCACAAAAATCAATCTATGACAACATTTTCGTCAAATACGAAATCTTTTCTTCTCAATGAATTACGCTAAAAGAAATAAAGTAACAATAAAGAACACTTTACCAAAAATAAAGCATTGCATTGAACTATTTAAAAAAAAAAAAAAAAAAAAAAAAAGCATTAATTCCTTTAAATTACCGCAAGAAACTATTATCCCGAAAGTAGAAAATCTTGATTACTTTTCTTCTCACAGGATAATAATAATAACCTTCACTCATAGAAAAATTATGGAGGATGGGGGAAAAAGTAACAATAATTCAAACACAGCATTAGAAATTAGAAGAACTAAATTAGCGAACACTTACATATTAAATAACCATCGTAGACAAAACATGGCAGAAGCGAAAATAATTTTGCAAAGATTCCAACAACAAACAGAAAAAGCACAAAAATCAATCTATGACAACATTTTCGTCAAATACGAAATCTTTTCTTCTCAATGAATTACGCTAAAAGAAATAAAGTAACAATAAAGAACACTTTACCAAAAATAAAGCATTGCATTAAACAAATTATTTTTAAAAAAGAAAAATAGCATTAATTCCTTTAAACTACCGCAAGAAACTATTATCCCGAAAGTAGAAAATCTTGATTACTTTTCCTCTCACAGGATAATAATAACCTTCACTCATAGAAAATTATCGAGGATGGGGAAAAAGGTAACAATAATTCAAACAGCATTAGAAATTAGAACTAAATTAGCGAACAGTTTCCTAATTAATTACCACTGCAGACGAAAGATTGCAGACGCGAAAATGTTTTTGTAAAGGTTCCAAAAGCAAGAGAAAGAACGCAAAAATAATCTACGAGATTTTCGTTAAATCGATATATATGAAATCATTTCCTCTGAATGAATTATGCTAAAATAATTATATGACAATAAAAAGCATCTAACCATAAACAAAGAATTATATTTAATAAATTGTTCTTTAGAAAGAAAAATAATATTTATATATTCAAACTACTTCAAGAAACTATTGTCCGAATAGAGGGAAATTCTGGTTATTTTTCCCCCTCCAGGAAAATAGTAATCATCAATCAGAGAAAAATTTCGAAGGACAGGGGAAAAGGTAACAAGAATTCAAATACAGCACCAGAAATTTGAGGAACTAAATTAGCGAACAGTTACCTAATAAATGGGCATCGCAGACAGAAGACAGCAGACGAGAAAAATATTTTTCCTTTACCGAAAAACGTGATGAGTAAAAAAGAAGCGTCGAGAGAGAAAATGGTCGAGCATTTTTTCCACGGACGTCATTCCGAAGGTCGCCAAATTCCAACATTGCTACAAGTGCACACCTACACACACCTGTGCACTAGCGGTGATACAAAAAGCAAACTCAAGAGATAAAAAGGAGTTTTCTTTTTTATCTTTCAGACAGAGGCGGATAACTGTATTCATACCGGCGTTATTTACGCACTACCTGAGAGAATCGCAAGCAGTAAAGATTGACTCTTTTTCCCTTTTTTTTCTCCTCCATGACGTGACAACAAATATGTCAAAACGGACGGGAGATTTTTAAATTGCTCATTACAAAAGTCGCTGGAATTGTCTTTGAATTTTCTGCAAATAAATACAGACGGAGTGAGCAAATATATATAATTTATTAATGCCTCTGCGAGGTTTATTGTTTGAACTACATTAATTCTTATCTCAAAAGGTGATTTATTCTTCATCTGCCTAAGGCTAATCATCACCAAACACTAACATTTATTAATAGCACAACATTTAAATAATTAAAAAATTAGAAACACAGATATAAAATTTTGAAATTAAATATAGTTACAACTTAAAATCTGAAGCATTCGGCATTATGATCTATCTGTATACATCTATCTATCTATGTATATCTAACTATCTATATCTATCTATCTATCTATATCTATCTATCTGTCTACTTACCTACCTATCTACCTATCATTTATCTACTAATCTATCACCTATCTATCTGTCTATCTATCTATCTATCTATCTATCTATATATATATATATATATATATATATATATATATATATATATGTGTGTGTGTGTGTGTGTGTGTGTGTGTGTGTAAAAATTATTTCCTCTAGTCACAATAATTATGTATCCCCTATATTTTTTACTTGCCCGGGCTATTGGGCAAAGGAGAAGCCTAATCAGCTAATAGTAATAACGTTACAGTCGGGCCATTAAAAGAGACCGGCACAAGTTTAATTAAAACTTTATATTAGAGCTTCTAAAACGGACATCTTTACTAGTCAACGACAGACGAAAGAAAAAGAAACAAAAATCATTCTGTTCAAACAGTAGTGCACCCAAGAGCGAAGACAGAAAATTTTTTCAAAAGGGACAAGAAACTTAGTCAGCGAATTACACTGTTAAGATCAGGATAAACGAGGAGCCATTTGCCGGAGACAGCTGGAAAACGTGTTGAATAGATAGAAAATTTACATCTATAGGCCAGAAAGCTTTGTAAAATGTATCAAAAGAATTTTAAGTAAAGAACACTCCTTTGATTAAGACATTTAGAGGCTGAGAAGATTTTTTTTAAGGAATTAGAATGGGAGAGAGGAGGTTTTTACGCGGGTTATATAAATATTAAGGTTAAATAATTTATAATATATATATACATATATAAATATATATACATGTATCCTTAAGAATTAAGTTGCTATCAAAAGAAATAAAGCTAAATTTGTATAACACAATTAACAAAACAAGAATAATCAAATACGGTTGTGAAATTTGTTCCATGGCAAAAAAAAAAAAAAAAAAAAAAAAAAAAAAAAAAAAAAAGAATCTAAACTAATTATCTTAAATGAAAAATACCAGAAAAAATTTATGGCCCAGTACATCATAATGGAGATTAAGTACAAACGATGAATATGTTATGAACTCACGAATCCACCCTTCTATCTCTTTGCTCTTTTATGTGTTTATTTTTCACTCGTTGTCATTTTTGTGCTTACTAACACAAACCTCTGGATTGACGGGCTCGACCGTAGGGTTCAGTTGCATCACCACCTTTGATGCCTTTGAACGATGAATTGGAAAGATAAATTAAGGGAAAGAATTTAAGGTTCATCAAATAATAATACTTTCCATGATTGGGGCATACTGGAAGATCAGATGATGTAAAAGGAATAAACAAAATGGGGTTTAGAATACCAATGCGTATTATAAAAAAGCTAGAGATAAACCAAAAAATCTGTAGCTGGGTACAGGAAGGTAGCAAGAAATTTTTCATGAAGAGGAGAGGGGGTTGATTTACCCCTAATACAGCTCATATACCAAAATTAATACTACAATACTTACATACACTATATATATATATATATATATATATATATATATATATATATATATATACACAGCAATAATTATGAGGTTTAAAACCTCCACATGCGCCCCCTTCCCCTTTGCTACACCACTGGCTGTGTGATGTTTTGAGCCATTATATTAGGGAAAATTGATCAGAAAAAGACAACCAAGAACAGGATCGCTTAATAGGAAATTGTGATGCAAGCTAAAGCTTGTGAAGAGCTATTTTCAGGAAACTGCAACTAACTGTAACCACAACGATGTCGCTCACGATGACTTTTCAACTGTACATAGTTACTTCCACATACCTCTCCTAAATGGTGAATTTTGTCATTGATTCTTATTTCTAGTAAAATATGGAACAGTTAATTGGCAAAAAAAGGAGATTTTACAGGGCTATGGGGGTGCTGGTAAAAAATTAGCCCGACCACGGAAAACGACAAGAAGCTACGTTATCAGAGATGACAGTAAGGTCTTTCTGCCTATCTTATCGCGGAGAATTTCTACTTGTTTGGACAGCTATAGCCCTAAAGAAAAGGGAGGAATAACTAAAGTTCACCTCCAAAACACACACATTTTTAATCAAGCCGCTGCTCACCGATGAAATCCGATATCAGGAACTAAAAAGAATTCGGAGAGCGCATAAATTGGCTTCTTTCATTAACAACAATCGAAATCCTCGTTCACACTCTTTCGGCAGAAGTTTAAAGGACGCAGAAAGTTCACGCGAAATTCGCAATTTTTCCTTATTAGAGCGTAAGAATTATTTTAACTTATAAAATAAAAACAACGACGATTATGTGCTTACACGCTTGACGAGAATATTATTAGATTTACACGGGTGTTGAAATGCGGGACTTGTTTATCTTGTTAATTGTTGAAGCCAACTGAAGCGTCGCAAATAGGCAGCGAGAAGCGTGAAACGTATCGTTATCAAGTAATTGACCCATCTATTAGAACACAAAAACAATGCTCGGACTCTAAATGTGGATTGAATAACTAGCGCATGTTACAGCCTATGAGCTATGATGGACAAGCGATACGAACTGTACAATACCTACTCGCTAAGGTTAGATAAATCGAAACAAAAGGGCTACGGCAAGTGTGTAAGCAGACAAAAGAGATAGCAGTTAACAATAGGAAAAGGCAGAACATGCTAAAATACATGGAATAAGGTATATATTTTCCGATCATAAACAATTCTAATGATCAAATTCACTTACACTATCCCTTAGGGCAGAGGTGGGCAAATACTTTTAAGCTCGGGCCAAAATGAAATTTTCAAAATGTCTCCTGGACCGGAGGACTACGCGTATGCTATGCACACGAAAATGTTTTGGGTGGTGTTTTTTTTTTCCCCCTACCCAAGAAATCTTTTTGACAAAAACACTAAGTATCATTTTAAAGCATTTGGACAGAGAAATTTGAAAGTTAATAATAAATTGTCTTACTGCACTTTAAATTGCATTTTGAAGGTTTTTTTTTTTTTTTTTTTTTTTTTTTTTAAAGAAAGTTATGCATATTTTGGATGTTTTGATTTAAAATGTATTTCTCGAAAACTGCAATTGTTTCCTAGCAAACTAAACAAATTGCTTTCTTATCAATGTTTGTAAAAAGCTTATTTTACCGTCCATGCTTCAGTGAAATTTCTGCACTCCAATTAAGCTTTTTTTTTTTTTTTTTTTTTTTTTTTTTTTTTTTTTTTTTTTTTTTTGATTGACTCATTTTACAAAGGCCTACAAATAAATAATTTAATTATTACAATAAAATAAAACTAATGTTTTAAAATTTTACCTACAAAAAGTCCACTTTTTCAATTTATTGTTATATTTGCAAAATAACAAACATTAGTCTCAAAAGGAATGATGAGTGCTAAATCAAAATGAACAGTACGCATGCTGCGGTCTGTCGTCCCTCGAAGAGTGAGAGGAGTGCACGTTCAATTCTATGTAGTAAGTCGACCACATGCTGTATGAGAGTATGTATGCTGCATATACGAGGCATGTTTTTTAAGTTAGTACCATTTTTCCGCGCATGCTGGCGTTCCGCGCATGCGGGCTGGTTACCTACATCTCTTGTCTACGCACTGACGCCATTAAAGTCTGATTCTTCATTGTATACGTTGTTTACTGAGTGTTTAAGATGCCTCCGAGAATCATGAGTCCCGCCGATTGTGAAGTACGGGCTGTTATACGATTTCTTAGTGCTAAAGGCGTAAAACTGATCTATATTCATCGTGAGATCTGTGAAGTTTACGGACAAAACATTATGAGTGATGGAATGGTAAGAAAATAAGCGAGAGCATTTAAAGATGGCAGCACAAATGTGCATGATGAAGAACGGAGTGGGCGTCCTTCATGTGGCTAATCGGACCAAAGATCTCATCAAATCTTTTAAATGGGAAACTCTAGATCATCCTCCATACAGCCCTGATCTGGCGCCCAGCGACTACCATTTGTTCCTGCACTTGAAGAAACACCTGGGTGGTCAGCGTCTTCAAGACGATAACGAAGTCAAAACATTTGTGATACAGTGGTTAACAAGTCAGGAGGCAGAATTTTATGAGGAGGGTATTCAAAAACTGGTGCCACGTTATGACAAGTGCCTCAATATTCACGGAAATTATGTAGAAAAGTAGATTAAGGTACAGGCTTTCATGTAAAAATAAAATTATTGCGATATCTTTGCACGTCTTTTTTTAATTCCAAAACGGTACTTACTTAAAAAACATGCCTCGTATTAAAGTAGGGATATGGTTACAGCCGTTCAAATTATAATACTCTCTATTATTTATATAATTTTCATTATTTATATGTATTAAGCATACAAACACTGTTGATTTCAACAAAATCGTATATATGAGATTAAAAAAATTGCATGCTGGATTTTTCAACCGGCCGGATAAGTAAGCAAAACGGCTGGCTTTTGCCCACCCCTGCCTTAGGGAAAAAATCTGAATGTTAACAGATCAAGAAATAACAACACCACAAAGTACATGAAATGTGTTAAGTAATGACGATTATTTGAAGACAAGTCCCCTTTTTTTTCGGTCACAGGTAACGCCTATCAAATACACACCTGTTGCAAAATTGGTAAGCTTACACGAGGAGGATGAAATGATTTCGTAATTGATACATGGTTTTAAAAGTTTTATTACGCAGTAATATCCATAGTGTTCAACGGTAAATCAATAGTGTTCTACGGCCTGTCTTTAAATCTGTGACTAGTACGTAACTTTTTCCTGTAAAGTTATAATATCTCGTAAAAATTATACTGTAAAACTTGATGTTTCGAAAAAACATTAATATTATTTATTAGCATACAGCCCGTCATACGACGGGATCAATAAAATTTTTAATTTTACAGTATTGTAAAGTACCCCATAAGGAGGTAAAAAAATGGTTTGTTTTTTGGCTCAGAATTATCTTGCAAAAAAAAAAAAAAAAAAAAAAAAAAAAAAAAATCCATGAGTAAAAATAATCGATGATTCAATTTAAAATTACCACATATGTACCTAATCTATTATTTAAGCCAAATATAAAAGAAAATTATTTACGTAATATCTAAGTTCAGTGATAAAACGTATGAAAATAAGGCAGACGATATTTAAATAATTTAAAATAAGAAATGATTAAATGAGAGGGTTAAAGGAATGACGTCATAATGCTAGAAAAAGTATTTTCATCTACTTATAATGTGATAAACTGATGAATTTAATTGCCTGCTCTTAACCGGGAAAAATAGGGCTCGAGGTAATGGCATTAAACGTTCGAGAAGGGAAGGGGTAGATTTCGAACGTTTTAAAGAGACAATATTTTTTGCTGTGATATGAAGCATATTTATACCAATTTATTTTAGAATCTGATCGATAGTTTAGGAGAAGATAGACTTTACTCGTTTTGAATTTTGCTAACCCTAACTCATCAAGAATCCAATATGGATGCCGCTATCCATTCCAGGTCCAACCGCTTCATAAATTCGAGGACAGACTGACAGATAACTTAGGCTATTATTATATAGGGGATGAGGAAGGCATATAACTGAAGAATTAAAAAAAATGAATTATTTTTTATGAAAATGGCTATGATATAATAGCAATGCAATATCATCGATACAATGTTACAATCGATGTTACATCGATACAATCTCAATCGATACAATGTTAATAGAAAATTTTAAAAGAATAAATACACACACATATAGTGTATATATATACATATATATACACACATATATACATATAATTACAATTTTTCATTTATAAATTTACTACTAGTACATGGAATTTACCTGATAAGAAATTTAATCCTGCCACTAATATCCTTCTATTCTAATAACCTCAGTATTTCTAAAGCAGGATACGCCGAACAGAAAATATTTACCGAGGCAATAATATTCCACGAATGATCTAAAATTATCGTAATTGTTGCACGAAATAATACTCGCACAATTAATGTACAAGATAAAACATTGAAAGAAATTAAATACACAGGGAATATATCAACTTACGTTTACATTTCCTAAAAAATTAAACACGTGTAATACACCAGTAATTGCCTGGAACTAATTTCATTCTGATAATTACAATACTAGATTTTCAGATAAAAAAGGGGAGGGATAATTTAACAAGCCAGTAACGAGTGACAACCTATCGAATTTAAATTAAGTTTTCTCCAGCGTTTTCGAAATCTCAATAACAATATCGGAAAATAAAAATATCCTATCAAGACTCAATTTAAAAAGACAAGATGAAAAATGACTGGTTGCAATGACAGCTGGAAGATAAAAAATTAATTGAAGTAACCTACGCATCGCGACCGTTCGAACCCAGTTTACTTCCGATTGAGTCATAAATGGAATATACCCACGTGTATTGGAAAGACAGTAGACTTCCGAAACTGTTTTTATTTTGTGCTTATAATCTGTAAGAAATTTAACTACTTGTTATATTTAATTACTTATTATATGAAAATTTAAAGAAAAAAATCATTTATTATAATACATGGTAATACAGATTATGCAAAAAATTGTTAGGTAGAATCCTATTAAGTGAAGTTAAATAAACTGGCTTTGAACTCTCATAAGAGACTACAAAA
>CM063501.1:91587834-91597834 GCA_032207245.1 Pardosa pseudoannulata
AAGGCAGGTAAAAGGCGTTTCTTAAGGTTTGATGGAGATTTACTTCAACTTTGATAATTCTTAGAAGCAGACATGCTTGCCCCTGCGATTCCACGCCTCTTTCACCTGCGCAGTTTTTCAACAAGAGGACATTCAGGGTCGATGTCGAGTAACTTCCGATAGTGGTAATTCAGATGTTCACGAAAATCGAGTCTCATAAGGATGTCATTTACATTTGTAAGAAATTCTACATTTGCAGGGGAAACATACTACGTGACAAGCCAAAAACACAATTCATTCCCCGTCCCACCCAATCTCGTTACTATTCACTTCCAACCCTGCACAGCTATGTGATTCTGAGCTGTCCAGGAGAACCCTACCCTCTCTACAGGTTTATTTCTCTAGTATAAAACAACATATGTTGGGGGTTGGGCATACGGCCAACTTACTCCATAAAAAAAAATCTCAGTTCAGAAACCTGAACAAAGTGCTCAAAAAGGAAGTGGAAGACCACCGACTAGATGGTTTGATAATGTTTGGAAAAATCCATAATTGTAGAGAAGTTGCTAAAAAAAACCAAGCACCAAAAAATAAATAAATGAAATATTAGAAAATGTTTATTGTATGTATATATATATATATATATATATATATATATATATATATATATATATATATATATATATATATATATATATATATATATATGTGTGTGTGTGTGTGTGTGTAAGGAAAAGTAACTTCATCGGGAAGCTAATGTAGGCATTTTGAATAAAACCCCTAAGACCCCCAAAAAATTCTGAGGGGTTTTCAAGTCTTAAGTCAAGGGCAAAAATTCACGCGTCCTTTTGCTTTAACCTTTTTAACCCCTAACCCAAATTGACCAATTGGGCTGCAGTTTACGCCCTCAGAGAAGAGGTCTGACCAATTATAATTCTACATTACTCTCGCGGACAATTTAGGAACTTTCCTATAATAAAACAAAAAGGAGATGCACGCTATCGGGGGCAGATTTTTCCCACAGATTTTCCTGATATGCTGACCCAGGTGTTAAGGGTCTTTTACATATAACTTCATGCTAGCTGACCCCTCAGTTTGTCCAGTCCCTATGAAGAAGTGGGAACCCGTCTTCCAACGTTATCTTAATAAAGGTCTTTAGCTAAAGCGGTGTCATTTTTAATAGCCATGACTGCAACCACCCATCGTGAAGTCCGTCTTATTACAGATATATATTTACATTTTCATCCCTCCCCCTCTTTTTACAACATATATATTTTCTATATTTTAAAATCCATTTAAAAATCAAATTTGAAATAGTATAAAACTGTAAGCTGATAGTCGATTAAAATTCATGTAATATGGTCAAAACATAACAAACGATTTATCAAATGAAAACAAAATATGAAAGGCTTATTTTAATCAGAAGATTTTTCTCTCAATATATAAATCCTTACACTTAATAAGTTTTTCCATTTTCTTTATAGTTAAGAAAGAATGTCATTTCGACAAAATTAGTTTTAAAAGTTCAAAGACATTTAACCTATAACGATAATAATAGTTTTCTATTGTTCACTTCTTTTTCTTACAAAAAAGTCTCTTTTGAAAATAAAACTAGTGATAATTCAAAGAGACAATAAGATTATAATTCTTTTTTGAAGATAATTCTTAGCTTTATTCCGCTTTCCAAAAGAAAGAACATTTTCAATCTTGATTCACAATACTCGCCAAGAGTAAAAAATTATTCGTTTTGAATAGGTTTTATTTTGGCGAGGTTTACCTTAAACAACTAGTTTTAATTTGTTCGAATTTTACGTATCCGTACACCAGAAGTAAAATCATTATGTCACAAATTTCAAAGTCTACAAAGGAAAGTATAAAAGATTTTTTTCACAGAATTGTTCTCCACGAAGGAAAGTATAATAGATTTTTTACAGAATTGTTTTAGATGAGCCATATTTAGTAAAACTGTTTAATTATGCTTTCAGGTAATTGAAAACATAGTGGCTAGGAACCTTCTCGCTAATTCGTAATACAGTGCACTCCGCTTAATGTGATTAGTTTGGAATACCGTGATTTTGATAACAATAACCGATGGATAACAATAAACGATATGCAAAATTAGATAAATTTACCCCCCCCCTTTTAATACCCACGTACTAAATTTCAAAACAAAATGAAATACACACACCTTATATTTAAGTACTGTATATTATTCTTTAAAACATAAGAATTGTATACAGAATTAAAAAAAAAAATTGATCAGTTATTGACTGTCTACAATTTTTTCTAAGAAGCTCATTGATAAATTACTCGTAATCATAATCAACCTGTCATAACGATTTAAAATTTCGATCTTTTGTTTTAATGTTAAATCATTTCGCTTTCTGGCTTTCCATATCGACGAGCTGCATGTAAGCGAGCAAGGCATAAACTGTGAATACGCTCCTTCTCAGTTCCGATAAGAATGTGTTGCCTTCTGCTTATCTGACAACCATTGACCATCAGCAGGGTGTGCGTATTTCTGAAAAATTCCAGTAACGTGTAATTCCCACTCCTTTGTTCATTCCCCATTTCTCTAGGTTGAAGAGGAGAAATTCTTGGAAATTCAAACAACAGCGAAGGGAAGGAAAAGAATGGGTTCCTTTTGTATACTTTGTGAATATTCCTTTGCCAGTTAAAATGAGGTTCGATAACTGATAACAATAACCGATGTAACGATCACATAAAGCGATCATTTTAACATACAAATGAACAGAGAAAATCGTGACCAAGTGATTTCGATAACAATAAGCGATTGTTAACATTAACCGCGATCACATTAAGCGGAGTCCACTGTACTATTTATTTTTGCTGTATACGCACGAGAAAAAAATTCTTTGATTTTATATTACTTATTTTTTGTGCATTATGTAGAATTATAATAATTTATTATTTAATTAAAAGAAAAAAGTGATTATTCGAAGCAACTTTAGAACTCCTAATTGACTTCTTAATAGTATTCCATGACAATGGTATGGGATGTTGTTGGTTTGAAACTTTAGTAATGCCTTTCCCACATAGTCATGCAATTTCCCAAACCCATCTCAACTAAAGTAAATAAATAAATTTTAAATTGTAAATTAAGGGAAAATAGTCTTATTCTCTACATAGTTTTAATCTTCAAGTGACAACCATTGATCATCAGCAGGGTGTGCGTATTTCTGAAAAATTACAGGAACGTGTAAATTCCCACTTTTTTGTTCATTCCCCATTTCCCTAGGTTGAAGAGGAGAATTCTCGGAAATTCAAACAACAGCGAAGGAAAGGAAAAGAATGGGTTCCTTCTGAATACATTGTGAATATTCCTTTGCCAGTTAAAATGAGGTTCGAAAACTGATCTCATTAACCGATGTAACGATCACATAAAGCGATATTTTTAACATACAAATGAATAGAGAAAATCGGTGATCAAGTGATTTCGATAACAATAAGCGATTGATAACATTAACTGCGATCACATTAAGCGGAGTCCACTGTTGTAGAAATAAGATTTTTTACATTTAAATGGGGGTCATTTCCTCAAAACCATGTTCGGTCTTAGTGCCTCTTTTACAAGGGTTGGGGCATAAGTAATAGCAATTTTTTTTTTCTTGTAGATATGTGAACGGATCACAAACGTATATGTGCCGTGTGGAAATTCTAAAGGCATAGTTGTATGCAGAACAACAGATGGCTCTGTGCTAGATGGTAGTAGCCATGGAGGGTTGTGAAATCAGTCAGTTGGTGAGTGCCGTGCGAGATGGAAGTAATTCTTATTGAGCAGCATGATTACATCAAAATAACCGTTATCCTTGCTGAAACTTTTCTACCCAACGTGCTACCGTACGGTATGCTAGGGCATTATTCTCAAGGGCTTCCACTAATTCACTGTGAAATTCCATCGTATTTCTCCTTCAGAGAATGGTTCGTATAAATTCGCTAAATCTTTAAATTTTAGGAAATGCAGATACTGATTTTCTCAAATAAAAGAAGAAAAGAAATCCAGGAACAAAAGCTAGTCAGAGGTTAGAAATACTGATTTTACTGACAAAAATTAGGAAAATATCGACAGATCTTTAAAAGTACCCATTAGCTTTAATCATATAAAAGAGGAGAACAAATCCAGGGATGAAAGCTAGTTAGAGGCTGGAAATACTGATTTTACTGACAAAAATTAGGAAATTACAGACAGATTTTTAAAAGTACCCATTAACTTTAATCAAATAAAAGAGGAGAACAAATCTATGGATAAAAGCTAGTCAGATACTTGAAATACTGATTTCACTAACCAAAATTAAGAAAATACTCACAGATTTTTAAAAGTATCCACAAGCTTTTCTCAAATGAAAGGAGGAATCCTCCAGGTTCAAACAATATTTCTAGAGGTAGTAGTAAAAGCCTGGAGGGGGGGTATTTTTCTTAGTCCATGCTTCTAAACTACGGGGACATACTTTGAACAATGCTCAGTCGTAAAAGACAGCGATTTCGTAACTGAAAGGTTGCGGATTCGGGGCTGGAGCCGGCCTAAGTTCCGCCGTTTTCGCGAAAGGTGACTGGGGCACGTAAAATATATGTTCATGGTCACAAAAACCTCCAGTCTTCAAACGATACCTCTGGGGTTAGCAGGCCAAACCTGGGGGTCTTCTACTTGGTCTCTGCTTCCAAATTACGAGGACCCACCGAGAGTAATGTTACTCGCTTCCGTAGCATACCTTAAGATAAACGTGCTCCACGAATAGTGCTAAATGAGTAACAGGTTTGCAGCCTTGTTAAGGCGTTAGGATAATGTCTGTGTAAAACGCCTCGCGCGTCTCCGGCTGCACTTTCAGAAGTCTGCACGCCTCGTTTTATATCTGCCCGCCTATTTTTACTGGTTTGGTTTGGAGTGCTACGGTCTGCTTTTTGCAACACGGGGGCTAATAAGACCGGGACCTACTGCTTAAAGCCGATTCCGAACGGCTGCGGACATCCATGCCACAGTGGGATTCCTATTTTTACTGGAGCAGGTATCTTGGGTTCGCTTAAAACCTATGTGGCCGACAATTAATCACAGCAGCGACGAAACTCTTGACTAAACATTTATTATTAAGAAGATTTAAAAAAAAAACTTAAGTACACTTCAATTCATACTCGAACAGGGCTCAAATAAGACCGAGGACAAAAATAAACTGTGCCGAGCGGACAAACACCTCCCTCGGTCTCAACTCCTTTCACAAGAATAATGTCCGTTCCTCGTCACTCCGACCGGGCATCTCCCTTTTACTCCTCTTCGTGAGGGCCGGGGGGATTAAATGTTGAATTTCAAACAGGTTTAGACTTATCTACTCGAAATTACAGTATACACTATTCGTACCGTTGTGTCTATCCATATGCACATGCGTTCCGAGAGTGGGGCGGGAGATGCAGACGCCCAGGGCCTCTGATCCAAAGGGACTCCGAAAGATAATAATTGTATGTACTGCAACCGAGTGTAGTGAGTAAAAACGTCGAATAAAACTATGAAGGTAAAGTAATAAACAGCCCACACACAAGATTTCCAAGTGCTCCCTAGGGGAAAATTTCAGGATGTGAACTGAAATTATTTTGCGATTCTAATAATGAGTAAGGCAAAAAATAATTTAGTTCTGAAGTTGATTATCACAAACTTGCATAGTTAAGAACTTGTATCGATAAGAATGTAATGTTAACATGCGCAATTATGAAAGAGCTGAAAAATCAAAATACAACTTAAGGTATCCGTCTACGTTAAAAACGTCATTTTTTGCCAAAAATGATATTTTTTTTTTATTTCTCTATTGTAAAATTTCAACTTTTAGGCTTCTAAATCTGTTTTTCTTTTATCTCTACGGCATTTTAAAGAAAAGTTACAGCTATTTAAACATCAGTGGCAGCTGTCAAAACAAAACGGAAGTAGCGACTTCTTAACCGGAAGTTGTGAATTTAAAGCCTTTTAAAGAGCATTTTTTGGGCAAAACTTTTTAAATTTTCATGAAGATTAGTTTAAACATTTTTCTAGTATTTTTAATAATTAGCAACTTGGCAATTAGAAAGTGTTGAAGCAAGAAAGTGTGGGGAATTTTAAACATGTATTTTAATTTTATAATAGCTAAAGTTGCTTTCATAAACTTCGAATGCGTTTTTCTCAGAACAGTGTTTTTAGTAAAATGTTGAAACTTGAAATGTGATTTCTCAAAAAGTTCTTAAAATATTTTGTTGAAAATTATTATGAATGCTTTTGATAGTATTTACTAATGAATGACCTAAAAGCTTTAAATTTGGATAATTTTTAATGATGTTACACTCAGTTAGATATAAAGGTAATGAAAATTCGTTAAAAATTCAATGTGTATGATTTTGAAGGACCAAAACTTTTTACCAAATGTAAATTAAGCAAAGATTTTAGGTGATTCACTAGTTTAGTGTATAAGAAATGTGTTGCATAAAAAAATATTGAAATTTATTAAAAAATTAGACCTTTTGAAAAAAAAGATTTTTTTTACTTATTTCTTATTTATTAGAAATTTTATAAAAACTTTAACAGGAATAAATTTTAAGTCCATATCTATTATCCGTAAAAAAAAGGTGATCACTTATAAAACCTGATAACTACATAATTTATACTAAAATTATAAAAAAAAATTTTTAATAAGCCAATTTTTAAAATTTTCATTTGTTTCAGTTTCTGTTTCTTTTCAACCATTAAATTAGTATTTAGATCCATATATTGGAATTATCAGTACTTGAAGCAAGGAAAGTGTCAATTTATAAACCCTGATTACATATATATTATAAAAAAAGAACGTGAATAAGTAACTTTTTATAATATTCCTCGAACAGTTTTTTTGCGTTTTTTACAATCATTAAATTGATTTAGATCCATATATTTTATCTAAAAATCAATTTTATGATGCTTGATAATTCGTTTTTGAATAAAATGGATGAAATTAATTTAACTGTATAGATTAGTGTTAAAAATTAGACCTAGCACTCAAACCAAACCAAACTAAATTATCGTATGAAAAGGCATAAAAAATGAACGTGAATAAAACTTTTATAAATACCTTTGAAAACTCCCGATTTTTTCTAATTTTTTTTCTTTCCAGGAATAAATTTTTTAAGTCCATATCTATTATTGGTTCATGAAAAGGCGATCAATTTATAAACCCTAATGACTACATAATTATACTAAAATTATGAAAAAAATGAACATGAATAAGCCAATTTTTAAAATTTTCTTTGGCTTCTCAGTTTCCGTTTCTTTTCAACCATAAAATTCGTATTTAGATCCATATATTGAATTATCAGTACATGAAAAGGAAATCAATTTATAAACCCTGATGAGTACATAATAATTATATTAAAATCATGAAAAAATGAACGTGAATAAGCCAACTTTTATAACATTCCTCGACTCCTCAGTTTCTGTTTTTCTTTCCAATCATTAAATTCGTATTTAGATCCATATATTGAATTATCGGTACATGAAAAGGCGATCAATTTATAAATCCTAATGACTACATAATAATTATACTAAAATTATGAAAAAAATGACCATGAATAAGCCAATTTTTAAAATTTTCTTTGGCTCCTCAGTTTCTGTTTTTCTTTCCAATCATTAAATTCGTATTTAGATCCATATATTGAATTATCGGTGCATGAAAAGGCGATCAATTTATAAATCCTAATGACTACATAATAATTATACTAAAATTATGAAAAAGTGAACGCGAATAAGTCAACTTTTAGAATTTTCTTTGACTCCTCAGTTTCCATTTCTTTCCAACCATTAAATTCGTATTTAGATCCAGCTGCACAGTATTATTTCTCGCTTTTGGAAATGTTTTGTTCTTTAGATTTTAAGTCGCTTTATATATTTTCTTTTCGGAAAAACCTTTTCTTCTGTGCTGACTATTTAATTTGTAAGATAAAAATTTCCTTTGACAGATCATTAAAACATTCTCCGATAACGTAAATCTTTCATAGTGAATTAAATGTAGAGGTTATCCACACTAAAGGTTATCATGCTTATTTTAAATGTTATTTCTTAACTTTTCAGAACAGCTGTTTTCTTTTTAATTTCTACTTAATCTTGAGCCTTAAGATGACTTTTTCACATTTTACTACCATTTTTTTTTCTGCTAATACTGAGTTATTGTTAAATTATACAAATGAATTCAGATATGAAATTTTTTCCAACCAACACCAAGGTTACACATTTTTTTTTTTTTTTTTTACTGTACAGGATAATCTTACAGATTACTCAAGCAAGCAACCACCTGATTACTTAACTAGTTGAGGTATTAACTAGTCACATTCGTTTGTGGGCTATTTTTATGTGGGCGTTGTTACACAAAATGATAAACGCCTCTCTTTGCATGATTATGGATTGTTAATGCAAGAAACATTTCACAAGTGAAAATACTTATTGATATTGATTTGACACTTTGTTAATTGTGAACTTGTTAGGACCCGGCTCCTTTTTATGCATTTATACATCATTAGCTTCATAATTATTAAGATCTCTTTTGATTGTTCTCTGTGCCCATTAGTGCTTTGCATTATTCCACAGTTGTTATGGTTACACTGGAAATCGTCATGTAATACTTAAGCCAGACGATGGCCGATTGGTTAGGGTGTGGCCTTCGGTATCGGAGTCCGTGGGTTCGAATCCCACAGTGGCATAGATGTTTGTACCCGTTCGGAATCGGCTTTAAACTGTAGATCCCAGTCTCATTAGCTCTCGTATTGCAAAAATGTAGACCGTAGATCTCCAAACTAAACCTTGTAAAAGTACATGTTTCTTTTTAGCAAGTTATTTTTTTATTTACCTTTTAAATTTTAAAAGGAAAGTCAACATCTTGTTGATAGGCTTTTATACATTTTATGTCAACATAAATTCACACTTTTTCGAAAGACTTCAGTATTTTGCCTGTTCAACAAAGAAAGTGACAAACATCCCCACTAACAGGGTTCCGAAACTTTATGGTTCTCTTGTTTCATAAAAGATATTCTAACCATAGTCCCCTTGAAATTTTTATTCCATGTACAAAGAATTTTGAAGATTCTACATTTCCACTTACATTGAATGAGTAAGGTTGCTTGGTTGGGAGTACTATGGTTACTGTTTTACTACACGAGGGCTAATGAGACCAGAACGAACTACTGATTCCGAATAATTTCTCTCTCACGTTATGAACAGTACATCGATTTCAAACGGCAGTTTCTTCTAGCAATTCTCTAGCGTACTAGAGAAAAATGTAAATGTAATTTTAAACTATTTATGGGAATTTTGAAATAGTCTCTTTCAAACGCAAGTCAGAAAATTCAGCATATATAAATTTAATAAAAAATAAAAAGGAAGAGATAGCAC
The DNA here is from genome assembly GCA_032207245.1 of Pardosa pseudoannulata. Lineage (NCBI taxonomy): Eukaryota > Metazoa > Arthropoda > Arachnida > Araneae > Lycosidae > Pardosa > Pardosa pseudoannulata. The sequence continues at coordinate 91,597,202 of CM063501.1, forward strand.
CCTAGAGAATTCGCTGTTTTATCCCGTGGAATCACTTTTTCAAAGAAATTTTTAAAAGAGAGACAGGGTGAATTTTATTTTTCCCATAGCTTAACACGTTAACGGACACTTGTGTCTATAGCCGTCAAAGCGAAGTTCATTATGTGGCATGACGGCAAAAGCCGTGCACTACGAAACGGTCGTTTTTAGACGCTACGGCTACAGCGGCACAAATGTGTATTTACCGGCGTAAAAGTAGAAGCCTAGTGTCATGTTTTGGAAACAATTTTTTAGGTTGAATTTCGTTTTCCACCTGTTCGTTTTCCACACCGAAATTAATGTGTAATAATTATAAAATTATAATAAATTTTTTTCTTATTTATTTTTGTTTGATTATAAACTAACATTTCGTGTAAAGCTCCGAAAATACTTTGTCGCACACAAAAAACTGCTTGAGTCATTAAACCTGTCATTTAAGTTTTTAAATTTTTGCTGTTATAGCCGACATCATCCCATTACTTAATGTCTCGAGTCCGCTGCCGCCATGACGGTTATAGCCAATACCTAATTAAAGGTGCTTAATTAATCAAAATTAAGTTTATTTAAGCAGAAAGAGTAAAACTATACTTCTAATATTCTAAAAATTACAAAAAC
>CM063501.1:91605334-91615334 GCA_032207245.1 Pardosa pseudoannulata
TGTTATATATACAACGGGATTCTAATTCTCTCCAAAACTAGTAGAAATGTAAAGGATTTTCGGCTGGCACTGAATTGCCACGACGATCACAGTCACGAAAGTAAAAGATTAATTAATCTCACAAATAGGGAGACTCTTCCAGGGTGTAATGCAACCCAATCTATCCCCCGTTCGGTATCCGAGATCCTGCCGATCCTTATATGAGCGGACTTTAAAAGTCTCCCGAATTTAATCACTAAAAAGCTGGTTTCTGTCAAAAGACGCGAAAGCCTTCACGAGGTCAAACCACCTACGTAAAAAATATCGAAAAGCACCGAGTAGCAAAATCCTAAGCTTTTTCATACCTGGGGGTCAGTTACGGTCCCGCCAACCGTTTTTTGGTCAGTTACGATTCCAGTTACCTGAGAACTCCAGCTAAGGTTACAGCTAGTTTTTTTTAGTTGAATTCTCATTCGCTAGCTGTCCCGATTCCGGAATTCCCGAGGATTCATTAACGTGACCGATCAGGGGCGTAACGCCTATTCAATCCAACTGTCAACATCCCAGACTCTGCGACGCCACGCTATTGTAAACTGGTCAACAGGTGAGATTTCTGATCAGTTGATTTGGCGCGTGTTCTGAACAAAGGGGAGTCTTCACAGTACGAAATTAAAATAGAAAAATAGCTCAAGGAATAAGGAAAGTAATTGAAGCTTTTCTAACATTAACTATTTTGCCCCAAACAATTGAATTTTAAAGACGATCATTCAATAAAAGGTTTAATTGAATTAGTATTGACAAATGGTAAGAAAAAGTTACATAAGGATAAATTAAAATTAATAATGTAATCAAAATAAAGTTTAACGTGGATAATTCAGAGGGAATACTATAAATGGTTTACTGCTTCAGCCAATGAATGGATATCTATAGCCAGCTCTGTTAAGCTGATCTCACAAAATAAGAGTCGAGTTTTTAAGTTTAGTTCTATACTGATTTTTAATGAACTTCATCGAAATAAAAACTACGAAGTTACGAAATTTGTTTTCAAAATCTTTCGTGCGCTGCAAAATTAACCTCGCGGGACTCGAACAGAAGGTACATGCATGGTTTTTGAAATTTATAAACAAACCTGTATGACCTATATTTGCATATCTATATAAACTAAGGTCTGCAAACTGAGGGTCGTGAGTCACATGCACCTCTTTGAAATTTGTGCAGCTTTTTAGAATGAATGGCATAGCTATCAACTTTTAAAAATTGACACCAGTAAAACTTTTAGGTAGAAACGTTGGTTGGTTGACGTTTAGGCGTACAAGCAATTGTTATTAATAAATAATTGCATTTTTTCATAACCGAGGAAAATTGTAAGTAATAAAATCTTTATACATTCATTATATATAATAAAACATTAATTTTTGATTATAGGAGAACACAAACGTATTTCAAACCAAATATATATCAGATAAGAGCCCACAGAAATTATTATACTGACAGGCTTGCGACTGCTGAGGTACTTTCAAAAAGGTGAGAAAAGTGACAAATAATACAGAATAAGTGACTAAAAAGTGACTAAACATTGAAAAAAGGCTATTTTTTTTCTACGCTTGATTACAGATGCTATTAATAAGCTTTTTTAAAATTTATTTTAACTCTAAATCAAATAATTTTAACGTAAAATACAAAAAATGTTAAAATTTTGTTTAACACAACTCAACATTGTTTTGTATTCAAGAAAATCTATAAATTAGATTTGAGTACACACAGTACATTAATTTTATAATCACAATTTTCTGCATATATTAATGATGTTTTGAAATATGCACATAGCTAGACTAGAGTATCTAAACAAAATTGTGAAGAAAAAGAAAAGGAGTTCTTTGAAATAAATTACTTTAATGTATTAAATATACATTTCAGTACAAATTTAGATTTCAGAAACTTCTTTACGACATTTTAAAATCACTCAATTCTGGAAACCATATGACTAATTACATTTTAATAAGAAAAATAAGATTAGAGCATCCCATTTTTGATCTTTTATTAAAATATTTTGTTATTAATTCAGAATTTCTTTTTTCAACAACAGACTTTTGCTGTGATACACCATGAAAAAAGTGACTAAAAGTGACTGTTTACTTAAAAAAGTGACTAAAAGTGATCAATTGTAAAAAAAGTGACTAAAGGTGAGAAAAGTGACGGAATTGCAAACCTGTTATAGAAGAACACAAAACGTATTTCAAACCGAATATATATCAGATAAGCGCCCAGAGAAATTATTATACTGATTATATTAATACTGCCCAATGGCGTTGGAGTAGCGCTTCACGCTCACACAACTCAGGTCCAAGGTTCGATCCCCGGGTTGGCAAGGTTGACTCAGCTTTTTATTTCTTCAGTGGGTAGATAAACTGAGGACCAAGCATGCTTGGGAACTAAACACTGTGGGGTTCCAGGTGAGGTTGACCACCTTGCCGGAATACATACTTCGCACCCCTGGGACCTTGGTCTCTGAAACGGAGATTGGCACCGTAGGACCTGGCCCCCTACGGCCCGATGAGTTTAGTTTATTTTAATTCTGATTTTTGACCATACATATTGCAATTTTAATAAATAAAATTATTATTTTCATTTATGCGGTCTGTTATTTGTTAAAATCATTTACAATTAACTATTACTGGTACAAATATGCAATCAAAGTACAATATCCACGCAATACCGTAGTCGTAGGTTTTTAGAATCATGCCAAATATATAACTATACTTATACACCTTTTTTTTATCATTTATGTAAATTTCTGCTGAAATTAAAAAGACTTCTCAAATTTAATACATTACTAAATTAAAAATCTATTATGCTGTTTTTCGCAATTTTCCATTTTCTTTTGACTGCACCAAAATCTTAAAATTGTTAAAAATTTTTTTGTCTATCCGTAAGTCTGTAACATTAAACTAAAAACCGTAAATTTTACGGATAACCAACCTCTAAAAGTTGGCAGGTATATTGTATAAATAAGAATCGAGTACTGAAAGGCAATTAATAATCAGCTATCGCTTAATCAAAAAAAAAAAAAAAAAAAAAAAAAAAAAAAGAGTTGAATTATTTTTTCAAAGATATAGTGAACTCTATTTCTTATAAATTAAACTAAAAACCGTAAATTTTACGGATAACCAACCTCTAAAAGTTGGCAGGTATATTGTATAAATAAGAATCGAGTACTGAAAGGCAATTAATAATCAGCTATCGCTTAGTCCACAAAGAGGTAAAAAAAAAGTTGAATTATTTTTTCAAAGATATAGTGAACTCTATTTCTTATAAATTAAACTAAAAACCGTAAATTTTACGGATAACCAACCTCTAAAAGTTGGTACGTATATTGCATAAATAATAATCTAGTACTGAAAGGCAACTAATAATAAGCTTTCACTTAGTCCAGAAAGAGGTAAAAAAAAAAAAAAAAAAAAAAAAAAAAAAAGTTGAATTATTTTTTCAAAGATATAGTGAACTCTATTTCTTATAAATTAAACTAAAAACCGTAAATTTTACGGATAACCAACCTCTAAAAGTTGGTACGTATATTGCATAAATAATAATCTAGTACTGAAAGGCAACTAATAATAAGCTATCGCTTAATCCACAAAGAGGTAAAAAAAAAGTTGAATTATTTTTTAAAAGATATAGTGAGATCTATTACTTACATAAAACCCAGCATAAGAGTAAAAGAAAATATCGCAAAGTGTTCCTTCTCCGAAACGGTTGACTTCAAAAAATCTACAAATAAAAAAAAATTATACATAATTAACGAACTGAAAGTTACAGATCAAGGTTCACATTAATTTCTCTATTACAGGTTTAATAATCAAAAATCAGTATTATAAATATACATTATTTTGGCAAAAATAACCAGATACTTCGATTCTAGATTTTTTGCTGAATATTTAGAAAACTTCTAGACCAAAGGTTCTCAACCTTTCATGGATCACCGTCCCCTTCACAAGAAAAAAATTTTCAAACCCCCTCTTTACTATTATAGTTAATTATGCCAAATATTAAAATATTGTTGCACATTATGTATATTTTATCCACTTATCTATTAAGAGCCAAAAAGTAAAAGTCAATAAAAACGACCATTAAATGTAATAAAAATTGTATATTAAAAACTTAAAAATTAGGGTAAAATAAGAGATTTAAAAAGAAAAAAAGAATTATGAATTGAGGCTGGTGGAATTTTCAATTTTAAGAATCTGTTAATGACGGATCGCAATTCCGTTAACATCATACGTAGATAAATACATACATTCATACATATAACCAGTGAAATATTTTACTACCGACTACACGGGAAAATTAGCACTTATTATTTAATAAAATTTTGGGTTTGCTGAAAAAAAAACACTAACAATCGGAATGTCAATATAGAAAATGAAGTCTAACCTTGAAGAACTTCACATTTGTAGGCGATCAAAGCACATCGGTCTTACTGATCGCCTGTACACTGCCATAGCTCTGCATAGGATGTTCGAAAAATATACAAATTTATCGGCGATGTCGGCACCACATGAGCAAATCGCGTGAATTTCTTCCCATGAGACTAAAGATGGATCAACACTTTTTGGGAGACAAAAGTGAACTTTGATCATTTAAGTTAGCTCGAAAACATCCAGTTCAGAAATTTTAAGTTAAGGCAAGAAGCGATACCATTTTTCAGGGATAGCTGAAAAACGTAGCCAGTGGACAGAAAATTGGCATTCCAGCGTTAATTTTGAAAGATGAGTAAAAAAAATTTAAGTCGGAGGAAACTCCTTTGTCTTACATTTCATGGCTGGGATCGGTTGGTTGGTTGGGAGCACTACGGTCTACTTTTATGGCATCACGAGGGCTAATGAGACCGGGACCTACTGCTTAAAGCCTATTCCGAACGGCTACGAACATTCATGCCACAGTGGGACTCGAACTCACGAACTCTGGATTTGAAGGTCGGTGCCCTAACCATTCGGCCATCGTTCAGCTTTATGGCTGGGAAATTAGGTATTAAAAAAAGAGAAGAGGAAAAGAATTTTAGATACGTATTTTACAGATAATAGTGTCGTCTATTTTTCCCCTCTCACTCTCTCTCTCTTACACAGACACATACATATATAGCATACATGACTTTGCGTTTACGGAAGAAAAAAGGATAACAACAAAGTGGAAGAGAAAGAAACATTAAATTGAGCAACATAATACAATCAACAAAACGAGATAAATGGAATTACTCACAAATACAAGTTACGGGAATTTAACATATAAATAGAAAAGAATAAAATAAGATCTTCACAAAACACTGATATACAGGAGGACACCCATGTCAAGTTCGTAAGCATATCCAATTATTCGAATTACGTTAATCATCATACCACAAAACATCGTTAGCGTCGCTGGACATTCGATTCCGCCAATATGTTTAGGGGTTCCTAAGATAGGCGTGATTAATAACCGTTCGTTAACTCGAAATTAGGAAGATGCCTGTCTGGTTACGCCAGTCTTCAGATTTATTGCCCTTCTCAGAAGATTGTCCTTGGTGTAATTTCATAGTCGGCTTATCTCAAGTTTTCATTGAAGAGCGTCGATAGTATTCAGTAGAAAGTAAAAGATTAATTTCATTAACTCTTCACACGTGCCCAGAAATGCGAAGCTAGCGGACGAGCAGGGTCAATTTTACCCGCAATTTTAAGTTACTCGATGATTTACCTCATCTTAGACCATGATGAAGAAACATTTTTAGTAAAAGGACTAAATGAAAGGGTGGAAAAAAATTTGATTGGCCAATATGAAGGACGTATTTATAGAGGGGGTCTGGACTCCCGCCCCCAGAAATCTTTTCAATGTATGCATTATAAGATTTTTTGTACATTATTAATTCCTCTGCAAGTGTTGAAAAATCGTTTTAAACTATGAAAATAGTAAAAATATCTCTTCGCATTAGAATTTGTAGGATGTTAATAAATTTAGCATAGCTTTCGATGCATATAAACAATAAGCAGGCCTTATTGTTTGACCTTAAAAATATTTCTATGTATTAGAATTGGTAGGATGTAGATAAATTTAGCATTGCTTTCGATGAATTTAAGCTGTCCTTATTGATTGACCTTAAAAATATTTCTTTGCATTAGAATTGGTAGGTTTTGGTTTGGTTTGGAGTGCTACAGTCTACTTTTTGCAACACGAGGGCTAATGAGACCGGGACCTACAGCTTAAAGCCGATTCCGAACGGCTACGAACATCCATGCTATTGTGAGATTCGAACACACGAACTCCGGTACGGAAGGCCAGCACCCTAACCAATCGGCCATTGTTCGGCAAGAATTGGTAGGATGTTGACAATTTTAGCATTGCTTTCGATGCATATAAGCAATTGCTGACCTTATTTAGGTAGAATTTTGGTAGTTATTTAGGTAGAAGAATTAATTTTTCTACTATAAAACGGTAGCTTATAAATTAATGATTATATCATATTGTTTTCGAATTTTGTTGTAATTTTCATAATTTCAGTAATTTTCATCCCCTATTTTCTGCGTGAAATTGATCCGACATTCAGCAGCATTCGTTTGACCGTTACTTGAGCGTGTCTCGGTAACAAAAAGTTGTTGTGTTACTCTTAATGAGGAAAATTACTTAAACATTTTGCCTTTTATAATTGAGTACTTCTCCTACACTATACTTTAAATTACGAAATTTTTACAAAGGGGGGGGGAGAGGGGCGTTGAACACACTTCGTCTCCGTAGAAGGTGGCAACTTAAAAAAGGTTGAGAATCACTGGTCTAAACCAAACCGAACTTGCTAGAGTGTGACTTTCTAATAAATAGCGTATATTACATGTGTTACCAGCGTTTATAGCAGCAAAATAATTTTTTTTAATTAAATAAAAAAATACATAAATTATTTGTTGTAAATATTTTTTAAACCAGTTTTTTCCAATCAATTTGATTGCCATGCATACATTGTTTGTTTGTAAGGGAAAGGTAAGAGTTAATACCAAATTTTTGCCCAAATGAGAACGTGTAATTTCAAAAGAAACATTTTCTATTTACAAAATCACATAAAATGCACTTAATAACAAATATATGTTTAGAAATTATATCTGAACATAATTATTCTCCAAGCAAATTTCCAAAACTTAAAACCTTTACTGTTGAAACATTTTCTCTGTAGCGAAAATCAGATTTACAAACTTGAAAGGAACATTATAAAGAAGACGCAGAGTTAAAAATAAACAATCAAACGGAGACGAAAAGCGACCTAACACTCAATTATAGATTCGTTTCACGTGATTTCCATAGCCGCACTGATGTCAGACTCTGAAATGTCACAGTTATTCAAGAAAATGACTTCATTCTTCTCCCATACACTACAGTGGTCGCTTTTAAAACCTGTTCCATTTTTATAACGGAATTGCTGATCTACAAATAGAAGCCGGCTATTAATAGACATCTACACCAGTGTTTAACATTTCCTTTTGAAGTGTTGCTCTAAGTGTTCAAATTATTTCCTCTTTTTTTTTCCTTGAGTGTGACAATATTTTTCACTGTGTGACTTCGTCTCAAACTGATGGCACATATAAAAGTTTTGAAAGCTTATCGAGGCAGTGCAACAAAATATGATAAATTAAGACCTTTAAAAGTAAAAAAAGGACAAAAGGCTACTTATTATGTACTAGAAATGTTCTCAGTATTTGAAACATCATACATTTTCGAAAGTAACAATGGCATAGGGCTGATAGAGCTTGCAATACCGATATATCGGTAAAGCTGTTTACTGGCAAATTTCAAAATAGACGGTGAATATTTACGGGTAATTCAGAAATTTAAAAATAAATTGTATTTTGAACTTTTATATTCAATTCGTAAAAAAAAGCAGATGTTCACAAATTGATACAACCAACCTCCTCCTTTGCAAGAAAAAAATTCTAATTTTTTATAGATTTGTTTGAGTTCGATAATTTTTGATGAAAAACTTTATAAACTTCTTTAAGGTGATAGGAAAATTTGTTCTACTGTTTTGCTACACGTGAGTAATGAGACCAGGTCCGATGCTAAAAGTCGATTCCGAACGGCTAAGAACATTCATGCCAACAGTAGGGTTCGAACCTACGAACTCCGGTACCGAAAAAAAGGGTCCTACCGATTCGGTCATCGTTCATGCGTAATAGAGAACACAACATATGAAAAACGACTGTAAACATATGAAAATAGTATGAGTAAGAAGTTTTATGTCAAAATGGGGGAACATTATATCGAAATCATGTTGATTTAATTTTTTTTTCAAACTTGCTAATTTTCTCAATGTCAGGTAATGTTTTTATCACCGAATACTGGAGAAAAATATGTATACGAATGTTAAAAATTCTCAAAGTTTAAAAAACAAAATACACATAGTGCGCTTACTTCCGATGTACAGAATTATAAATTAACAACAGAACACTTACACATTCATAACTATAATTGATTTAAAAAAAATAAAAACAACAAATAAAACAATCGAAGTTACTGCTACGTTTATTTCAATTTTGTGAATTCGGCGGTGAGCCACAAAATTTTCCAAGATGTTGTCTTCTGATTAAAATCCTAAATATAAAGAAAAAAATATTTGGCCTACCACCTCACTTTTGAATGTGTGTTTGTGCGTGTACTTCGAATACGTGACAGTAAAAAAAAATGGAGGAAAAGCTAATATATTGTCCTCAACTAAACACTATCCGCTTAGTTCCAGTTTCATTAATAACCTTATGATGGATGAATGCTTCTTTTCAGACTGCCCAAGTCTTGGTCCAACGGGAAACACATGGCTGCTGTTACAGCAGCTGTTAGACCACCATGCATTTTTTAACCGCACCAGTAAATAGTTACCCGATCTCTCCATTCGAACGCGTGCAAAAGGCGAACGACTACCATATGATGAAAGAAACTGGAGATTTGGGTATCGGAACAAAGTTACCGTTAATTTGCTTCCATTGAAGTTTCTGTGGTACCAAGCTCCATCAGTACACCACCTTTCATTAGATCTGCCATCTATGAATAATTTCAGAAATAATAGAGAAAACTGATAAACGTCTTGTCCTCGTAACATGGTTTTAACTATTGAGGTGAGTCTGTACCTGTCATATTAGAGTTTTTTGGCTCAATGTTATACAATGAAGAATAGAATTCCCCCTTTCTCGGTCAAATTAAAAGAAATCTTTTCATAGATGTATTTCAAGTGAGAGAACAACAAATTCTATAGAATGCTATCTTTCCCTTGAAAAATCATGTTTAATTTTAAATTATTTGCGAGAAATTTTGACATACTAATTTTCAAGAGCAAATACGAACAACTTACTAAGTAACTAACTCTCCCTCTCTCTCTCTCTCTCTCTCTCTCTCTCTCTCTCTCTCTCTCACTCACTCACTCACTCACTCACACACACACACACACGTCAGGTTTAAAAAATGGGAGTTAGGACATACGCGAGTTATAAATTAAAAATATTTAGAACTCATTAACAACAACGTAATAAGAGAAAGACACACCCTCGAGCGGAACTATATAGAGTAAAAGAGCTGACGCGGAAGTAGACATAGGAATTTTGCTTAGGTAGCAACGCCAAAAAAGACAGTTCTGAGCGGGAACTCGGGTTGATAACATCCTCCACGCTTGTTGCTCCTTGCCGAACGATGGCCGATTGGTTAAGATGCTGGCTTTCGGTACCAGAGTTCGTGGGTTCGAATCCCACAGTGGCATGGATGTTCGTAGCCGTTTGGAATCGGCTTTAAGCTGTAGGTCCCGGTCTCATTAGCCCTCGTGTTGCAAAAAGTAGACCCTAGCATTCCAAACCAAACAAACAAACAGACACTTGTTGCTCCAGAATGAGAACAAAGGATATCTAAATGGCATAGACATGGACAGAATAATTACAATAAAGTCTTGCATATGAAATCAAATGTGTCTTCCATGCCTTAACCACTCGTCCATGTCATTATATATATATATATATTATTAAAGGAAAAA
>CM063501.1:91620334-91632834 GCA_032207245.1 Pardosa pseudoannulata
TATACACGAGTTAAAAATGTAAATTTCTTTTTCATTTTAACTTTTAGGAATTTAAAAAAAAAATGGACATCTTTTAATAAATTGAGAGTGAACCACTTTTATCCCGTGTTATATTGATTATATATGTATAGATAAATTTCTTTGAAGAAGTTATTTAATAGTAAATTATCTATTGCCGATGACATTTTAACGGAAATTTTTTTAGCTATCTATCAATATACTCTTGGTGGAAATATTGTAAGAGTATTGACTAATCAGGATAATGTCTCAGATAAACTGAACATTCGTGCTGATTCTTTCTGCAATAAAATTTAGCCCATAGCTGTATTCATGATTTAAAATGATATTCAATTATTAACGCGTCGGTAATTGAAAACTCCTTTAAAATGGTAATAATAGCAATAATAGTAGAAAACAGACTACAATCATGGTTTGGTTTGAATTGATTTGGAGCTGTACGGTCTACTTTTTTGTAACACGGGGGCTAATGAGACCAGGACCTACTGTTTAATGCCGATTCAGAACAGCTACGATCCTCCATGCCACAGTGGGACTCGAACTGTGCTTTCTCGGTTTTAGCTGGCTATCAATATACACTTCGTAGAAATATTGTAAGAGTATTGACTAATAAGGATAATGCCTCAGATAAACTGAACATTAGTGCTGATTCTTTCTGCAATAAAATTTAGCCCATAGCTGTATTCATGATTTAAAAGGATATTAAATTATTAACTCGTCGGTAAATGAAAACTCCTTTAAAATGGTAATAATAGCAATAATAGAAGAGAACAGACTATAATCATGGTTTGGTTTTGATTTGGAGCCCTACGGTCTACTTTTTTTGTAAAACGGGGGCTAATGAGACCAGGACCTACTGTTTAACGCCGATTCAGAACAGGTACTCCATGCCTCCATGCCACAATGGGACTCGAACCCACGAACTCGGGAACCGAAGGTCAGAGCTCTAACCATTCGGCCATCGTCGGCCTTCAATATCTTGGAATGTATCTGTTAGTTATAAAGTTACTAATTAAGTAAGAAGTTTATTTGAAAATATACACAAAATCATATATACATAAATTGTGATATACTATCTTGGTATAGCACGTGATATACAGGGTATCTGCCAAAATAAAATTCTTCAAATCCATGACTTTTCATGACTTTCCCTGATTTAGCAGATCATTTCCCATGACTTTAAAAAGTTTTCGTTAAAGTATATATGAATAAAACTTCTGATGTACATACAAATAAAATACATGCTTTTAGAGAAATTACGAGGAATTATGAAGTGTTCCGAATAACAAAAAAGAACTTTAGAGAATTCTTGGCATGATTGGTTATTTAAGAAAATTCATTCCTAATATGTCTGAAAGTACGGCTTCTTTAAAAGAGTTATTTAAAAGTAATTTTCATTGGGACTGGTTACTCATCCATACCAAAGCTCTTAACGAATTAAAGCTTAAAATTAGTAAAGTCCCAGTACTTGGAACTTTCGATTAGAATAAACAAATACAGAGTATCTGCCAAAATAAAATTTTTCAAATCCATGACTTTTCATGACTTTCCCTGATTTAGCAGATCACTTTCCATGAATTTAAAAAGCTTTCGTTAAAGTATATATGAATAAAACTTCTGATGTACATACAAATAAAATATATGCTTTTAGAGAAATTACAGGAATTTTATCATAAAAAACTATAAACTTACTTTATAAGTGTTAATAAACTCACATACATAAAAATAAATTGTTATATCTACATACCTAAGTTTAATCATATAGCAATTTTTCAATCAAAATGCTTCCAATTTGATTTCAGATTACTTTGGTATTATCCAGGTGATTATGAATAATAGCCAAATATAACCCTATAATGTTTATATACAATATCCCTAGAGATAAACTTATATTTTGTGCAAAAATCTTAACTAATTTTTATTAAAAAATAATTATTATTATATTAATAAAATTTTAATTTACAATTTAAGAAAAAACCAGAATAATATACATTTACCCACCCATTAAGCTTTTTTGCTTTGAGTTTCCTTGGTGAACAAATTTTACTTGGCAATAGGGTCAATAGGATAATACATAAATGCCAAACTCAGTAACTTCAGCCAAATGACAAGTAAAAATAGAATTAAACAATTCAATGCATTTTTTTAATCGGTAGTTTAGCGGATCCATGACTTTCCATGACTTTTACTCATTTTACTTGAAAAATCAAGACTTTCCATGACAAAATTAAAAATTAATCCATTGTCTAAATCCGTGATTTTCCCTGACTTTCCAGGTGCGCGGAAACCAGGATATACTAAAGAGTAATTAATTTAAAAACAATGTCAAACAACGAAGTAAATCCCAGTCGGCGCCTTGGGAAAGAAGACAGACCTGCGGATTATCACGGAATTGGCGGTCAAAGTGTAAGAAAAAGAAACGGAGACTCACAGTCAAAGCAAATAAAGATTGATTTACTTCTTACCCGTGGCAATTTTTTATCATTTGATTTAGCTGCTGACAAACAACAAAAAGAAAACGAGTGGACATTTCATCAATCATCATTAAAACTTCAATCGTAACTTTCGCCACGGCAATTGATTTATTTCTGTCGACAAAGCGTTGTTCTTTTGCGAGAAGGGCAGAAACAGGAAGTAAGAGTAAGATATCTAACTATTAACTGCAACCGGATACAAACTACTACCGGAAACGAACAATAAAATCAGACGGTTTCGGATTATCGAGATAGTTGAATAGGGAGAACTGTAGGGTAGTCCTTGTTTCTGTAATCTAACGCCAAACTCCATTCTACTCATTAAAAAAATGAATCAATGCTGGAATATGTGAACATGGTATAGTATGTGTAAAAAGGAGGATGCTGTCATTCATTTTTTATATATACAAACAAATAAAAAGTATTAAACATGCTTAAATATGTCGGCAGTGGGTGAAGGTCGCATGAAACACATGTTACTGAGTACATGTTACTTAGACATAAGGTTTCTGCTTGTTTCTGTCATGCAGGGAAAAATTAAAAGAATTAAATGAACTTAACGAAATGTCTTAAGTTATTTTTATTTGCAGAATTGGTATCGTATATCCTGTCATTCGAAGACGGAATAAATTTTAAATGATACGAGACTAGAAAATTTTCTTAATTCTGAACAAACATTTTTTTAATGTGTTTGTATGTGCTTTAAGTTAGCAGGGTATCCTTCACACCGGAATCACTTAATATAAAATATTTTCTATTACAGAATGTACAGTGGTGGACTAAGGCTAAAGCGGACCCTAGGCGGCATTGTAATTCTGAGCCTATTTTTCAGTCATGACACACTCTTTGCGATTGGTACTTTGGTTTTAACCCTTTAACGGACAGTAGTTTCGTAGCAAAACCACCTATTAAACATCTTTTTCTTTCTTAAACTTTACTTTTTGGATTACTTTACTTTATTTTTTTATAATTATTTACTGCTCGAATCTCATACATCTGTGATATATGGAAGCCAATGATGTAGAATCAAAAGCTTTTGCAATTAAAAAAAAACTTTATGGACATGGATGAGTTTTCGATTATATATATATATATATATATATATATATATATATATATATATATATATATATATGGGAATTAAGTGCAGCGCATTCTCTCAAGGTCACGCCCTCATCACTGAGTGGGGTAAGTAAGAAACGAGAGAGGGACATTCGAGTTGGAGTCGTGGAGAAGGAGTGACCAGGTCGAGTGAAGGACCCGTGGCACTTGAGCTCCCTCAATTTATTAAACACCGAGTAGGGTGTATTTTCTATGTTAAACACCGAGTAGGGTGTCTTGCCTATGTTAAGCTTCGAGTAGGAAGTCTTGTCTATACCGCGTCGTCACTGTGATTTAACTATTTGTCTTTGTGCTTAAATGTTTTCTGTGTTGTTACGTCATTAAATGTTTGTTATTGTTAATTTAGTCTGTCATCGAATTTGTCTAACACGACACCCCTAGACACCGGTTCTACATCTACATATATATATATATTATATATATATTATATATATATTATATATATATTATATATATATGTATTATATATATTATATATATATATGTATTATATATATATTATATATATATTATATATATTATATATATATATATATATATATATATATATACATTTTATATAAGAGCCGGGGTAGCTCAGTCGGCAAAGGCAACGCTCTCGTGACTGGAGGGTAGTGGGTTCAGAACCCGAGCCGGCCTAAGATCCTCCGTGTTCGTTAAAGGTGACTGGGGAACGTAAAATATGTTCGTGGTCACAATTTCTTTCAAGTTCTCAATCAATACCTCAGGAGGTAACAGGCCAAGCCTATGGGTATTCTGTATGGTTCCTGCTTCTAAATTACGAGGACCCACTAGCGTAAGTCGTTACTCTCATCCCTAGTGGTTAAAACGAAAAGAATATACCTTCCGGTATGATTTAATAATGAAAAACTGTGTATGAAATAACCATTTAATTTTTATTTAAAAAACTTATTTAAAATCCACTTTTTACGTAGTGTTAAATAATATCAGAAACAGTAAAATTAAGAAAATATCAAAGCCAAACATTAATAAGGTATACAGATAATAGTCTTCAAGCTAGTGGTACTTTTCAAAACAAAGTGCAAAGGAATTCTTAATTGTTTACACCGCCAAGTAGTCTCACTTTTAATTGGATTCTTGTAACACACACGGCATTTCTTAGTAGGTTTTCTTTTATTCTGACTCATTAATTTGGCAATGACTTGTACCAAGCAAACAATATGCAATAGTGACTTGTGATTTTCACAAGTGATAAAAGTGTTGCCAAATTCAGTACACTAGAAATTTTAAACTAAATTAGCCGAACGATGGCCGAATGGTTAGTGTGCTGGCCTTCGGAACCGGAGTTCGTGGGTTCGAATCCCACTATGGCATGGATGTTCGTAGCCGTTCGGAATCGGCTTTAAGCAGTAGGTCACGGTCTCACTAGCCCTCGTGTTGCAAAAAGTAGACCGTAGTACTCCAAACCAAACTACTAAATTATCATATTTAACAGTAACTTTAATCGCATGACGAGTGTAGCTCGTCATTGTGCGGTATGGAATGAAAAACTAATGACGAGCTAGACTCGTCATTTTACCGGAAGGGGTTTAATACGAGTAGCGTATGGCACAACCGTACTTTGACCAAGTGGCATCAGAAACAACAACGCCCTTTAACCCTTTCGTGGGCCGTGGGAAGATTACTTCCCACCTACACGATCTTACAAAATACACTTGTGGGAAGCGCAAAACCCATTATAATATATTGGTCTTGTTATTGAAACGACGGGAAGAATGATTCCCACTTCGGTTTAGCTCTCATCAATTGTTCGATCAATTGAATAAAATTAGCAGCTCTGTTTTGAAACGTGGAGTGAGAAATAAATGGCCCACGAAAGGGTTAAAGATGATTCTGTGGCGAATCACAGCTATGCAGCTCGGTATGGAGTTTTAATCAGAGACGACAACGTGGCACTCAGGCCGTGTCAGAATTTCTTCTCTTCCGAACGGTGGCAACTCTGGCGATCTAGACGGAGAGAGCGATAGTGGGGTCAAACGAGAAGTGATGCTAGGCCGAGTGCTGTATGCTACCTCCCATTCTGAGAGCCTATCATTTTATGTTTGATGTTTGCGTGCTTGGTAAAATTGTATGTGAGGTGTAGCATCCGTGCAATAAATGTGTCTGTTATTGTTACCCTGGAACTCTTGATTTATCCCTTGCAGTCCCACCGAACGAGGCTGCATTTCGGGTAGATTTGGGGCATCGTAACACAATAGATTCTGATAAGCTGCGAATATAACATGACAGCAGTGTGATTCGAGCCAATGGACTTATATGTAACTTTCTTATATATTCGACCAGATGTATCAACTTTCTGATCGACCATGTGCGGTTCATATGAATTGGGAATATTCATATGAATGAATGTTGAAATACGCGAACACGGTAGAGTATGTATAAAAAGTAGGCTGCTGTCACTCATTTTTTTTTTTAATATTTAAACAAAGAAAAGTACCGAACATGCTTATAAATATGTCACCAGTTAATGAAGGTCGAATGAAACACATGTTACTAGACATGTCATTTCTCGACGTTTATGTCATGAATGGGGAAAACAAAACTAAAAGAATTAAATGAGATTAACGAAACTGGCTGATAAAAATGTCTTATTTTTATTAATAGAATTTTTATCGGGAATCTTGTTATGGAAAGGAATAAATTTTAAATGATCTGAAACTACAACCGTAAAGAAGGCAGTAGCGCTCTCGACTACCCAATTTATTTATTAAAGAATGAAAATAGTGTTGACGTAGAATAATCTTGCTATATATACCATTAATATTTTTTTGGAGGAGGGGGTCAAGGCAGTTTTAGTTCATTGCGTTTTTAGTTTATTGCATAGTACATTAATAATATATTCAACAGAAATTAATTTCTGATTTGATTTAAAAAGAAAAAAATTCGAGACAAAAAATTCGTCGCTTGTGCATGGATCTGTCCAAAGTGATTATTATTGGAAGCGTGTCCACCTCATTGGCTCGCAGTCCTGAGTCGATGGTTCTATCCCCGGCGACTACATCAACTTGTAAATGCACTTAAAAATAAGTTTTCATGTTTTCTTGCCTAATTTTTTGTTTTTTGCTGTTTTCATTAGTGAAGTACCGTTTTCTGTACTTTTTGGCTATTTTTTTCTTAATTTTATTTTTTCCAATATTTTGGGTATCGTATCATTCCGCTACTTGGCTCTCGTTTATTTTATATTTTGCGTAATGTTTTGTCTCGTTTTATGTTTTATAAAAATAAAAAAAAACCGGAAAAAATGCTTAATATAAATTTAAAAATTTTATAAAATACAAAAATATATCTTCTTGTTAGTGCAGTCACTTTATTTTTATTATTTGCTGTACGAAGTTGCTACTGTTATAGTCCCTGAATCTTTTATTGTGTAATTTTTTTTATTATTCCTGAGCTTCATGTTGTTTCTAAATCCATGTATTGCTGATAACCATACCTACTGGTCATAGTCAAGGTTCCAGTCTAATTATCCCTTAATTAGACAATGCGTTGGTTTCTCATAATTTTTTATGAGAACGTACTCATCTCCCCGCTTCCTTGTGAGTTGGAGTGTATTATATTTTTGTTTGGTTTACTTTTTGCCTAGAGGCCTAAATTTATGTTTTGATCTGCTTACGTTCGGAGGTTAAAGTGAAGACCTTACACTTCGCTAGGTACTCCGTTAAACCCAATTACCTTGACCTTGATTATTATTGGAAGTTTAATCCCTTCCGGTATGATTTAATAATGAAAAACTGTGCATGAAATAACCATTTAATTTTTATTTAAAAAACTTGTTTCATTTTACAATTCTTACATATTCTTAGTTAAAATCCACTTTTTACATAGTGTTAAATAATATCAGAAACAGTAAAATTAAGAAAATATCAAAGCAAAACATTAATAAGGTATACAGATAATAGTCTTCAAGCTAGTGGTACTTTTCAAAACAAAGTGCAAAGGAATTCTTAATTGTTTACACCGCCAAGTAGTCTCACTTTTAATTGGATTCTTGTAACACACACGGCATTTCTTAGTAGGTTTTCTTTTATTCTGACTCATTAATTTGGCAATGACTTGTACCAAGTAAACAATATGCAATAGTGACTTGTGATTTTCACAAGTGATAAAAGTGTTGCCAGATTCAGTACACTAGAAATTTTAAACTAAATTAATTATCATATTTAACAGTAATTTTAATCGCATGACGAGTGTAGCTCGTCATTGTGCGGTATGGAATGAAAAACTAATGACGAGCTAGACTCGTCATTTTACCGGAAGGGGTTAAAGTTCAAGAAACAGTTAAGATCCAAACTTATCAGTCGAATAACCAAACAGAGACTTTACAAGACTCTTATACTTCCTGTGCTACTATATGCCAGCGAAACTTGGGTATCAAACCTGTACACCCAGCGTGCCCTAGATACCTTTGAAAGAAAAGTTCTATGAGCTATATTCGGACCTGTAAACGATCAGGGATGCTGGCGAACCAGATTTAATGTTGAACTATATAGGCTTTACAAAGAGCCTCGGGTTACGCAAGTTATTCGTAGTAATAGACTGAGATGGCTTGGACATATCTGGAGAACCCCCGATAACAACACTATTAAACTGTATACTTTTAAAAACCCTGAGGAATCTCGTACCCGAGGACGACCACCTACAAGATGGCTAGACGATGTTGAAATTGACCTCAAATCCTTGAAAATTAAGAACTGGAAAAGAGTTGCTCTAGACCGTTTGAGTTGGAGGAAGCGTGCTGTCGAGGCAGCTAGGACCTATAATAGGTTGTTATGCTCATGAAGAAGAAGAAAGTTCAAGAAACATTTCAGGTTCTGTTATTTAATTTAGTCAGAAACTAAATAATCGAAATAATAAATTTAATAAAATAACAGGGATCTAATTATAGAGGTGGGGGGGAGGAAGAAGAAAATACTAAAATAAAAAGCAATTAGCAGGAAATAAAGTTTTAACTACAAACAGGGTATCCCCCAAAATAAAATTTTTCAAATCCATGACTTTCCATGACTTTAAAAATATTTTGTTAAAGTACATATGAATAAAAATTCTGATATACATACAAATAAAATATATTCTTTTAGAGAAATTACAAAAATTTATGATAAAAAATACTTTATAAATGTTTATAAACTCATATATATATATATATATATATATATATATATATATATATATATATATATATATATATATATATATAAATTGTTGTATCTACATACCTAAGTTTAATCATACAGCAATTTTCTGAATGCAATCAAAAAATTTCCAATTTGAATTCAGAGTACTTAGGTATTATCGAGGTGACCAAGAATAATAGCCAAACACGATAACCCTATAACGTTTATATATAATAGCCCTAAAGATAAGCTTATATTTTGTAGAAAAATCTTAACTAATTTTTATTAAATAATTATTATTATTATATTAATAAAAATTTAATTTATAATTTAAGAAAAAACCAGAATAATATACTTATACATTTACCCCCCCCCCCCTATTAAGCTTGCTTGTTTTGAGTTTCCTTGACGAACAGAAAGGAAATTCACTTGCAGAGGCATTTCTTGGTTTTTCTTAATTGGTAGCTCAGCGGATCCATGACTTTTACTCATTTTACTTAGAAAATCATGACTTTCCATGACAAAATTAATCCATTGTCTAAATCCATGATTTTCCATGACTTTCCCTGACTTTTCAGGTGCGCGGAAACCGGGTACAAATTATCTTATTAAACGTTTACACAGCCTGAATATAAAATGTGTTTTTGTTAGTTACATCAATAACAAAAACTCACTAAACGATTATGATTCAAAAATGTTCGAGTGGTAAAAAAACGCCGAATAAAGCTGAGTTGATTTAGAAACAGCTATAATAGCTTTTCATCGTTGACTCGAGAGAAATTTTAATAGAGTAGGCGGTGTTGATAGTGATTTATGAAGCAAGGATATTCTTAGCTCATTTTCTCAGTTTGTAATGCTTATTTCATGAACTTCACAGCAAAAGGAATACCTGCTGACAACGCTGTTAATCATTAATATCGTGTAGGTAAAGACAGCCCCTCCGTAATTGGACAATTTTGCATTCTTCCTGACCGTGAAGATTTCGTTCTACCTGCCCAATACATGTCTCGGGTCTGGGTCAAAGCAGTCAGACGCCTGATGTCTTCGCTGAATGTTGTTGCGTGAGCCACAATTAGCCTAGCCAAAAGTTATTTACAAAATACGTGAAATGATGACAGATGAAAAATGGAGTCCACGGGAAGAATATTGAGTTAAATTAGATATTGTGGCAAGTGATGTAACGAGAAAAAAGTGAGAGTTAAAAAAGAATTAAAAAGTTCATGCAGGTAAGGGGTATTTTCTATACCTTTGTACACTTATGTACCTTTTTGCTGGTTTTTTTTATGCAATCTATTGTTTATGTAAACATAAACAGGCAAAAGAGATATTTTATTGTAGCTTAAATTTTTAACAATCGTGTACATATCTCATAACATGCTGACTGACTACAAGCGTCGGGCACCAACAATGGTAAATCTACCGTGTGAAGCTGCCAAATACCTGCGATATGCCAACACATCGGAAAAATTCTAGAGGGCCTCACGGCCAAATAGGCCCAGATTGGTGCATTATTGTAGATTGACTACAATAAAGACAAAGATCGAAATAATTAAAGCTATGACAGAAAAAATTGAATTCACGGAAAATGAATTAAATCGGCAAGTGCTGTAACGCAGATCGTCGTTCGTGAAAAGAGTTAGAAAAGAATTAACAGGTTTATTAAGACACAGGGTATTTCATATATATTTGCACACTTTATACTCGTTTTCTTTTTGGAAATCTATTGTTTCTTTAGTCAAAGAGAGATTTTATTGTAGCTTAAATTTTAACAATCAGGAACATTCCACTTGTAGATATCTCATAACATGCTCAATGACTACAATAAAGTCTAAGTAATCCCTCTCCTGTTACCACTTTAAGAAAAAATTACTTATACAAACATATGTAAATGTATGTATGAAATAACTTAATATAACGTCCACATAATTTAAATATACTGTTTGTTTTTGTTGTTGACGTATGCCAATTGGTGAGACCAAGCACGATTCAGCCGGAGGCTACTCGTTTTAAGGCAAAGGGGTTCGCCTTTTGTTTTTATAACGAGCACCACAAGGGTGAATGTACGACTTATGCTCAAGTGGGTCCTTGTAATTTTGAAGCAGGGACCAAGCACAAGACCCACAGACTTGGTCTGCAACCCCCAGAGTTATTGATTGAGAACTTGGAGGACACTGTGACCACGAACATATATTACGTGCCCCAGTCACCTTTAATAAACATCGGCGGATCTTAGGCCGGCTCGGGCTCCGAACCCGCAACCTCTTAGTAACGATATCTTTGCCTTTAAAGACTGAGCTACCGCGGTTCTAAAAATACTGTAGAATAATGTAGCCGAGTTGATTGATGCAGATTTACAAAAACATCTTTTATTTAGAACACCAGATAACACACAAACCCTCGTAGGGAAAAAGAACACGAAACAGAAAATATTTGATGATATATTACATCGCGTTCTCAAAGGAAAAGCCTCGAAATCTGTGTGCTAGGCCTTTAATTTTAGGAAGGGGAATGGCTCCAGGAATGATGTCATTCCGGTAACCAATCACTTCACTTTAAATACCTCTAGTTTCTTCTGGAAGTTATAGTACGTCACAAAGCGCGGGTAAAATGAATTTTATTATTACATGTATATCAGAGTTTGATTATATATATATATATATATACACACACACACACACAAGTATTATGGTTTATATTTATATTTACAATGGTCGTCTACTCGACACGCGTACGGCGTGACATTTGCCCGCTGAGGTACTGTGAAGGATATCTGTCTGCAGAGTGAGGCTGCCTCTTTACTCGTGATTGATTCCCGAAACCAGGTCTAAGCTAAAGTGACCAAATGGGCTCGACTGCTGCATGAATAAAAGGCTTTGGAACTTAGAAGCTGTAAGTTCCGATACCACAGTTGGCTTAAAACTGTATGACCAGACATCATATAAAACGAATTGAAACAGGGGGCGAATAAAAGAGGGGAGGCACTCCAACTTTCAAACAATCACAGATTTATTTTCATACATAAATTTGACAAAATTTTGATCTTGTATATAACAAGATTATAAATTATGAGTCTGTGCTAAAGACATCTGATTGCTTCTTAATTTATTTCACTCCAATTAGTACGTCTTGATATAAAATGCTAGATAAAATCTATTTCGGTTTTAAATCCCTTTTTGAAGTTTCATTTTTAAAGTTCCTAATCGTTTTCAATACGGGAAATAATGTAACACCGCATTTGAGTACATTTTGGTAATATTTTTTTATATTGTATAAAAGATTTTAAAACCTTTCTAACAGAAGAAATTTTCAAAGGCTTTATTTTCAAAACCCATCGCTTGTATTGAGAAAACAGGAGATGGATGAGTTCGAAGCAAGGATAATATTACAAGTATTTTGGAATTTTTCCTCTCAAAATAATATCTACCCGTCTAGTCCTCTTTCAACACCAATCCACCCACACGAGATCTATAAATAGAGCAGAGAGTACTGCAGTGACAAGAAATTGTCGATTTACCGTATATGCTCATATTCTTAACTACACTTCATAATTCTTTTTATTTTAATATCAACGACTACTTAAGAAATATCAGAGATATGTGAACGAGAGGCTGTAAATTAATATAAAAGTAATATTTCCATATTTCAGCAAACACATTATTTTGTTACCGTTTTGCAAAGTGTGGCATTTTGATAAACATTCTCCGATCTAGTCCAGAGGAGAAGAAATGCGTGCGCACAAATGCAGTTAAGA
>CM063501.1:91640334-91650334 GCA_032207245.1 Pardosa pseudoannulata
TTCAAACAAAGAAATATGTTGAATAAGAAGTTGGCGGGCCTTATGCGGCACGCGGACAGCCAGCTGGACAGCCCTGGCATACGATATACACATCTAATGTTTTATATATACTTGTACATGCCAACATTCAAGCATTTGTGTCAGGAGCAACAGCGTGGTTTGAAATTTTAACATGCTAATTACAGATCATACATAAGCACATATCTTATTGGTTTCTGAATTAAAATTAAATTTAAAATATTGAAACAGTAGTAAATTGTAAAGGTAAATTAAAATTTATGCATTTAAAAATTTATGAGTAGCTTTTTCAGCTTTAACAACTTATTTTTCAGAACAGTGTTTCTTACAGCAACAATGACCCTGATTAAAATATTTTCATTTTTCTATCGTCAGGGATTCTAGAGTTTGTCTACTCAAATTTGATCTAAATACAGTTTGGTTTTTCCGCATAGTACTGAAAATTCTTTAATATGGAGCATTACTGTGTGGAAAGAATAATATTCAGCATTATATTTTGCAAAACTTTGTATTTAATTGCTGAATCGAAATCTTTTAGCTGTTCAAAAGTTTTGTTATTTTCCGGAGAAATTTGAGGAGTTTTCGAAGTTATCAATTTTCTCATTTTTCCGGAGTAACTCAGGAGAGAATCCGGAGTAGTTGGTATGTCTGCTTGTATATTACATGTAATGCACAATGAACTATATTTTATATATAAGATTTTATATATTTCATATCACTGTGTACCACACGTGTTATACAAGACTTTAAAAACAAAGGAGTAATGAAGGGACATAGGACACAGAGAAAATACTCAGACTAAGCGGCGGCGGGAAGTAGGTAATCACGGAGTACCGGGCCGGCATTCTACGAAGGCTAGACTAATCGGAATAATTTAGTTCAATGGTTTGGTTTGCATATATGGATTCGCTACGGTCTACTTTTTGCAAAAACGAGGAGTAATGAGACTGGGACCTACAGCTTAATGCCGATTCCGAACGGCTACGAACATCCATGCCATAGTGGGATTACGGAACCCCCGGAACTCCGGTGCCGAAGGTAGCACTAATCGGGAATTTGGTTTGGTTTGGTTTGGAGTGCTACGGTCTGTTTTTTTGCAACACGAGGGCTAATGAGACCGGGACCTATAGCTTAAAGCCGATTCTGAACGGCTACGTACATCCATGCCACAGTGGGATTCGAACCCACGAACTCCGGTACCGAAGGCGAGCATACTAATCAGGCTTGCAACTGCTGAGGTACTTTCAAAAAGGTGAGAAAAGTGACAAATAATACATAATAAGTGACGAAAAGGTGACAAAACATTGAAAAAAAAAAAAGCGATTTTTTTCTCCTCTTGATTACAGATGCTATTATTAAGTTTTTTTCTATTTATTTTAACTCTAAATCAAATGATTCACGAAAGACATGATTTTAGCGTCAAATACGAAAAAGGTTAAAAATTTTGTTTAACAGAACTCAACATTGCTTTTTATTCAAGAAAATCTATAAATTAGATTTGAATACGTACAATACATTAATTTTATAATCACAATTTTCTGCATATATTAATGATGTTTTGAAATATGTACATAGCTAGATTAGAGTATCTAAACAAAAATTGTGAAGAAAAAGAGAAATGTGTGATTCGAGGTAAATTACTTTAATGTATTAAATGTACATTTCAGAACAAATGTAGATTTCAGGAACTTCTTTGCGAATTTTTAAAATCACTAAATTCTGAAAACCATATGACTAATTACATTTTAATAAGAAAAATAAGATTAGAGCATCCCATTTTTGGTCTTTTAATAAAATATTTTGTTATTAATTCAGATTTTATTTTTTCAACAACACACTTTTGCTGTGATACACTATGAAAAAAGCGACTAAAAGTGACTGTTTACTTAAAAAAGTGACTAAAAGTGATCAATTGTAAAAAAAAGTGACTAAAGGTGAGAAAATTGACGGAATTGCAAGCCTGACTAACCAATCGGTTATCGTTCAGCAGACTAATTGGGAAAGACGACCGACTAATGTCCGGCAGTGGTTTGGTTTGGTTTGGATTGGAGCGCTACGATCTACTGTTTTGCACACGAGGGCTAATGAGACCGGGACCTACTGCTTAAAGCCGATTCCGAACGGCTACGAACATCCATGACATAGTGGGATTCGAACCCACGAACTCCGGTACCGACGATCAGCGCCCTAACCAATTGGCCAGCGTTCGGCGTCCGGCAGTGGAAAATTTGTGAGATCAAAATGAGAGAGATTTGAAAAGAACAGAGAAACTTTATATAAGTTTACAGTCATGCATTTTACTAAATTTCTACATCCATTATTTGCCCGCATTTAACCTTTACTGTTTTCGATGCTTTGAAATATGATGGATAAAAATTCCACTGTGTTATTTCAAAGAAAATAATTTTCATATATTTACTTTAATAAAGATAAGAATTTAAACACCTGTGTGCCATTTAGTGCTTTGATGAACACTAATTATCTATAATTAACCTTCCGCGAAAAGAGGACACACGCAAAATCACTATTTTTAAACGAATGCTCCTAAATTACAACAGAAACTAAATAATTGACTACTTTAAACTTTTAACTACAAAGTAGGTTCAAACAGGTTACATACCTAAAAATAGAACACATTTCAAACTGGGAAATGCGTTGGAAGTGTTTTATTTAAGAAATATCTTACAGAACTTCATTTTTCTTTTGAAAAATGAAGTTTTTATTTTTGTTGTGGCCCAAGTAAGCTTAGATCCTCATTATTTGGCCAGTTTTAAACTTTGAGTTTGACATGCAAACTCCAGGATGTTGCTTATATAAAACATTTTCAGCTCATTTTCTATAAAGTTTTATTTCAGCAGTAGAGTATACAAAAGAAAATAAAATGTTAACAAAACTAAATAAGTTAATTAAGACTAAAATAACAATAAATAAATGCTTTTATCCAGACTCATTTCTTTTACGTCACTTTCTTATTTCAAAGAAAAAAAAATCTGCAGTTATTTTCAAAACAGACGTAAGATAAAAGTCAGTAATTTTAGGTTTGATAGGAGATATTCCCTTCTTAAGTGTAAAAAAAATTTATTTACACCAATAAAAACTTTCAAACTTGAAAATAACTTCTGATGCGAATGTTCCGAGTTTTATCAAATCTGGCAGAGAAATATTTGAAAAACTTGGACATCCCAACTTCACTGGTTTTTTTCATTAAAATTTGAATTATGTCGTATCTTAAGTATATCTGTTTACGTGTAATTAAGACACTGATTCAATGTTTATAAAGAAAAGTCAAACAAAAAAAATTGTAAACCCTTTTTCTACTTCTTTTGTAAAGCTTATCAACTTTTTATTCCGCATACATCCTGGATAATTCTTTCACATGCGAGTTTCTCTAATAATCTGTGAAATCATCTGCGCACACAATTGCGTAAGCGAATGTAACAAGCCAGCGTTACCGAGCGATTGCATTACCGAGTGTAACGGTGGATAATATATATATATATATATATATATATATATATATATATATATATATATATATATACATATATACATATATACATACATATATATATACATATATATATACATATATATATACATATATATATATACATATATATATACATATATATATACATATATATATACATATATATATACATATATATACATATATACACATATATATACATATATATACATATATACACATATATATACATATATACACATATATATACATATATATATACATATTATATATACATACATACATATATACATATATATACATACATATATATACATATATATATACACACATATATACATATATATACATACATATGTATGTATATATATATATATGTATGTATGTATGTATATATATATATATATATATATATATATATATATATATATATATATATATATATATATATATATATATATATATATATATATATATGCATATATTACACTGAGGTTTTTTAATTATTAAGTCGCTTAAAAAGTTAAGAGTAAAATGAGCACAAATTATTTCCAGTTACTTTAAATTCTTTCCTAAAATAATGACTAAACAAACAGCAGTCAATCAATGTTATTTCTTTTTTTATAACTTAATTTGATTAGCAGACTATCTGCATATCAGCTTCCTTTTCCCCTTTCTTTTATCTACGAAAAATCTGTCAAATATAATTTCCCCCACATCGTTTTAATTATAAATGTACATAACGTTATTTCAAAAAATTTTAAAAAGGATATACTATTTTTCACCGCTCTGGAAGTTATTAACGGTTAGCTAAATATGTGCCGTTATCTCACAACATTTTTCACGGCCGTTTGTTTAAAATTATCGTTGCAGATAGAAGTTGCACTTCTGACACGAGAACTTAGCAGACAAAAAAGGTTATGGTTCGTCTGATAGCCCACTTTCCTATAGCCATGAGACATAAAAATATACAAATTACAAGATTGTGTAGTAAATAATTTTTTTGCTCGTTATCAAAAGATAATGAAAATTTACGAGAGCATAAAATTCATATGAAATGTTATCAGAAGTATTTCTAAGGAGCTGATATAAAGGACAGCTATAGGCATATAACTTTTTATTTCCTTCTACTTTACTTTTTTTCCCCTCTGGAAACAAGAATTATTCTAGTTGTAAAGAAGCAAACGTTGTTTGAAAACGAGAATTCTCGTTTTGCAAAAAGCATGCGATTTCCTGATAAATTCTTAAATGATTTAGTGCACAGCTTCCCGTTATACATTATATTGACCAATGATGACCGGTCACTTGCGATTTTAGACATTTTGCTGAGTATCTAGAAAAGTACACGAGGAATTATCCTGAACCCTCAAGTGTGTAAACGGGGTGGTAGACGTCATACATTTCAGCTAAGAATTTTTCCCGAAACCCCATAGGGGACCGTCAACAAATTGAAGAAAAAGGAATATGTTTTGGATAATCCTGTAAAAAGTAATGTATGAAAATCGTTGACACTTTTAGCACATGATTAGTATGCTTCTTGTAATAATCTGCGTTCATTGTTAAGAGGATAGCATGTATAAACGTGGAGAAATTAAGGTTTTTATAAACACAATCCCAAATTTCTCAAGTGTTTTGCTTATAATTTTCACAGTTCTCAACATCAAATAACGCTATTTTGAGGACGCATGTCAAACAACATTGTCCACAATACCCTGCAATCGAAATTAAAAAATAATAAATAATCGACAAAAGATAGGCAGGTTTACTAAATAATGTTTCCCTGCACATGTGCGAAAGCAATCAAAATATAAGGTGTATAATGTATTAGCTAAATGTATAGAGCAACTTTTGTGAAAGTCCCCAAAACACAGCTTGAAAATTCGGAAAGTGATCGTCGGTAGAATAAGCTTAAAATCCGTTGATCCCGTATGCAAGCAAAAAGATGAGGGGCTGTATCCAAAATTTCATGTTATTAAAAATCTCAGTGGCGAGTAAATGGGTAAATATGTAATATTTCTTTCACTGCATGATATTTTTAAGTTGAGGCTGTCATAAAAGCGAATGTTTGTTCTGGCTGCAGAAGAAACATTGATACTGCTGTTCGGAATAAACGATATGTATATTTTGTATTTATACAAAATACTATATTTGTATACAGCCCCTCATCTTTTTGCTTCCTTTCGGGAACACAGCGTATTACAAGAAGCATCCTAATCATGTGCTAAAGTTTCAACGCTTTTCATACATTACATTTTACAGGGTTATCTAAAACATATTCTTTTTTCTTCAATTTGTTGACGGTCCCCTATGGGGTTTCGGGAAAAATTCTTAGCTGAAATGTATAACGTCTACCACCCCGTTTACACACCTGAGGTTTCAGGATAATTCATCGTGTATTTTTCTAGATACTCAACAAAATGTCTAAAATCGCGAGTGACCGGTCATCATTGGCAATATAAGTGTATATGAGGTTGCTTCAGTCGATTAGTTATATAGCCTTCGTCAACACATGATTTTTATTAGCGTTTTGTTTTTTACCAGAGGATAAATTTGTAAACGAAACTTATAATGAATTATCGGACGAAATCCATATTGTACCAAAGGAAACGTAAACTTCTACACCCGACCCAGCTTTCGCCATACGGGGTATTAATAACTAATCATCAGGACAGCAATCCTGCACAGAACTTAAGGAACACTAAAAATGACAAAAATGATTAAAATAACTTAACTGGAGAGTTTAAGCACTGTACTAAAAACGCGAAAGTGTTCGGTAAGACTTTGGTCTGAAATTTTTTTTTTCTTCCTTCATAATTTATTCATTTATTCTTTGAGACAAGTTGAGATAACAGCAAAAAGTACAAACATGACATGAACAACAAGCCAGAACAAAGATAACAATAAATACTCCATTACATTAATGAAACAAAAATAAAACATAAAACATAAAACTACGAACATAATATCTTATAACTAAAATTAAATTTTTAATCCAAGGATTTTTCAACAAGAAATTCCATAATAGCACACAAACCAGATCTAGACTTAGGAGAATTACAAAGTTTAATTATATCAACATTAATAAAATTTATAGGAAAATAACTTATTCTTATATCATTAACCAATTCACAACGATAAATTATGTGATCAATCGTACCAACTTCCTTTTGGCACCAACATAACATAGGTTTATTGAAAAATCTGGCCTGGTGAATAGGGAAAGCCCCATGCCCAGAAAAAAATTGATTTAAGTAGAAATTCCCTTCCAGTCTTTTTATACTGACTTTGGGGAAAAACAAATAAACTCGCCTGCCCACATCTTCATCAAAGGAAACGTAAAACTAAGTAAAACTAAGAAATGTATAAATGACAAATAATAATTCTGATGACGCATCATACAATCAAAATGAAATAAAAATGTGTGCACTTATGAATGGAAATGTCTCCTATCAGATCTAAAATTACTGACGTTCATCTTACGTTTGTTTTGAGAATAATAACTGCGAACAATGTTTTACCTTGGTGAAATAAGGAAGCTGGCTGAGATGAAATACAAAATATCAAAAAAGGAAACTTTAATTTTTTAAGTTATTTTGTTCATAGAAAACCTGCATGAAAAAATCCTACACTTCTATAGCACAGGAAGTTTTTTTATTTTTTGATGCCCGCTTAAATCTGCTAAATCGCTCAGATCTGCATTATTTGGCCGGTGTTTATCTTTGAGTTAACAGTCACAGACCATGGGGTCAGTTTGGTTTGGAGCGCTACAGTCTACTTTTTGCAACACGAGGGCTAATGAGACCGGGACCTACTGCTTAAAGCCGATTCCGAACGGCTACGAACATCCATGCCACTGTGGGATTCGAACCCACGAACTCCGGTTCCGAAGGCCAGCACCCTAACCATTCGGCCATCGTTCGGCATCATCGTTGGGGGGTCAGAGTTGATCAAATAAGACTTCTTCTTATTCATGTCAGTGAGCCGAGTAATTTAACACCTTCCCGGTTTTTCTCGAGCTGAATTCGGGCAGGCGAAATGTACCATCCTGGCTCATCCCGAGTGTAGCACGGGTACTGTGAAATATTGCACTGTGCAATCCGTTTTTCCCGAATTATTTCACATGTGCTTTTTATGGTTTTGAATTCTTTTGTTTACTTTTCTGGCTACTAGATTATCTGATGCTCAAAGAGAGACAGTAGAGGGAAGAAGGTAAGGAAAGAAACAAGGTTCTACTGTTCAGATTGCGATGTTGGATTCTGTGCAGTACCGTGTTTTCGATTGAATCATACACGACCAAATTTTGATTAATAATTTCATAATCATTTGTGTAAATGCAAAGGATATAAATAAAATATAATTCAAGATAAAAGCTAGGTATTCTAAGCTTTATATTTACAGTTAGTGTGAATTGACTCCAAAGTCTAATGATATCTGACGTACAGAAAGCCAACTATACAGGTAAATAACGCATTTATTTAAATTTATTTTTTTTACATTAACTTTTAGGAAATTTTGTATGCGAATGATGCAATTATATTTAAAAGGCTATGTATGTATAAAAATAAGCATAAAAATTGACATTTTTTTACCCATAATCACGAAATACAATGAACCTGGAAGGGGTTAAATGAGATAAAATTATTAAAGCAAACATCTCTGGTTATGGTGAAATAAAAATAATTTTTAGTAGATAAATGGATTGTTTGTGTATATGTGAGCGTGTATGTTGCTTTCTCCAGAAGTATCTACCACACGCAGGGGTCTCAAAATATTAACTTAACATTTGTAGAAATGAGCCAAAGTCCGAACTTTAAAACTCAATATCTTTTATTCTATATTTTACCGCATTTTTTTTTCAGGTTTTTCGTAGTATATGAGGAACAAATGTAAATTTCTACAGAAACAATTGTCCCACAGTTTCAATATGCACTCTCTCCCATCATCATCAAATTGCGAAAACAAGCGTGGGACAGCAAGCTTTGAAACCCGTAAAGTAATTTTTACCTTCTTTACACAATCGGATAAAAAATTACCCTTTAACCCTCTTTACTTTTGCAGACTTTTAAACATATCAAATGTGTTCGTAACATTCTTATACAACAGTTGTTCACAGCCAACGCTGAGCAGGTATTGCTACTATAAAATAAAGCAAAACATTCACAAAATAAAGACTTTATTAATGTTGTAAATCTTAATATTATTATTTGCCATACCCTACAGAGCACCTGTATCAGAGGACAGGTCACTAGCGATCATTTCGTGAAGGTCGAGGAAAAGAGCTGCAAAGTGAAGATCTAGTTAATCTTCAGTGCATCACGTAACGCCTTTACAGTCACTTTTGGGAGGAAACAGAAGAAAGTAATGTCACCCCAATCCCCTTCTCTTTTGCGAGAAATACGGTGATGCTTTTACGTTTATCACCCAGTCGCCCGAATGACTCCTGCACCGCCCTATCAGGTTCATTGCTTTAAAGGAACATTCTATATCAATCTTCTTCGTTCCGGGAGATACCTATAATGGCTTTCAACGATCCAAAAAGGATCTTTCATCGGAACACAGAAAAGATAGGAACTAGAAAGTGCATCTCTTTCAAGGTGAAAGATTTTTACTAGGATTCAACGGCAATTTTGATTCAGTTGCGCTCACATGAAATCTTTTGCCCGAACCTCCTGAAGAATTTCTTTCAGGTCATTTTTTATACTAGATTTTTTTTTATAAATCTCAACTTTCTCGTTCAATTACATAAAAATCATAGGGAAAAAAATTCTTAATTCTTATACTTAAAAAGGTATTCTAGATCATCCACATCCAACGTGAAAGATTTTGAGGGTAACATTATATATATATATATATATATATATATATATATATATATATATATATATATATATATATATATATATATATATATATATATATATATATATATATATATATATATATATATATATATATACATATGTGTGTGCGTGTATGTAATATATCAAAATTATTTAACTTTAATATTTCCTTAAAAACCTCTTCTCTCCCATTCTAATTTCTTAAAATCTTTTTCCCAGCCTCTAAACGTCTTAATCAAAGGCGCTCTCTCGACTTGAAATTCTTTCGATCCATTTCCCAAAGCTTTCTATCCCATAGATGTAAATTTTCTGCCTATTGAACAAGTTTCCCAGCTGTCACCGGCAAATGGCTCCGCGTTTTTCCTTATCTTGCACTTAAATTCGTTGAGTAAGTGGGAAAATTCTTTCTGTCTTCGCTCTTGGGTGCACCTCTGTTCGAGCAGAGTGATTTTTGTGTCTTTCCTTTGTCTGTCGTTGACTCGTAAAGATGTCCGTTTTAGCAGCTCTAAAATAAAGTTTTAATTAAACTTGTGCCGTTCTCTTCAATGTGGCCAGACTGCATCGTTCGTTATTACTGCTAGCTGATTAGGTTTCTCCTTGCCCAGTAGCCCGGGCAAGTAAAAACAATAGGTGCTACATAATTATTGTGACT